>JAYKKI010000028.1:23430000-23970000 GCA_039881145.1 Druceiella hillmani | reverse complement strand
GATGAGTTAAAAAGTTTGCGGAATGGTGAGAGGTGGGGTGGTTTAGTCACATAGTTAATGAGTGTATATACCAAGTTCCAGCTTAATTGTATTATTAGCCTCTAATCAATTTTCGAATAAGCAACTTATTTTGGAAGAAATCATCCATTATGGAGAAAATGGAATTTCGAACTATCATCAAGTTTCTGACAAAACAAGGAAATACACCACATATATTGAAGGAGATATCATCGATTTACGGGGACTATTGTCCCGCTAACATCACGAATTATAAGTGGCATAATCTTTTCAAATAAGGCGATCAAAAACTAGCTGCGTCTAGGCAGCCGATCGAGGTCACCTGCTCTGATATTGTTGAAAAAGTTGAAAAACTTGTATTGGAAGATGTCCGATTAAAGAAGAAACAATAGGAAGAAATGGTTAGAGTATCTTCTAGAATTGTTTGAAATATTCTTATAACTATCTTGGCATATCTAAAATCAGCGCAAAATTGGTGCTGAAAATGCTGAAGCAGCCGCAAAAGCAACAACGTGTCAAATATCACTTTTTGGATCTCTGTCGAAAAAACAAGGATGAAATTTTCAGCCGAGTTACGACCAAACTTGAGTTCATCACTGAATCCAAGCAAGGTGCCATGAAATTCAAGGTGTCGCAATCAATCGGGTCAGGGCGACGGTTTCCTAAGACATAGAGGTGTCCTGCTCATAAACTTTTAAGTTAAGAGTTTTTGTATCACAGGGAAGTTTTACGGATCAGTTTAAATCAGGATAGAAGGAGAAAAGGTGAAGGAAATTAGGAAAGGTGTAATATTTGATAACATATCTGTGCAAAAATATCATATTCACAAGGGCGGCTTTCAAATATTACAACACCCAATTTACAACCCATACTTGGCCATCTGAAATCATTATTTCTTCCGAAAAATTAAAAAGACCTTCGTGGAAAAAATTTAATGATATTAAAGAGGTCAAATATGCAATGTAGCCCACATTTTTACCAGAAGGTTACATTTTTACCTATTTTTTCTTTCCTTTAAGCTTGTTATAAAGATTACCATTCCCTCGAAATTTGAAGGGATGTAACACTGTTTTATTTTATTATTTTAAATATTGCTCAACACGTAAACTTCATTTAATAACATGTTTTTTTTAACGGTATACATCTTCTTTATAATCTTTACATATAATAAACATTGTAATAGGGTTAATTCTGTATAATAAAAATATTATAAAAAGAGCGATTGATTTAACGTATAAAATGATAATATAAGCCACAAAAACTTTTTTAGAATTTTTGTCTGTATATTTATTTGAGCGGATATCGCGCAAAATCGACTGAACGGACTTTTATGAAATTCGGTTTGGTTTATTAATATACACTTAAAGAGGAGCCACGTGTAAGGAAGAAAATTTTTTTTTCCTAATTATACCCAAACGAAATCGTAGGCACAGCTAGTAAATAAAAAATATAAACTCTCCACTATACCCCGTTATCTCATCAGCAATCAAACCGAATTGAATGGTATTCAGGTCCAATTCCAATAAATCGGTAATCTTAATTTTATTAGCAGAGAATATAAAAAGTAACATCGCTTGTTCGTACCAACACGATATTTTGTCAATTCACAAAGATTTTTTTCGACATACTTCAGAGTGTAATTAATTATTCTGCTACTTTTAATGCTGTATTTTAATGTGAGTTTATGTTATAATGATACGTTTTTCCGGCAAACTATTATTTTAAGAAACAAGAAAATTTTCTGACTTACTTTGTTTTTTTTTTCATAGTAATACCTGCATATATGTATAAAACACTAAAAAACTGACTAATGTACTATGAACATGAGCACGCTAATAATAATATATGTAACTGAAAAGGTATTAGTTAATTTCATTATGGTTGGCAAATATCACTCCCTGATTTATTTACTGAGCGGGATTAAAAAGGGAATACTTATTTTTCCTATACACAGCTAAAATATTCAGAAATATGACCAAAATAATGTATTTTTGTTTCAGACACAGGACTTGAGGATAATAAAATAAATTTAGTTTTATGGCGGCACGGAGTTCTTGGAGGTATGAAACGTTCAGAAAAGTAGTTCTCTTTGCCATAACAGTTTACTCTATCTGGCCTTTTGCCAACATATTTACATTTACTAAAATAATGTAGTGAATTCTGCCTCAAACATTAATCGGAATATAAGTTTTTTCTTAACTAAAGCTTGCTGCTTATTAAATAACTTTTTCGGTATATGAAAGTTATTGTTTGGTTGTGACTATTCGGAATATATCTTGAAATTGAATCAATGACAATAACTTTCAAAATGTTATAACTGCAGAAAGATGATGGTTATTTAACAGCACGTTACATTAAAAAAACAAAGATAATAAAAATATGTTGATAAACTTATTAAATATTTATTTCATTCAAATATAATTTTCTAGAAAATGTTTCTGTTACTAATATTTTTTGAAAGTATTTTTTGGCAAAAATTAAAGAAAAATGGACAATATTTCTGCGACAACCCGTAGATGTACATAATTTTGTACTTAAATGTTTGGTAGGATAGTTAATTTGATTTTACGAAAATTAATTTTTACGAAATTTAATAACAATAATTTCTCTGATTTAAAAACAATCTTCATGTGAACTAATTTATGGTAAATGTTTGTTTCAAGAATTTTCATAAACATAAAAAACGTATATCGTATGTATATAGAAAAAGGCATTATAATTTTCATTTAATCTAGTTAGTCTAAATATTTTTTTAAATCGTAGTGAATATTTTTTTACTATATATTAATTAATCTGCAAAAAAAAATATTCTTACATATTAAAAGCAGAAAAATTACATTAATCAAACTTTTTCTAACTACAGTGTAGTTTATTTTAAATTCACTAAAATTGGAACATCAACATACATAAATTTGTAGATATAGTGTACATTATTTAACATTTCATTAATATTAAATGGCTTTGAATTATATCCATATGATATACGTAAAACAATTAATAAAAATGGACTATGATAAGTGATATTTTTTTAAGTTCACGTAACCTGCACACTCCAATTTTTGCACAGTTTTGCGATAGACGTAACGATTTTCCAATAAAAACAAATATATTTAACAAACAAATATATTATTTTTAACAAATATATTAATTTTTATACACAAAAAGTGTTTTTCTAAACGCAAAGCAGAGGCGTATACATTATCTCTAGATATTCGCTTTCATGTTGTAAATACACAATTAATACCTACTTTAATTTTTATCTTTCGCTGTGTTTTATCTTTAGTTTAAAATTGAAAAAAATATTTTTAATATTTTTTCTTTGATATTTTATGTTATAATATTTAAAAAATTATATTTGCAAAGTTGGTTTCCGTGCTTGTCAGAAGATACTTATAATATATTTAGATTTTAATATAAATCATTAAAAACATGCTTTTAAGACAATTAAAAAATTCTTTTGAAAATTATATTATCTAGGTTCAAAAATTGTCCACACTAGTGGATTTTATCGCTATAATAACAAGACATTCAATTACCTGGCATTTTACTAAACATTGATCTAAATAATGGCCGAAGCACGGCTGAAACTTTATAATTAATGATGTAAAAAAAAATTAGATTTTTCAATGCCATGTTTACAAAACTAAAGAAGAAGGAACATATTTTAGGTCAATTTAAAAATTAATGTTTTACGAAAAAATTAAATATTAAAAATAAAAACAAATCTACAACTATAATTTAAAAAACTACCGAGCGAGACCATGCTCGATTAAATAAATTTATAAAACGTGTCGCTTCTACTTTGCACGTATATGATGGTACGTTTATATTTTGTTTTACGTATTTTATTATGAATCTATGAGTTTTATATTTCCAAAAATTTTAATTCACCTAGATCTAAAAATGTGAAAACTGTATGATGTATGGAGATAAGAAAGGAGGGCCAAATAGACGTGGTCATAAGGGTACCTTGTTTTACTATGTAATCCTAACCATTACCAAAATAGAAAGTATTTTTATGGCCAGAAAATGTTTTTATTTAACATTAAGACCAAAAATAATTAATATTTAATTTTACCATTGAGACGCCTAGCTGACATTATGTATTCTATAAATCTGCTTATGAGTTTCTGCGTCAAGGTATACTCATTGTCTTTTCGGCAGTGAACAATAAATACCTAACTATATATTTAATATTTACACTCAACCTTAATGTCGAGAAAATAATAAAATGGAAAGCTGTCTTTTCTGCTGGCTGTCCTTTCTTTTGGCATCTTTAATTGTATCATGTATTTGTATTAATTTCGTTAAGATAGGTTGAATTTAAAAAACGTATTCTCAAGCCTAATTCTCACACGTAAAAGGAAGAATTTAAAAGTTCTGAGAATACGTCCAAATTTGTGGCAATTATATAATTACAGTCAAAAGTTCTTGAACACCTTAATGAAATTATAAACTGCCTTATTTGGAATGTAGTTTTTTTATTTTGACGAAGAACATATATTTCTTATAAATTAAGGAATGGGCATATCGAAAATTG
Source organism: Druceiella hillmani (assembly GCA_039881145.1). Taxonomy (NCBI): domain Eukaryota; kingdom Metazoa; phylum Arthropoda; class Insecta; order Lepidoptera; family Hepialidae; genus Druceiella; species Druceiella hillmani. The sequence goes on along the minus strand of JAYKKI010000028.1, from coordinate 23,965,442 downwards.
ACAAAAAATAACTTAAAAGAGCAAAGTTTCTGGATTTTCTTCTTTTTGTTTAAGAAAATACAAGTTATGAAAAAGAAAAATTCACCAAAAAAAATCATTAACAAAAGTTATTTGAATAAATAATATTATTTATTGCACTAAGATCTGTGCCCTATATTAAATGATATTACTCTAAAACGCATCTTTTGTGTCAAAAAGATTCGAAATTAATATTTGTAAGAGTCTTATTATTGGATGACGCAAATAAAAAATATATGCTGGCAAATTTAAGAAACTTATTACGATTAGACAAAAATGACAAATTAAGGGGGACATGAGATAAGTTGCGAGTAAATTATGGATCCCAAAGGAATGCTAACCGGAGACTAGATAAAGTAGGATTCCTTTTGTATCGTATCTCGCATAAACCGAATGCTTGTCAGAAGTAAACAAGCCACAGAAGTGCATATCCTGTTTGGACCCTTTTCAACGTTGCTTTTCTTTAGCGAAACCTTCTTGAGAAATAGCGCTGCGTAAATATGCCAGACTGATATTTAAATTCAATGCAGTTTTTGGGAAATCTTCTTTATTCTTATGTTTATTGCTTTACAATATTGTTCGCAATAGAGGCTGTATTGAAATTTACATATTTAAATTTACATATTTATATAATTGTATTAAAAAATAATGACCTAAATAAACAATTAACAAAGAACTTAGAGGAAAACCAAATATCACTAATACATTTTATTTCATCTTACACGTTATAATTGAATTAATAACAGTTTGATTCAATTATATTATTTATTTTGGTTGACGTTTGAGTTTATAGTATATATGGCCAGACTAAATAATTTGACAAAACAGTTCTTATTTTTATTGTTAAAGTACTGTAAAGTAAGTAAAGTTTTAAAGTTTTTGCAAAAACGTCGGATTAGCACAATGTCTAAGGCTAGGCCAATTAGGTAGATTACTAAATATTTAACAATGTTACCTAACAAAATATTTAGGTTTATTATCGAAAAAAATCAGCGACTGTTAGGAAAGTCATTACTTTATGTTAAATTTTAAAGAATAATGGGAATAATTTGTTTCATTTTGAACAAAATTTTAAATTCTAGATTTTTAGATAAAAGAGAGTACAGACTTTGAAGTATTTTTTTTTAATTTACGCCTGTTGTGTTCAATAAAAATAACTCCTTCAGTTTAGTATGTTTTTTGCCATTTGTGTAAGTATATTTTCTATAGTTCTAATTTTCTCATTTTGTCCTTGCGTAATTTTGTATGTGTCGTGGATTTCTAATGTATTTCCAGTTATTCATTTCACAGTAAGCTCCTGACAGTTCATAGAATTGGATATATTCAATTATGGCAAAATAATAGCCATATATATAAATACCATTCCAAAATAAATGTAAAATAAGACGAAAAATAAATTCACAATAACGTTTTTATACTATATGCTCATATGAAACGTGGAAAATTTAGGTGATATGTATTTTACGAATCCAGGTATACACATATATCAGTTTCCAATAATATCTAACTTCATTCATTTCATATTAAAAATTTGTCCTGCAAAGAAATCCAAAAGCAAATCATCTTGTTGCCAATACGAGTATGACATTTATATACTTATATTATACGTAATTTGTTTGACTTCCTACTACATTCTTTACAGTCCGCATATGAATATAACTGGAACCACTTTATCTTCACTCACGTTATCTCCCATGAAAGTGATGTAGGTAACGATAACCTGACTCCATATTTCATTTATATACCTTCGTCATGTCCAGATCTCGATTTCTCGTTATGTTTTATTTAATCTCAAAGTATAATTAAAAAAGAGAATCCAGTTAATGACAATAAAAAGGTTTGCCTTTTTAGGGTTCTTTCCCCAAAATGAAAAGAAACGGAACCCTCATAAAATCACATGGTTGCCCATCTGTCCGTCCGTCGCCTGCATGTCAAAGTGCTTTTTCTTAGAAACGGCCTAAAATATCGATATTAATTAATAAATTATACTGAGGCTTATTTTTTTATAATGCTGTGAACATTTCAAGTTTTTAGGTTCATGCAACAAAAATCTATGGCCATTTAAAATGCATCTTTTCTTTATTTATACTATAGTCTTACTCACTGACAATCATAACCTATACGGTACTTCCGGTCGACTTATAATCTTGAAAATGACATAATAGTAGCTCTTCTAGTACGAGTAAAAGAAAAAAATCCAAAATTTAATTATTTAAAATTACATGTTGAATTGTACATCTTTTGACATACGCGCCTGTGGAAGATGAAGTAGGCAATATGTAAACGTTCTGAAAAATCAAAATTTTTAGCAATAGTTTCATTGAATTCCATTGTACCATTAAATGTCATAAATACCTAAACATGGACGGAACCACATCAGTCGAAGTTATACTCGAGCCTAACAGGTTTTCTTTAACAATTTTCCACACAAGTTTTCAATAAATTCATATTTCATAGTTTTATTCTTATTTTCTTACATTTAGATAGCGAAATAAACTTTGTATCTTATTCTGCAATTATAGAGCAAAATTTTATTCTTCTAGTCTTGTGATCTAAATTACGTTTTTCCTCTGATTTTAAGTGCAGTAAAAGGAAAAACTTAATGCAAATGTAATATTATTTACATGACAGTGTTTTTTTTTATTTGTTACTAAATAACTCCAAGAGATAAATTACTCAAATAATGAAGTATACAGACTATTAAGCGCCGCTACGTTCACGAGGAAACTGTTTAATGATAAAAGTGTGTTATGATATTTCTTACCAAGTTAAGCCTAGATAGAGTGTCGTAAAATTTGGATTATACAGACATGAATCGAGTTGAATTGATATAGAAATAATTTTCTAAGACAAGATCAAGATTTTATCCATAACAATGTTATTTAAAAGTACATTGTGTCTTTCAAATAAAGTGACAATTACATTTTGCTTATCCTTTCGTATTTCTTAACTGATTTACTTAACTTTTTATTCTACTAAATTTTAATAATCGTAAATATTAAACTGCGGCACTAAGCATATTCTAAGCTGACTTCTCTCATCTTTTGATAATAAAGAATTCCAAGGAAATTTTTTTAGAAATAAGTCAATCAATAGGTGCATATGGTGAAATGAGTAGAAATATATATATATATATATATATATATATATATATATATATATATATATATATATTTATATTGGGGTGTCCCACGTTATACTAATTTTCACGCCAATTTTTCCTCGGTATTTTTTTCCATTTCACTCTAATTAAAATAATAAACATTGCGTTCGGATAACGATAACCCGTGCCGACTTGATGCCAAACTTTTAACATAAAGTTAACGAAGAATCTATGGAGGACTGTGGACCTTAATGTTTATTCAATAAAGAAAACGCCGTTTTACCTATATTTCATGGCCTTCAAAAAGCACAAATCCTGCCAAGTTGTTTTACCGCTAGAGTGCATTGTTGCGAAGGTTTTATGTAGGATGTCACGATGAACAGGCAGATGTCTAACAGAACTGATCTATGTTTAATATTCTAAATTCAGAGCTGAATAATATTTTTAATAATAAATTGCTCTCGCCCTCCATCATCGAGTTTGGCATCTGGAAGCCGAATCCTAATTTTTTTCTTTGCATCTCCGCCAAAAAATACTATTGATAGCTCTATTTATTCTCGATAGTCATCTCTACAATTTCTTCAGTTAATTCAGTTCGGTAAAATCATTCATGATAGCTTTTCTTTTCATGATAGATATTTATTCATGATAGATAAATTCATGATAGCTTTTCTATGCAGCTCTGTATTGCAGAAGTTGTTTTTCGTGTCTTTTTTTTCAGTAATTTCAGAAATCAATGGTTTCAGAACACTAAACTCTTCATAAAATTGATCCAAATTAACTCTGTCAGATAAGTTTATTTTTGTTGCAATGCCACAAAGATTTTGGTATTTTAACATTTATTTGAGTACCAGAGATTGCAGGCACAAATGTACTCTTTTTCAGAAAAATCAAACTATGTTTCAAGATCCTGAAGTGAATTAATGTACCACGTAAGAAATATCGAAATTATTTTAGGTGTACATATATGTTGGCATTTTCTGAAGTATTTGCTGCGCGGTATTTCTAAAAAAACTGTCCTCGATACATTGCTTTCGTTTTTTTCTTGGACAATCCATAATATCATAAACTCTACATAGTGATATATTTGCAGAAAGGCATCTTAAAATATTTTCAAAACGTTATGGTAAAATGCTAATTACAATTCAGTTTCTAATATTTCTTTGCATTTTTTTTCGCCGTCATATGAAGATTTGATAACAGTTTCATAAAATTTCAATAAATGTATTGAACACTCATTTTCTGATAAGAAATAAACTTGAACAACTAAAGGATTTTTAAACAACCTATCTATTGCCTTATAAAGGCTCAGATTTTAAGTCAACAAAGTTAAATACTCCTTTTAAAAGCGCAGTTCGTTTGGCATGACGAGAAAAAAACGTATAAGTTTTAGTAATGAAACTTTCAATATCGAAAACCATTTTTCCTAGGGCATATTTAGTTGTGTTCGAGTATATTAGTATTTTCATTTTTCAGGCGGGGCGTTTTTCCGTCAATTTGGTTTTCATGAAAATATATCATTTGCGGCTGCATATGTCTTTAGCGTCCTCATTATAATCTAATAGATAATGTTTGACACCGTGATCCAAAGTAAAATATCTTATTAGTAATGGAAACATTTTAATATTGCTATGGACTTGAAGCATCAGTGACTATAGAATAAAACATATTTTTCTAAACAAGACGTTTCACTACTGATTGTATGGATAATGGAGCCAGAATAGAACTTGCAATACAAGATGATTTTGTTCTTCCCAAATGAATATCAGAAGCAATTTTTAAGTCGGATATATAATAAGTTTAGATTCACAATTTAACGAGCAAAATGAATGTCCACGCAATACAATATGATGAACATTTGTTAACTAAGAAGCTGCAACTTTATTCGTCTGAGCTGACGATGAAAAACTTGTTTACGATGGCGATCCAAAATATTTTGTTAAACTTAGACTTGATTTCTCTGAGCGTATTCGTTTTTGATGTTCAGCACCTTTGTTATTTTGTTTGAAATCATTCAAACTACAACAAGCAATTACAAAACTTCGTTTGCGCAAAACGCAATAAGCTTTATTTACATTCCTGCCAAAAGGCTGAAGCCATGATAAGCATTTTTACAGTCAGATCTATATTTATGCAACCGTTTGCATTTCTTCAAAGCTGAATCCATTGTCACATCATTACTACTGCCGTCACTGTTTTCACTAACACTTTACATTATTTTCTGGTATAATTCACAAACCGTTTTGCAAAAGAACTAAAAACGCATATACACGTAATTGAATGATCATTTAGCGCCAAAACAAATTACACTATGTCAAATCAAAACAATTACAAGAGCGATGATCGCTCGACCCATCCCCATCGATACCCGCATGCCGTATGTAAATAAATGAGATAGTAAATAACCATTTCTTTCACGTCGAGCTGGCGTGGCGCATTCCAAACAGTACAGCACACACACACGGACAGAAGCGAGTGAACAAAGAGCAGAAAGGCAGAGCACATAGCGTACTATACACCATGGGGTTCGAAAATTAATAAAATTAGTCGTATTGTCCCTTATTGCTTTTGTTGAAATAAGAAACGCGTCCAAATTAATAGCTGAGAAACGGGACGTCCCGTAAAATACGCCCTAGACACCTAGCCAGCCTAGACGGAGGACAAGCATTACGGAAGCACGTATTCTGAATATCCCAATGACTCCCATCGACTTACCATTTTCTAATCTATTGTAGCGTTTAGTGAAATGATATTTTCCTCTCGCAATAAATAAGGAAAGAGAAAAATTTAGAACATTTAGAGTGCTTTCCTCGGAGACGTCGGAATGTCCAGACAACCAATACATTTTACTCCCTCAAAGTAATAAAAAAAATTAATGTAAAGGGAAGCTCTCGCCAATTAAAATAAATGAAATAATATAATTAAAAACATATTGAAAAAATATAGAATTGGAAAAAAGTTAAAAATAAAAGAAAAGTAAAAAGTATAAGAAATAAGTCCGTTATCCCATTTCCGTTATTCACGCGAATGATTTTGAGAAAGCTACATTATGTAAGTTTATTTATACTTTAGTACAGCTTTTATTAAAACCTTGTATGTTTTTAAGTTTAAAGAAGATCATTAAGACATACATTAAAAATCAATAGTCATTTTAATAAACTTTTGTTAATTAATCCAAGTCATCAGTTTTTAAACTTAATGCATTTTTATATCGTTTGATTTTCATTCTTTTCACATTACATTTCATATTAATTTTACGTTACAAAATCATCACAATACACTGAATTTTAGTTATTTCATGTAAAATATTATTTTGGTTAAAAATATAACGATATTATAAACTGCTGCATATTAACATCCTAAGTTATTACACCATTTAGAATGTAAAATTTTATGGAAAATCAGATAAATTAAAACCATTAAGAAAACGAAAAGGTATTTAAAATTTTTATGCTTGTATTTTTGGTCCACTCTCACGAAAATACTCATAAAATAACAATAATATCTAACATCGATTAAGGTATAATAAATGTCAATCCCTTAGGATCAATACGTTTTATTTCTGAGCATGTAACTGTCCAATATGAAAGCAGTCATAAAACAGTCATAAGTCTGGCAAAATTGGCTCAAAATTTCTAGATCCTTGTCGAAAACTTTCATTAGAAATTCAATCGTTTTGAGGTATATTTTAAAGTGTTAAGTTATCTAGTTAAAGTCAATTATTCCAAATTTAACGCCATCAAAACTGGCCTTGAGTGTATTTAATAAATAGTGTATAAACATAATTGAAAACAAGTAATAAAAATTCATACATTAAACAGATTTAAAATCCAAAAAATATTCACAAACTAGTTAATTTTAAACCATAAATAAAAACATTTCTTTATTTGAAAGAAAAAAAACTAACCAACAGTAAATACTTAATAATATTAATCTAAAATATTTTGATATCTCAAGAATAAAAAAAATTAATCTCAGAAATCCAAGCTAGAAAGAATATTATTCATTGTCAAATTGATATTAAAATTTTGACGTAGTATCCGCCGTCGTTATTTAAAATTTGGTTGAATTCTCGTTAATTTTTTGTTAAGTTTCTATATAGGAGTAGAAAATTATTGAAGTTTAGCAATATTTTTCTAGATATATTCTTGAATATTCTTATGTAGGACGAGTTGCACAGATTTGTACCTGCACATACTTATCCACTTCGGCCAGTAAATATAATCTATGTAAATATAATCTATGTAAATAAATCGACATCCGCTTTGTGATGCCCGCCTTCTAGTATCCTTTCTAAGCAATACACTGTTATCGAGTCGCAGCGCACCAAGGCACAATGCTGAGAGACGTCCACCCCTCTTGGCAGTTCGCGGCAAACAGAGCGAGTACATTCGGCGTGGGTATATTATAGACACTCTAGACGGCAGCATTAAATTCAATCTAATAACTTAACTTCTACATATCAAATCGCATTTTTATGTCAAGGAAATCCAGCAAAATACTCTCTTCTAATATATTAAGAAATAGCATAAAAAAAATGTTAATAAATTAAACTATAAATTAGGTAAATTTAACCTCTTGTATAACTTTTATGACGAGGAGGAGCCTTGATTGAAAGACTTTGGTATTTCGTCATAATAATTCTCAAGATTGATCGCACTTCTTCAAGTAGACAGTAAATTGACTTGACTACAGTATGCATAGTATTAACGTAGCTTTTATAAATATAGCTTAATAGGAATATATCAGAGAGAATTCTCCAATTCAAACGGTTAAAAATTGATATTTTTCAAAATTTTACTGGAAAAGGCAGAAAATTATTGAAATGAATGAAAATAGAACAGGCTTATTTTGACTTAACAAAACAATGCAAAAAATTTACTTATATTTCATGTTTCTTAATATTAGAAATAAATAATATTAATAATTTTCCAATAAAGAGTTTATTCCTTCACAGGTCTCATTATATGGTAGGATTATCTTAATTAAAAACTAAAAATGGTTCCTAATAGATTAAATTCATTTACCATAAACTTCTTATATAGTTATCAAATATTTTGCGAAAAAATATACTGTAATATAATAAAATATATTGTATATAAAACTGTAATGCTGTAATGCAAAGTTTTAATGTGAAAATTTGAAAACATGGTCAATGCCAACACCAATTTTTAGTAGATTCTTGGATAAACATTTCAATAAAAAAATTATTATCATCAAATTAATTTTCAATAAAAAACAATGTAATACCTTGAACGAATGTATTCACCACCTTAAACAACGTCAACTTGTCAACATCATATTCATTTAAGCCATACCTTTCAATCGGTATCACAGCCTATGCCCAAGATCTCATCCGTGGACAATCTCTTGTGAATTACGTTATTTTCAATTAACGAACGTGATATAGCGTTATCTACGTCTCTATGGTTAAAAACATGTAATTAAGAGTATGACTGACTTTTTAATATACGTTACAGGCACTTAATTTAGTTAAACAAATTAGATGTATTTTAGGATATAAAAAGGAACATACAAAATATAAAACACAATTCATATTTAGAATATAAAAGAAACAAAAATCGATTTTCGCTCATATATTATTTATTGTAAATATATAAAATTTAAATAACGAATTATTTTTATTTTTTTTAATGTTTAAGGTTTAATATTACGTAAAAGACGTATCTATGATATGATCATAAGAATTCATTATATCTTCCTACATATATGTAGATGAAGGAAGATATAATGATAATAAAATATTTAATTAGCGTGAGCATATAGCGTTTCAAAAATCATATCGATCCATTGCCCCGTTGCGACGTCGCATCGCATTGTTATTGCGACGTCACATCGTTCCGTTATTGTCAATTTCAGTTTAGAAACACCAGTTTAGAACGCCTAAAACTGCTAATTTCATGTTTTTGATTTTTATGTCAATTATAAAATGATAAAAAAGGAGTTACTAGCAGTTTACCTCCAGTTTATTGGAAAACTATAATATTAGATATCAAACTTTTTGGGAAATTCAAGACAATTTCGGACCTTTTAAATTTATCTTAAGCGATATATTTACATGACAAATAAAATATTATTAATACTTGTAAACAGCTTAAGAAAAATACCATGTGTTCTTAAATTGTTCATGTACCTCAGAATATGTCGTTTCCTAAAAAACACAGCGGTTATTCTATAATTTAATGTTCCCGAGAAATTCACTGTAAATTTAACTCTGTGGAATGTACTAATCAATATATTTACACGGTAATAATAATAGTAATATGTCCAAATATTGTAATAAATATACTAGGTATTATTTGTTCAACCTTTACGTGGATATAAATATGTAAAAATATGCCCATTATGGTGATAATGCGAGTTCCACTCATGTAACACAGGTAAATATTTAGCTATATCATGCGAATCTCAATCAGTGGTAAATAGGGGAACTAGGGGCATGATGGGGTAGTGAGGTAAGACGGGGTCACGCACACATACAAGAAACTCAACGCTTTCCCGAGGTGGCGCTGTAGCCAACCGAGAGCCGCTTCCGAGCAATACTCAGAGCGGCCACGACAGTCGGCGAAAGTGCGTGCGTTCTGTTGATTGTTTTGCCCTTCTTTTTATATTTTCTTTAGAGTAAATTGGCATATTTAGAATCGCATTAGTCCTAACCTAGTATTTAAAATATTTAACTTTCTTTAAATATTGTGACTGGGGCAAGATGGTGTAGACTACAAGGGGCATAATGGGGCAACCTCTAATTTTGTAGATTACAAGAAATTGTTGTTTATACCATATTTTTATTGTATTTTAATCACCTAAAACCAGAATAGTCTCTATTTGATTAAGTGCTTTTGTCGTTGTTTACTCACTATTATTTTTACACTCATCGTACCCTTCAGATCATGAAACGACATTACTTATCTAGATTTTACTTTATTTATTGTTGCATACAGATAGGTATACTGATTGAAACATATTTTTTTTAAATTTCAGTTCAAACATGGTTAGAAACTATAAAAAAAACAAAAAGGGTCACAACAGTCCATGAAAATAGCTGTAGATAAAGTTTTAAGCAAAGAATCAGGATAAAGAAAGGCAGCTTTAGAATATGGTGTTCCTCAAACAACTTTGGAGCGTTATGTCAAAAAAATTAAGCGAGGTGAAGAAGCTACCATCAGCTTACCACTGGGTCCTATAAAGTCTATTTTTTCGCAAAAAGAACAACAAGAACTTGCAGAATATCTGAAGCATATGGAAGAACGTCTTTTTGGCTTAACTACTCTCGATTTAAGGCGACTGGCTTACCTTAAATCGAGAAAGGCCGTAAAAAATAATAAAAAGCACAATTTCAATAGTGAGAAAGAGATAGAAGGTGTTGATTGGTTAAATGGGTTTTTAAAACGCCAACCTGAATTATCAATTCGTAAACCAGAGGCTACATCGGCTGCTCGCGTTATGGGATTCAACAGAGTAGCAGTTGGAAATTTCTACCAGCTTCTCGGGGAAACATACGATGCATTACATTTAACTCTAGATAAAATCTATAATTGTGACGAAACTGGTATATCAGTTGTTTCGAAAACTAAGAGCAAGATAATAGCTTTAAAAGGTAGAAAACAAGTCTTGTCTTCTGCAGAGCGAGGTCAAACTGTAACTATAGAAATTTGTTTCAATGCCGCTGGAACGTACATGCCTCCACTCATTATTTTCCCAAGACAGCGTATGAAAGCCGAATTGCTAGATCGTGCTCCCCCAGGAGCAATATCTGCATGTAATCCAAAAGGCTGGATGACAATTGAAATATTCACCATTTGGTTCAAACAGTTTATCCAATTTTTAGGAGCATCTCATAGCAATAAAGTGTTGCTGCTTCTAGACGGACATGTGAGTCATACTAAAAATCTAGATGTTGTAGATCTTGCACGACAACATGGAGTTGTAATCATTTGCTTCCCTCCTCATTGCACACATAAGTTGCAACCTGCCAATGTAGCTTTCAAAAGGCCTTTGAGTACTTATTATGACCATGCTGCTACAAATTGGTTGATATCGCATCCAGGCCTGGTTGTGATCACACATCACCATATTTCAAATAAGTGAAATATTTGGACAAGCTTACATGCAAGCAGCTACAATGTCCACAGCAGTTAACAGCTTCAGGAAGTGTGATATATGGTCATACAACCAAGATAATTTTAGAGATGCTGATTTCATGGTTGCTGAAACTACAAACATACCACTAGCTCAAGACAATCCATCTACATCAAGATCTGTCAACCTACCGTTAATAAAGACTAGTGCATATATAGCTCCGCATCACGGACATGAAGAATCAACCACGTCAAGAGTTGCCAACGCTGAGTCGATAGAGACAGAGCCTAGTCACGGATATGAGTCACCATCTATATTGAATTCCGCAAATGTTTCCTCAACAGATCCGGTACCTCATCCTGGACATGAAGTATCAACCCCATTAAACGTTGTCAACGATCAGTTTATAGAGATGGAGCGTCATGCTGGACCTGAAACACCATCCCCATCACATTCCGCAAACCTTCTCTCAACAGAGTTGGCGCCTTGTTCACAATCCGCAAATCAACGTACGCTAAATCAACTGTCAAATGCTTCTCCCATCCGGGCCGTCTGCAGTGACTTAACTTCTGCTTTCAAAAATGCTTCACCTAGACATATTACCGATTCCTGCCGTTCAAATGACCGAAAAAAGGAAAAACTATCGAAGAGATAAAACAGCGGTAATAACTTCAACTCCGTATAAAAAAGAACTTGAAGTTTTTAAATTGTCGAAGCACATTCCGGCTAAAAGAAGTAAATCGTCAAAGGACGTTCCGGCTAAAAATAATAAATCGTCTAAGAATGTTATTGCCCATAATAAACTGCTGAAGAAGGCCAGGAATAGTAAGTTGCAGAAGAAGGTCAAGCCATCAACTTAAACACAAGAAGATAGCGTTTGTTTTTATTGTAACGATTTAAACCACACATACCTGAAATCGACTGAAAATTGGGTAAAATGCCAACTCTGTGGGCAATGGGCTCATACTGCATGTGCTGGGGATGATGATAAAGACAAAGAAGAAGTACTCGTATGCATGTTCTGTGAAGATCAATAAGAATCCTATCTTACCCCTGAACCCCATCATGCCCCATTTATCATTCCCCATACGGGGCAAGACGGTTTTTCTATGTGATTTTAAAAAGTAATTATTGTTAGTAATTCGTTATGTTATTTTCGTCCAAAGATTATACCAATTTGTACTTGATTAAGAAACTAAAGTGCCATAAATAAATGAAAATATTATGTTGATTTTCACTGAAGTTTTTTGTTGTTTTGTCTTAGCGTCCCCATCATGCCCCTAGGGGCATGATGGGGACGCATTGTATTTTCATCATAACAATAGGGGAACCTATTGTTTGACTTGTAACTTATTGTTCATCCAAATCCTGACAATGTTTTCTAGAACCATGCTATAGCTATTTTTGTATTGTGAATTCCTATTATTATGATCTCATTCGGTACCACCGAATGCGGGAAGCGGGGACTTTTCGATCTGTGATCGCAAGTTGAGGGGCATGAAGAATAATTTCACATTAACTTCTCTTCATGATGTATATGCCAAAATATCGTTTTCTTTAATATTACAGTAAAATTACAAATTATTATCAGTAGAATAAGTTCAGATCAAATAATAACCTGAAAAACTTATCGAAAATGTTTTTCAGGTTATTATTTGATCTGAACTTATTCTACTGATCTTTTTATATTTTGTTTGGAACTTGTTTTATCATTATTTTGTGTTCCCAATTGAGAATTAATATTCTTTTTTAGAATTATTGTAGTTAAAAGTCGGTTGCATATAAATATATGAAGCAAGATATAACGAATTCTTAAGAACATATTATAGATACGTTTTTTACGTCATATTAAACGGTAAACATGTAAATAAATAAAAACAATTTATTATTTCAATTTTATATAAAATTATATATATATATATATATATATATATATATATATATACGAATTTGAAAGTATTTTACAAATTTCTCTCTTTAAATTTGTAGCTACTCGTATAACCGCGCGAGGAAAACCGCGTATAAAAGCTAGTTTTATTTAAAATTTTAAAAAATCTTAAAAATACTTTTAAATTTTTAGAATTCGTAATTTCAATTAACATGCCACAATACTAACACCAAATATTAATTAATATCATAATTTATAAATCTTGCTCTTTCGTACATCCCCAAACATTTTCCTTTTATTTGATTATATTATCGCTGTTCCAACTTAAATATACAGAACATATATTGGATACAAAACATGCATATATGAGCATATAAAAATAAATTCACCGTTATCAACATTAAATGCAAATATTACCTGATTCATTATATTTACCGCTGAATTTAGTTTATTTACTTCATATTTTGTAGTCGTCAATAAACAATTTTTCAATTAATTCGCCCACATATGGTAATAATGGTCAAAAATATATTGCATTTTTTTGTTTCGAATGCCTTTCTTAAATTTTATGAATGATATATCAAGTCATGTCTACAACATTGCATTTTTTTTAATGTTAAAATGGTTTATCGATTATATGAATCTGAACAGCTGGACTCCTCTTTATTATTTATGACTATAAAGAAACTATTAGAATGTAATCTAGGTGAAACAGAAGACAAAATTATTAGTGACTGAAAAAATCCCCACTAAATTTCAAAACCATATATGTGTAAAATATTGGAATTAAAATTTTTTGTAGGTTAATGACAATAACAAATTACAACACATTTCTCCCTTGGCTCCATAATATTAAAAACTCTGCCGATGCCAAAATTACTAAAAATTAATACTATAATTTTATTTAAATTAACGTCATTAAAATATCAGCAATTAAAACATTAAGCTTAGCATGTAGTACACATATATCTTTGCCCGATATCTTTGCTTCAAGTGAGCAAGTTTAACTTGGAACATTTTCGTCATTGCATCTATACACGTAATTGAACAATGAACAAACTAATTCTCGTTTTATTTAAAAGGTGTCGCTTGTCATACAACTTTAAAAAAGTCTAATGAACATAAACTTCAAAGAAGGTACTAAGAAAAAAACATTAAAACGAAGAACAACTTACGGTCTTGTGAATATGAAATGAGATATTTATAAAAAATTATTTCCATTTATTTAAAAATTATGTTCCTTTTTGCTTCGAGCTTTTCTTTGCAATCAAGCATTAAAGATTAATACAACACGTTAGATACGATAAAACGAGCCGCATAAACGTGAAAACTTTGAAAAATCCATACCTATACACTAAACATTTATATTTTATTATCTGGCATGTCTGGTTATGTGTCAAGCTCTCTTAATTGGAGAGTACATTTATATCAATGCTCAGATGACCAACATCACAATTATGCGAAGTAAAGCTGACAATTAAGTCATTAAGTGATATGAACGTTTTACTCACACGCACACGCACGCGCGTACGCGTGCACATGCGCTCGCTCGCACGCGTGCACACGCAGACGCACGCGCACGCGAATCGGATTCGGCTACTTACTGTGGAGCTCTCAAAATATTTTCAGAGGTTTTCAGCTCAAGTATTTTTGCCTTTTTATATGTAAATCACGCTATTTCCATAAAATGATTAAGAATTTAAATGTCGCCTAATGAACTATATTATTCCCTCATCGACGAAAACCCGATAGATTCAATATTATTGCATAAATGAGAATTACATAGCATAGGGAATTTTAAAGGTAACATCATATCAAGCACAACCAGTCTCGTTAATATGTCAAATATATTTCATTATCACGAAAGTAGTTGTGGTCAGGCAGTAGCCGAATTTATAAATTTAAAGTCATGTCATCTTTTTAAATATAATTATTATTTAATAACGAAAGAAAATTTGATCGTGTGTGAAAGAGTGAAACTTCTTTGGCGATCTGAAC
Organism: Druceiella hillmani; assembly: GCA_039881145.1. Classification (NCBI taxonomy): domain Eukaryota; kingdom Metazoa; phylum Arthropoda; class Insecta; order Lepidoptera; family Hepialidae; genus Druceiella; species Druceiella hillmani. The sequence goes on along the minus strand of JAYKKI010000028.1, from coordinate 23,950,335 downwards.
TTTGATTTGTAAATATATAGTAGGGGATAAAATGAATGAGAGAGAGAAAGGAAAATATTTTAAAAAATTAAAAAAAGAACATATTTTCAAATTTTTGTTCGGAATATATTACAATATTTAAAATCGAATTTCTTTTAATTTTCACACATTATTTTCTTTAAACTTTCACAGTTATTATTTTAAAATAATTTATGAAAGGCAATATGCATTATTTTTATAAAGTTTCTTTATCGTTCTTTGTTATATGAACAGGTAAAAGGAATTCCGTTAGTTTAGGCCTTCATTGCTCTCGTTCTTGGAAGGTCATGATCTCCTCCACAATCAGTCGTCATTCGGATCAGTCCAAAGTATGGCACCTCCTCTTTACGTATTATTGAATCACAAAGAAGAAGTACGCAATCAAAAATGTGAATACAATGTCCGGTAACATGATCTTGTTATTACATATCTCACGAAATTATTTACATTTTATACTGACATCCAGTAAGTGGTTAATTAAGTTCATGGATGTAGGAAAAATTATACTAAAACAACGATCATATTAATAAGTTGAAAAAGGTCGACAAGGATTATCTTTTGACGAAGATGATTTCGTTCATATTAGTCTATTGAAACGATTGCAGTAAACATTGATTTCGCTTCGCCTTTGTTGCACGTTTGTTTTTTGAAAATGCTTATGGTTTCTTAATTACCTAAATTTTATTCTTACTTTCTTCTAAATATTGTTTTTAATTATTATAGGTTTATTACTTGTGATTTTGTATGTTAAATCAATCAAAAGATTAACTATAGACCTTACAACATTTAATGGTGCGTACAATTACATCCAATCTTAAGCCCTCACTCTCCATCTTACTGTAGCCATACTAGGAAAGTAGAGCTTATTTACATTCCAGCAGTATAACCGCCCTCAGTTCCTGTTTATCTCTTAGAACGAAAAGATGTACACTTAAATAAATAAATAAATATTCTTATACTCGAGTACTACAAAAATGGCTATTAAATTAAGGCGGTTGAGCTCCGTAGTGCATTAAAATTCAAGCTTTGCTTCCGTTTTCTATCACAATTAGTTCGTAATATATAAATGTTTTATCTAGCAGAATCAATATAACCATTTATGTCTAAATTCAAATAAATTTTCTAGTGTTACTATTCCTAGTGTTATTATTTTAGTAGCAGTTACTTTACATATACTTAGTAATTTTATTTATAAACATCTCGATTATATTAAATACATTTATATGACAAAGGGTATATCTGCAGGGTTAGACGGACAGTGAAGCGCAATATGTGACAGAGAGCAGTAGCTCAGCTAGCTCTAGGTATACTGAAGTAAGGATCCCCGTTCAGTCACTCATTATATACTTGTTAGGTTCTTTGTTTAATTACAAGATATCCTTTACGTGTGGGATAGTTTCTTATATATTTATATTATTCATCAATAAGTTCCTGTCACATTTCTCTAATATTTTAATCGATTTTGTTGACTCATCGATGCCCATTTAAGCCTTATTTTCAATAATTATTACTCGTCAGGAACAAAGTGGATGCATGACTTGAGGCTACTACACGACATGCCGTTCGCTTTGATTTCATCCCCTCTTCGCAGCAGACATCAAGGAAAAAGAAGATGGCTAAAATGTGGACGTTGACGTGTGCGACGTTCGGCACAAAGCAATCTGTGCTGAACGTCGCACTGCTTGTGCAGAGCAATATATAACGGATAATTAATGGCAGACAGTAACCTGAAACGTTACCAGACTTTACAAAATAAAGAATTAAACAATCATATAAAAAGTTTCGCGACAAATCGGTTGTAAAATGATTGACATTGTAATTCGATTATTCAGCATGTATAGTAATATCATTTGGACACTTGTAAAAATATTACAGGGATATCGGCCGGCGCACATACGGGTATTTGAACGATCTTAGCGGCCGAAAGTCAATTTATCAAAACAATAAATTGTTCTACAAAAATTATTACATGAGGTACAGGACCCTTCCGAAAATAAAAACCAGCCCCCTCCTACCCCACCGCGCTTCTCGCACCGTTATCGTCAGTCGGAATCCGGCCGTGTCACTTCGTGTACGTTATCAGTTCTCGGCGCTCTTACAAAAGCTACACTTTGAAAGTGGAACTTTATGATCTTAAGTTCATCAGTGGAAGAAAAGATCATGGCATGGATCAAAGAAAAGGTTAGCAATTTATAAAATATATTCAAATTTCTACCACTTAATAGTTTAAGAGTTCATTTTTTGCTTTAGATGTAGACCTTTTTCTAAATTTATTGTTCTCAAAAAATTACTTGTTTTTTTAATTTTTAGCACTATCGCAATAGATTCAGCTAAAAGTTTTTTGCAATACATAGTTCAATATTTTACCTATTAGAAAATATAAGACTTGGTTGCGAATAAGCCCGCATAAGTAAAATTTTAGTCCTTTAAAAATGATTCGTTAAATTGTATAAAAATATTCTTCTTTTTTAACTTTAAACGAAAAGTTTTTTTTGTTGTACGTTTAGTGGGTATATCAAACATAACGATCATAACTAGGAAACACTTTTTTAACTGCATGGAAAGTAAAAAAATTACCTCATTTGGAAGCAAAATTAAATTCTTTGAAACATACATTTTTGTCTAATGATAAAATTGAACCATTAACAATCAATATTGCACATTTTAAACCAGAAATAAAGAATAGATGGACTAAAGTTAATAATAAAGAAGACGTATTTCTTAAACACACTTATTCTTGGCTGAAAGGGACCTTTGTGATTCTCATTGCCGGCAGTCCGGCAAATCGATCAGGGCGACCGCGTAAATCTTTTGAAGATCTGAGCGAAAGAACTATTTTGTGAGCCTACAAGATTTAAATTCGTCAAAGTGACTACCGATGTTACGCAAAAAAAAATCAAATGTGGCAAACAATTTAGAGCCAAGTTCATTTTTAAGCAGTTGTTTATATATTCATTGCAAGATTTTTTGGTTAAAGAAAGTGTTGGATGTTCATTTACGACTGTCTACATTTTTAAATAATTTTATAGCTTTAATTGTGGATTTTTTATCATTATGATCTATTTTCGTATTTCTATCAATGCGGCTTAGCATTTTGCGAGTCTGTGTGCATCTGGATAAATAGATATTACATATATTCCACACTTAAAAAAAATGTTAACATTTTGTTTATGTTATTTTAACAAAACACGATGTGATTTAAGGAGAATATGTAAAAATATTCAATAGTTGCTTGATATTTTTAAGTCTAGTTATTATGGTTTTCTCTCTCTGCCATATACAAAAGTTAACGGACATTTTGAATATATTCATTAAAAATTTTCAGAGTTGAGCCGTAAATAATTTCGGCGTAGGGAATTAAAAAATCTTCTTTCATCTATGTCCATATACCTGGGACATGAGTTGGAATAACATCGGAATATGTCTTGTTCTTGTGTGGATTAAAAGATACATTTTGATGTCTTGCGTGAACACATCGTCAGTAGTTATTATAATAAAATAAATTTACACATCTAATGAAGGTAAGTAACTCAGAATACACTTTAATCTGCTGTAATTTGATCATCTAAAAGCACTGCCGAATGGAGCTCATGCGGCATATATAAAGTTGAATTTTAGAACATCGGCATATATGGTATAAATGCACACAGTAAATTTCATTTGTATTACATACGTACGTGCTTTGAGTAAATCAATTTTATGATAACAGCTGTTCCAGGATGAGAAATATTACACAAATTCTCAAATATTTGTAGAAGGTTCCGAATAAAATAACGTTATTTACTAGTTGGTGTATTAAGTAGCAATTTTGTTTACGGATCTAGCACGGTTGTACTTCCAATACAGAAATGAAATATATTTAAGAAATCAGTTTTTTTTGTTTGCTTTACAACAAGTAAATTGAATTATATTAATGAAGATTATGATGAGATTAACGAAGAGTAAAATAATTTACTTCTTTCCTTGAAAGATTATCAGCTACTAATTTTTTGGTATCTGGAAGATCACACATATATGTTAAATGTTGAAAAGTCAGGTCTAAATGACGTATTTTTCGGGGTGAATACTTGTATAAATTTGATACCACGTAATTAAATATAAAATCCGCCATATAAGGCACAAATAAAGGCAGCTGAACATAAATATACCATTGTACTCGCACTTCACTAACTACTCAACTAGTTAAAAACAAGTACCTCATTGTACTTGTTTTTATTTCTTACATATATATATATATAAGTCTCCATTTTACTTTACTATTAAAAATAAATTAAGATGACATAGATTACTTTCCAAGGACATAAGTTATTCAATTCTAATATATTTGTAATTTTAACTTCATAAGAATTACATACTATAATTATTACTTTATATTATATATAGCTAATAATATTTCCCTGTTGTCTAACAACCGGTTGTTGTTATACTATAAAGACTATTATTTTCCGCTAGTTGATCCGGTTTAGGTAAATTAGTAATGAAAGAAAATTTGTTCAAATCAACAGTTATAAATTTAATATAATAAATATCAGCGTTCTCAATCCGAACCATTATTAAAAATTTGATTTTTACGAATAGGCGACGTCATTGCTATTCTCTGTGAAATTTTATCTTTGCTATTCTCGTTTCCGTTAAAAAAACTATTGAAGGTCTTGTTCTGCTCAAGAGTTAGAATAGTATCGAAAATAATACACTTGTAAATGTAGGGATGAATATCTACTGCTGGAAAAACCCTTTACGTGATTGTTATTTATCTTTTACGGAAATTTGAAAGCAGTTTAGAAAACAAAAGTTAATATGTTCGTTTATCTTACTTTTAATATTTTTTCTCTTGCATATATGGTTCTTTTTTTGTTTCAACAGATATATTAAATGATATTACAGAAAAAAAGCAATAGAAATTGCAAAAATTTTATCATACTTTAAAACTTTTATTAGAAATTTCATTAGATGTTTGAGTATCCTTATCTAATAGTAAATAGGTAAAAACTATTAGAATTAATTGAGTAGATGCAGGCAATTTCAACCATTATCATTTAATACAATATATTTTATATAGTAACGTCTACACAGAATTTCATGTTCCGTAATAATTTCGGGAGACATCCATTCCATAATTCTCGACCAGATATTAAGTGCCTAATATAATGGGGCGATTGTTGTTATTATTCTGGGTTATTAACCATCATCAGCATATTTTTAATTTATAGTATAAATCACCACGAATACGTTGCGATTAAGTGTCCCAACGTCATTGTAAATGCTACCAAGGCAAATAAATAAGTTAAACTAATTTAAAAATATAGCCAAACTATCAACCCTTAAGATTTGCTCCTTTCAAAGTGATAAAGCCGATTACACTAAAAACAATTATCTCATATTCTGAAACGATAAGGAGTTTAATAACCTGTTTTTTCATGATAACTTGGCTGCTTATTTAATTTAGTGCTATATTCGTATAAACGGATAATATAAAAACAAATAAAAAGACGATAACATTCGAATAGAACTCGTGGCCGGAGCGTTCCGTTTCACAATAAAAAATTATATTAAAGCATAAAAACATTACGAAAGTACCTGTCGAGTGTGAGTAGAACTCGCAATATCCATAAACATTTAGGCATTTATAAACATTAATGGCACATAATGCTTCTGATAAACTTTTTACAAAATTTTAATTTTTCAGAATTTAAACTTACTTTTGACAGGTGTACGTTTCAAAAAGAAATAGTATAATTCCACATAGAATCATTGATTTTTTAATTTTTTCTTTGCACTATACGAGTTCCTATTGTGTGTTATAAGACCTCCTATTATTCAAATTATAGGTCGACCAGAAATGACTCAAAGGCATTGATGATCAGTGAGTAAGGATATGATAAAAATAAAGAAAAAATACATTTTAAAGGGCCATATCTTTTTGTATGTGTACAACCAATTTGAAATTTATACATCAATGTAAAACCTTAGTACATGATATCAGTTTCAACTTCATGCCTCATGCCATTTCCGAAAACAAAGATTTTAACAGACAGACGGACGGATGGATAAGCAACCAAGTGATTCTATAAATGTTTCGTTTTTTTTCATTTTGAGTGATGGAAACTTAGAAATACAGCCGAACAAAGGTTGTCGCGTATTGATTCTACATAGAATTAGAAATAAAAGATTTTCAGAAAAAGGAAAATGATCTTTATATTAACATGTTTCTTCATTTGTATTATAAATCCTTCTTTATACTAAATTTCAAGATTTTAAATCAAATTAAAGTACCCTATATATTTTTACGAGACACTGAGCGAATATCAAAATACGTTATAATGGAATATCTATTTAATGCATGAAGTAGAACAATTTATTTATAAAACTATGGAGTGTAAATCATAGAATTTGATATTAGTTTTTACTTGATAGCTGTGACCGTTCTTGAGAAGAAGTATTTTTACAGACTGGCAAAGAAGTTATGCTACAAGGGTTCCGTTTCATGAATAATTATTGTGATTTTGCCTCATGGAAAAAAGCTGCAATCACCTTCCATAAAGTGTCTATAGCCTACTAAATACATGAACTCGGTTGCCTCATTATTTTTAATATACTGATGGGATTTGATTTTGTATTGAGTTTAGTTGAAGTGTTGACTAACGCTAATTATCCCAATTTTTTTTAGCTTTTTGACATGAAATTATAGTTAAAATGTTAGAATATTGCACTCCATTTTATGAAGAAAAGTATGTGACAAAAAATATATAAAACATTTTTTCTATATTTTTATGTGTTCATGTAATTCAACTACATCATTTTATTAAATTATGCTGAAATGCTTCTTAAGTTAAAATAGCTTTAATACTGTGTCATATGGAAGGACAACGGACATAGTAAAATTCTAATCTGGGAAACGATGAAAAACATTATATCACTTTAATAAGGTCCATTATTTAGTTCGTATCGCCAAAAATGGTGCACTTTTTCTCCGACGCCAGTCCCGTTTAGGTACGTCAATAATATATATTATTCGTTCATGCACGGTGGCAGAATGTTAGGCAGTTGCAACTCTATCTTAATTATTGTGAACCACCCTGATTGTACCAGGTAAAAAAATCATAAAAACAAAAATTTGCTTTTACTTACCTCTGAGGTGCAATATAATTGTTGGTGCTTGTTTATTATCCACAAAAATACTGCGATAGGCTGATGATGGCTAAAAGTAATACATACCATCACCTGAACTTGAAAATATGCGAGTATACTGGCAATATATTATCCAGAGATTTAAAAAATATACTTAACATTTTATATGTGATTTTGATGTAATTTGTATTGTGATTTTTTAGCTTATGTTTTCCATTATTTATCATCAAAATCTGAAGGCTATTTTTATAAGATTTAAGAAATTGAAATTTTACGTATATTACTTATATTGGATATCAATAAAAAAAATGATTGATCACTGAAAGCAATCTTCAGATATATATTTCAGATATATTTAAGAAAAAATTTCATTAATTTTATAGCTTATATCGCATACTAAACAATGGAGACTAGAATTTAAAATTCAGTAAATACAAAAAATACTATTAAAAACTTAGTCGCTAAGCTCTTACTGGTAAATAAGTGAGTAAGAGCTTTGTATCTCTTCTTTTTTTCTAACAAAGCTGTGCAAAGACTTAAATGTTTTGTCTCACTGATAATTTTTGAAAACGAATTTAACTCTTTTTGCAGACATATACGAAGACTAAATTAACCTGATCTGTAAAGTTTTGATTTAGAATTATTATTGTTAATGTCGCAAAAGTTGCCTCGCAAAAAATTAAAATTTCTAACCTAGGCTAATTTATTTTATAACAAGTTGTTAAGTAATTCTGCAATGGAAGTACATAATGCTAAAAGGTATTTAAAACTAAATGTTTCTAGTCAAGTGAATATAACCAAGAGACTAATATGAAATGAATACTTTATTTTATTACTCTCGCATAACATATAATTCAAAGAATACAAAATGGTCGCGGATGAATATTAAACATGATCGCATTAAGAATGAAATTTAATATAATTTAGTTCAGTAATAGTAGCACTAGAGAAATCGAATGTTTAAACATTCCCTTTAAATTTTATTAATTTCATTGACAGTCATTCGCGACAGAATATTTATCATATTTATTGATAAATCTGTTGAAAAAAAAAGTTTTCATACGTGAATAACCTTCTAAATGTTTTCCCTAAATTTTTTTATGTTTTCTGCCCATTTTCATAATTATTTCACGTAAAATCTTGATTTCTTTCAATTAGAGCGCACCATAGCCAAATTTGTTATTTTGGTTCAAAAGGCATTTAATACGTAATTTGGTTTAGAAGACCGTTTAATTTCTTTATTCTTAAAACCCATATTACCATAATTGATGCTGTTATCAAGAAAACCTTAATTACGAAATTCAAATGCCCTAATAAGTGGCATTAGAAAGAGAAAAATCTTTTGTATATTTACTTACATATTAATTATATATTATATCACGTAATAAAGCACGTGAACAATAGCAAAGTTAAAAATTTAAATACGCTCTCGACCCTGTCGACTTGATCTTCATCTGACCCTGAACATCTCAAATATGAAATCTCCATGGTTATATAAATATTTGAGTCCAAATTCGATTTTCCAAGTACAAGGCTTCAAACTTACAGGTAACACCAAAGTGGGGTGTTATAAGTTTAAAGCCTTTGCGTTAACCCATCTATTCCACCGCTAAACTTTCCGTAGGAAAATTAAATAAACAGAATAATTAGATCGAAAGTAAGGAATTTAAATAAAAAACTAAAAATACAATTTGTGTTTTTTTTTGTTACATATGAAAAAATTGCCGTCTTCCAATGCGGACAATGGGTTTATTCGGTGTGAGAAATTTCAAAACATGGCTTTCCCATACACAGTGTTTTATGCACTTTTCACACTGCCACTGTGACAAACAGTGCATCGTAGTTGTTTCGCTACCTTTTGTGAAAGTAACCTAAGTCATTACACTGTAAACTTGGCATCAGAAAGGCTGATGGATATGAACATCGATCATCATTTTGTCGTACGTAATGGCGTACAATGCCACGTCAAAACTGAATTTGGCCTACATTCACGGCATTATAAAGCATGCGTAGACGTCAGGCATTGCTAATTGCTAAATCAAACATATACATAAACAGCACCCACCACAACCTTTTCCCACTGATAGAAGTACGATACGACGAAATGGACTGATCAGCTTCGTTGACCCCACACATTCCTTTATTGTAAGTTACAGATAGTTGCGGTATATCAACATCTGTTTTCATCTTTGATACTGAGATTCATTTTACCTAATGGGAGGATAGTATCATAGTTGGTCCTCATTGTACAAAGGCAATTATCTATCTCTTTTGCGAAAAACAATATTTAATCAGTCTTATCAAACCGGATGTCAAAACCAGAACAATTCTTCTTCTTCGTCCCCTTGACTAATATTAAAGAGCTTTCGCTGGTTTTTCCATCGCGAACAGTTCCAGACACAAAACTGGTGAAAAATTATCAAATAACCTTTAGGTTTTGAATTGAGCTTCACCAGTTTTTAATTAGGCTTTATGCAATCCTTGTATCTAATGGTTGACTTCTGATACTTTCAGTTGCTAGTACTTTGCTACAGTAAATTTCGAAGATGTAGAAGTAGTCATAAGCACTAGCAAGCGTCCAATTTTCATACCCGAAACACAAAAGTGATTTGGTGGTAAGAAACTTGGGTTCTTAATCACTACCGATAGTAGCGATTAAGAACTTATGGTTTTTCATTGCTACTATCTTATATCTCTTCATATATGTTGACAAAAACCTTAATATTCCCTGGAATATCTCTAGACATTAGTTTCGATGTCGTCTTCATCGCCTTTTTCTTTATCGATGAGAGCAATTGGTTTAGGAGGAAAAGTCACTATTTCCACATCTATATCAGAGTCTTCTTCTCTCACTTATATTGCTTTCAAGCCCTCTTGGAGTCCTCGATAGCCCTCACTTGCTGCAAACGTCTTTTCTACATGGTTTAGTTAGAGTGTCAATCTACAAAGAAAATATGTTATTAGTTATATGTTATAGTACATATAATAAATAATATTTTCACATCGCACAGAATCGTATATTTTATTCTATCTTTTATTCAAAACAAAGTAAATATCATGTTGAAAAAGTTTTTGTAAAAATATAAAACCTTTGAAGTAAATATATTTAAAAAAAAGTTTATCTTTTCGTAGCTACAACAATTCACCAATTTACTAACTTCAGCTACAAAAACTATAACTGTAAGCAATTATTTGTAAATTAGCTGCAATGACAATATGTACTATATACTACATATATATATAATTCAATTATTATATATTAAATACACTATTCAACTATGCGATTTAGTCTTTAAAACTGGCTAATCATAATAAATAAAAATGTTGAGGGTTACTTTGGAAGTGTCCTGGTTTGGGCACTGCAAGCGCATGTGAGTTAAGAGTTAAAAAAAATATTCACAATTAAATGAAACTCCGTTGTGTAGTATTATTTCTATTTTATTTAAATTCTTTACGACGATCTAGATTTCGTTGTATTACAACATCTTTAGGTGGGATGAATAAGAAACGGTCATGGTGGGCAGGACAAAAAATTAATCACGTTGTTTCATTTAATTATGAATAATGAATTTCTACAAAATTTACGCCAAATATATTCAATATTTGAAAAAAAATTATTTTTTTAATATGTAAATTGACTTTCTCTGTGGTATGGTTCCATCCAGTAACTTTTGCATTCAGAAAAATGAATCAATTGTAGTGACTCTTGGATGGACCATTAACACATCTTAATAAAACTGTTAGAAGAACGTTTATTGTCAAAAAAGATGCACAAGGAAACTTTACTTTTACTTATAGCAAATATATCGATTGATTAAAGTAATTCTCGAATGCCAATAATAATTAAATATCTACGCATGTTATAAAGTCATATTTTGTGATCTATTCATCTTCGTTCCTAAAGTACGTCATAGTCTTTTTCTAAATAAAATGTAGATTCAAAAATATTGGAGATAAGAATATTTCCATAAACTTAACGCAATTCAAATCACAATGGAAAGAATAAGATAGAAAATATGAACGATTTTTTATTACATTTTAGAATTTGTTTTACATTTTTCTGCCACATTGTACATTTAATTTTACTTCTCAAACATGTTCGTAAATGTTTTCAGATGGACTCAACAAAGGTTTGAAAGCAAAATCTTGTGCGCTTCGGTTATCATATCACTACGCGTTTCAAAAGGTCCATCATTGTAAGAATCATTAAATTATTCCGTTGTTGGACAGATTTTCTTTGATATAAAAGTTTATTACATAGTTCTCGTAGAAAAGTACAAACTCGTGAATTTTTATCAAACCGCTTAGGAAAATACTTACATATGATCTTAAGGCAGTATATATTGATATAAATGTTTATAGTTTGAATTTAGATAATATATTTCTCACGAAGCAAAGATTTGGTCTTGATATAATGCAGTAATTTGCGTATATCCACGAACTTTCGAAGTCTTATAATAAATTTATTTATTTATACTGCTTGCTTATTTTGTACTGCACTATTTTCATCTCTTTCTCTGTAAGTCTATCTCATGTATTGAATTTTCACAGTCAAGACAGAACCCAAAGCTTGGTTGTGATGTACCTTTAAATATTATTAAATATTTTGGTATCAATATGGTTCCTGAAGACTTAAAAAAGCATATTCAATAGGACTAGAATCTAAATATAATAATCAAAAATAAACAAAAATCGGAAAAATGTCTTCAGACATCAAGTTGTCGTTTCCAAAGTTAAAAAGTTTCATTTAATGTGAAGGGGAAAACAATTGCTGTCATTCGAAATATGAGATTGAAATTTCAACAAAAACATAGTTTCGCTGGGAATTCCTCGACAAAAATCATATCACATATCATCACGGTTCTGCAATCTCAATTTTTAGGGTTCATATTGACAAAAGAAATCTTTGCAATTTTATCATGTTTTTTCATCCATCCATTACAGTTTTTCAATCTTACAGTTTCTGCAATTTTAGACCTACATTCATTAAGTTGTACAAAGTTATAAAATGGGAGCTAAATAATTTTTGCTTATATTAGCAACTGGCATATCATTAAACATGTCTTGTAATTAGGTTAATAATAACAATGCGTTTTCATTTTTCGTTTATAAGGCTTATTTGCACAGTATCAAGTTTCGAAAGATGTGAATTGTGTCCCCTTTTCTAATTGTTCAACCATGAGTTTAAAAATGTGAATTTTGGGTACCTGTCTACTCGCTTGTTTGGAGGCGGCTAAATGGGGTATTTATTTATATTCGAATAAATAATCTTCCTAACTCCCTAATATAAATCGAATATGATTTGTCAAAGTGCAGTTACACGAAGAAGATGACAGATCTTGGTTTTATAACAATAGTTTTTCAATTGAAATATAACGTATTCATTTGTATTAATAATTTAATAGTAAAATTTAATTTTAATAAGAATTTGCGTTTACTGAATTAATACAGGTGATGAAAGATGATGAAATCGATGATGGTTGTGATGACTTGTTATAGAAAACGAATATTTATTGCAAAGCTAAAATTCTGAGAATTAAACTGTCAACATACTTATTTTATAAGTTAGGACTTACAAACTACCACTTTCAGCGGCTACCAAACTATTTATAACGACACACAAAAGGACAAAAAATGTAATTTGTTTTTGTTTTAATCAGTATTTATATATTGCCATTTAATATTTTACTTAAAAGAGTATCTAATCATCTTATCTGTTTTAGTATTTTTGTCTGATATTTTCAAAATTTATCAACTCACCTATAAAACTCAAACTATTTATTACGATTAAGGTTTGTGGTCGAGATTCCTTGGAGTAAGAAAACTTAAAAAATTCGTCCATTTTCGAGACGGGAAAAAGAATGTCGATGCTGAAATGTATGACATAAAACTTTGGCAAGCTGTCACAAAATTAAACATAGAAATGTTGCAAAAATTCCAATCCAAACTGAAAGAATTATAACAAACGCACCATGGTATGTTACAAATGACAGATCTCATTATGACCTAAGTAGCAACACCGTAAAAGAAGAAAATTTAGAAAGAACAAAAAGTAGCTTTTTATTCTTAAACGTAAAGGAATAGTCACAAATCATCCGACCTCATTAGCAGTTAATGTAATGAACACCTAATTAGCCCCCAGCAGGCTGAAAGAAGGATTCTGCAGGAACAAGAAAATCCCGTGGGAATAAGAAAATATGATAGTTATAAGGAAGGTATATTTATTTATTTACTTATAATCTTTTATGTATAGTAAATACGGCAGATTTATTGCTACATGAGTAATCTCTTCCAGTTAACCATAACAATTGCTATTGAAATTTAGTTGATGACTGTGAGAGATTTTATAATGAAAATAATATTTAGGCGAACTCCTTGCAAGCCTTATCGACATACACACCTTTGCTACATATTTATTATTGCTACGACAGCAAGCCTACTAAAACTACAATCCAGCCAATTAAAATACCAGTCAAGCTCTGCTCGTCGAGCGGCCGGTTATCAAATTCGGGGAACCTCAGTGCGCCGCGCAGTCAAAGAACGTATTTCACAAAATTTGGGAGTAAGTTTATATTCCTTGCAAATTTTTATCGCTACCAAAATGAGGAAAATTATCAAAAAATACGTTTTGACTACTACACATAAGCTATGACAACTAATAAAGTTATGTTATGCTTAAAAATTGCATAGTTATCGGAATGATCTTCTAATCCGCGTTTGGCAACATTTTATAATAAAGGCAAAACCACCAGCAAAGATATTAATGGATTTGGCACATTAAGCAGTTCTGGTTAGGAAAATGATTTCAGTGATTATGATAATGACGCTTAATCTAACTCGAAATAAGATAAAAAATACACTAAAGAAAAATCAAATCAAATTTGTATGGTTTCCTTTAGAGATACTTCTTCAAGAAGGTAATTTGGCAGAAATAAGCAAACCGTTTGACCACGAGTCAAACTTGTTATTTGATCTAAAGTTGCTTTGTTGTAAAGTTGATTCCGACGTAACTTTATTCATTCCATTTAGAGAATGAATAAGTCCTTAAAATGGAATGAATGAACAACATCTGCGTGCTGTAAGTTTTATTAAACCTCTTACTTCCCATAAAATCCTCTATTTCGACACTATCAAAATAGATGCAAAAATTGTGATATCGTAGGCTATTACAGACGTATTCCTTAATGAATTACAAATTGATTTCCTAAATCAGTTATCTCTCAATCTTTTCTATATTTATTGGATATAACATATTATTATCTACGATAAGCACCTCGGTTTTGTAACATATTATTATCTACTATAAGCACCTCGGTTATAATGGTAGAAATTAACGACAAAAACCAAGACCACATCTCTAAAACATTAAAAACTTATAGGCGGTACCTGCAAGAAGATATCAGGGCACTTATTTTACTGACAATATCACTGAATCTCTTTTAATTAAAAGGTTGCATAAGAAAGAGTGTCAACTATATAAAACAACGGGAAGATGTTGGTTAAAATATGTAAGATTCTTTCTTTTCGAATTCTTTTGTTTGAAACGGCGCAAATAGGAGAATTTACGTTAAAAACCTGGCCAAAAATCGAAAATGTAAAGTGTGATAAACTTTATTGCAAATGTCTCTTTGTGACACCTGAATAATAGGTACGTAACATCCCGCCATCTTCATGTGCTTCGCTTTGATTCGTGGCGCACAGACCACTTGAAACTCAGTCGTCGTCGAGAGCGCTCAATTGTTTTCTCGGTATTTTCATTTTGTTACAAATTTCATCAGCAGTTCTTGTTGCATTATGTGTAGTTGTATATACATTTAACGTCATTTATATTTATATAAATTTATTTTAATAAAAAATGTACCATCTTCTAAATACTATTATTATATCGACGCGCTTTTGTAAATGTTCTGGGCTTTTCAAGTAGATTATTCTCTTATAAAACAAAGTATAGGATGTCCTTATTATGATAGTAAAAGAAAACATCCTCTTTATTCAGCCAATTTATTCCCCAGAATTTTAATGAAAATAGTAGATTGTATTGATTTGGCATTTGAAATAATTGGTTTTAATACATTATTTCTTTTTGTTATTGGGCTCTTCTGAAGTATCTTCGGAAATAACTAACAAGGAATTATGTGAGATAATGCAAGAAATTCCAGATAATAGTTAAGAAATTTCTGTTTTTGGAAAATAAGTATTGGAGTTCGCTAAATGTCCAAATAGTAAACTTAGTCAATTGAAATATATCCTGAGCCATTTAAAGGTTGGTTTTAAGCACAAACATTAATTTTTTTCCGATAAAAAGAGAAAATGGCTTAAAGTTACATTCCATTTGTCAATTGGGCTGCGGTATAATAGAATCTACTAATAAAATACTTCGTTGAATAAAGACAAAGTATACTGAGAAGAATATAAAATATTTGAGAGGAAAGGTACCCGTGGATGATTTAATATATGCCACTCAAATAAGTCATTGCGCCAAAGGCAATGAAGATGTGTCCCATATAATATACGACATCACTTTAAAAACGACGAGATAACGAAAGCTATAAAAACCAGAAAGGGGTCTCTTGCTCAAATAAAAACATAATAAAAAAGACGAACCACCCAAATTCCGGGCTTTTTTTGTTGAAAGAGATTTTAGTAGAAGTCACTGGGACTATACAACGCAAACAAAAATATTTATACTTGTTATTCGAAACTCAGAAATGCAAAAAAAGCTCCTACCTGAAGGGCAATCAAAAATAGTCACCAAAACGTGCAAATAATATTGCAGAATTTACTCAACCATACTTATTTACGCTTGTGTCAGTATTTTGCACGTCATAGAAATATGCTCTGAAGAAAAGAAACAAAACACAGAGCTAATTATAAAATAGGGCTGTAGTTGATCCTAGTAGTCACAATACAAACAAAAATTTTAAACAGAACCGACAGCCACACCAATATTTAACAAAGTCCCTTTGTACCATTGCGTCTAAAAAAAGACTAAGTGGTGGAATAGAGTATCTCATCTATTAAATATATATGGAATAGAGTATCTTCATCGATTTATAAAAATACGTTTCATTCATGAAAATAAAGATCTAACTAACGAAAGAATAATTAAATGGAAATTCAGGCAAGGAAATTACAAAAAAAAGCTGAAACAGCGACACCTACCGGTACCCTCCAAATTAAACAAAAACTATTACAAACAATTATGGATGCCAAGGTATGTAACGCAGCGACAATTGTATTGTCCATTATGAAGGGCTATATTTGTGGGCTAACTTCTAAATATTTCAACGATTTGAAGAAATGGACTGTCGTACACTTTGAAAGTCTCCAATTTTGACTCTTGTTCTTACTACGATAATTAGATTCTTTGAAACTTTATTATATTTATCTTACAAGCTGAATATAAAGGAATGTCAAATGAGAACGACCGAGAAAAATAAAATAGTAAAACAGAGGAGGAATAAATTCAACAGCAATTTAAAGATATTTTATCATTAAATTGTGTATTTTAATTTAACAGAAGATATTTTTCTGATACAGAAGTTACTTTGGGAATCACTGGAATAGATTTTTATTTGATATATAGGTTCAATGTAATAATTAAGAAAATTTCAAGTGGACATACAATTAATGCAAAGAAGTTCAAAATCTATGTATTCGAGATTGCTACATAGTACATAAAATTGTAATGCTTGGTGTTACTGTTATTACACATTCGTTGTTGCAGATTGGATAGTTATCAGAAGTTGCTGAAGCCCACAAAAACACTGCAGGCCCTATAGACTGAACTTCTCGCGTGAATTTGATTGAGTGAAATGCAACACAGATATACTAAACAGGCTTTTTTAACCTCTAACCCATGGTTAACAGCAATATATATATATTAGTCACATAAGAAAAGCAAAAGTTCTTTCTTGAAACTGTTAGCCTATTGCTCACTGAAGAGCAAAATATTCCAATTTTAAGCAATGAAGACGAAGATATTAATAATGTCGATTCACACGTTGACCATTGAATTGTTTAATTGTTTTCGTATTTTATTGTACCTTTAAATTATGTACAATACACATTTTACAAACTGTCTCTTATTTTTTAATCATTTCCACACGATAAATTGCAAAACATAATTTTACCTATGTTTGAAGTGTAAATACTGCTGTTCAAATAAATAAATCCAAAACATTCCTAAAAAATTTGTTTTTTTCCACAATAATTATCCATTAACTTTATACGAATCATAGTATGTAGAAAACGTTAATTCGCATATGACATCGAAGTCTCATTCAAAACAGTATTGTTGTTTTTTTGCTGCCATACTTTAAAAGAAAAAAAAACGGAAAGCTTATAAAATCAAACCTTCCGTCCATCGAAGCCGTTTTTTTACAAGAACCAAAAGTTCGTTTAGAAATAATAGGGCCATTTAAGTACTCGAATTTCTTTTCAATTCATATCGTTTGAAAAAGCTAGTCATAAAGATCTTTTTTCTTAATTTTAGATATCATATCTTCAGATTTGTACAGAAAAATTTGCAAAAAATATATATCTCTTCTTCCAAACCACTCAAACTAAAATTATAACAAAAATTCGTATATTTAATAGATAGAAGAGAAGGAAAGGATTGTAGGAAAACTACAGCGATGATTTCGAATTGTCATAATTTATTTAAAATATTTGAGTTACAATTTTCTTTTCTTTTGGATGTCATTGCAAGTGGTGGTGGCTATAAAAGGTCATTCTCATAGTTTTGCAAGCCTATTTATAATTTGTTTCTTAAAAATTTAACCATGTAATAAATATTACAATTTGCTATGATAAATCATCATCATTATTACCAATTTTCATCACCAGTCTCAACTTAATATATGCAAATTTTACCTAAATTGCGGTGACTTTCTCGTTACTAATAAATTATTTATACAAATGAACAAAATAATTATTATTTTAAAGAAATACATTTACAACATATCGTCTTGTCGTTTGCTTAGTGTAACTTTATTTACCTATATAATTCGATACAGATTAAGAAGTCGGAAAATTTTTTATTCGACGCCATTTACCTGATATTGAACAAATGAATATACAAGTATGTAGAGTTTTCCACATTTTTAAACCCATGGTTAAACTGCTACAGAGAATAGAAACAATTCATGTCTCTTGAAGCTTGATATTTTATAAATGAAAAAAAAGGAAAATGAAACCTCATTATTTTCATTAAACATACTAAAAGACCTATGCAATGGTGTACTAATCGATGAAATACGCGAAAAATATTTCACTTCAATTCTATAGATCTTTTGCCAATTTTGTTTTGTGTTTTACAACAGATTATTTTAAATTTCTGCAGAAAGCATTTGTTTGTGCAATTTGATATGAATAGGCCTAAAATTATATAAACTATAAGACTGTTACAGAGTTACAGTAATGGAACGATAAACGAATATGATGAAGTAATGAGGATCCTTTTTTCAATATTGTACACTAAAAATTGTGATTGCAAAACCGTGATTTTTTTTTAGAAATTTGATTTGATTTTTTTTTATTTTCGTTTCAGTACAGTGACAAAATTTCTATCGTTTAATATTTTTTAATCTGGAAAAACAATATCAGCTACAAAATATTTCATAAAATTTAAAGACACACCACATCCAAGATCTCCACTGTTAAGAGATCCTGAAGTCATTGTGTTATATTGTTAGCTCAATGCGATATTTACATAGTTTTTTTGTTTTCCGTACTCTTTTTATGTTTTAACCGGTACTTCCTCAAAACACTTTTTATAATTTAAAAAATTATATTAAAACAATATTTATATTTAGCTCTTTTTCTTGGAAGAAAGAGCTAATCAAAAGGACTCCAAAATTATTTTTTCGGAATTTTATATAATACAATTTTGGAGATATTATTAAAAACATAAAAAATAAACAAACCCTCCCGTTTAAATACAATTTTGGACATTTTAAATTAACAGTTCAAAATGCTAAAGTTATGAAAAAAGAGCATTACTGCAAATATACTTGGTGTGTTGTGTTAACTAGAGGCTCTACCTTTGACGGCGCGGCGTACTAATGGATCTCTAGTTCGATTCCCAGCCACTCATAGAGTAATGTTTATATAATCCATAACCCAGTCACGGGCTGCAGCGAGACTGATATCAAAACCTATTTACTGCGAAAACCAAGCCGCCTGCGCAGCATGACTATTTTCTATCTATGACTATTTGAAATTTAGTGTTCTCGAATAATATAACAGTGATTCTAAGTTTCATGGTTTTTGAGAAATTCGCTATAAATTTTACATTACTATCCGATATATTAATTTAAATATCGAAAATATTATTATTTATAAATATAAGAATTTGTGGGAATGTTATTAAACTTGGTTCAGCACATATAACTTAGGGTAGATCTGAATTTGTTAATAATAAACTTTTTGTATACTTGGATATATGTCCTATTTTTGTAATAACTACACGGTATATTTCAAATAACTAAATTGATTTTAACTATATTTACTTTACTAGGTATTATCAGGTAAATGGATAGTAGTATTCTGTAATACACATATGTAAATATGCATAATCTACAACTGACTTTTATATAGATACATATAGATACGAGTGGATATTAGCAAATAAATAAATATTTGAATACAATTTAATACAACGGAAATAACTGAGATTTATTAGTAAAAATTTTTTCGCTGAAATTCGCGAAATTTAAATGAAAAATTCACACTAGCTTCATGATTGCTGTTAAAATTCCTTTTGTATATAACATCCACTTTACAGACGAGTTTGTAATTGCATTCAGACAGACTCGACAAACGTTTGAAAGCATACTCGTGTCCGCTACAGTAATCGCATTACTATGCTTTCCAGAGATACTGGAGTCGACTTGTAGCTGTTAAAGGTGTGATATATAGTCCTGGTGAAAAATTAGAAATTTATTGTATAACAGATTTTTAGAATACCTGAAGTAACGTACTTTAAGGTAATATTTAAATTTACGTAACTTCAAAGAAATATTTAACTATTTATATACTTTAAACTAAGTAGCTATTTTGTATTACATGTAATTCTCAAAATGGTTATGATGTTGTTGGCTTAATTATTATCTCATGTTAAAGTAATTTGAAAATTATTTTTTAAAATTGTTCCCTGTGTTAAAATCTTTTTACTGTTTCCTCGTTACGAATTTCTATTTAATACTTGTACAAATTTAAAATATTCTATTATCTATGTGACAATATTTTAAAATAATTTAAGACGAAAAATATTTTTGATATGGAACTATTGAATTTATTCGGCGTTGATATGGAACTATTTTCAATATCCTTCCGTATCCTAAATTTTCTGAAAACAAATTTTCCTAAAATGACAGGAATTAAAAGATCTCCTCAAAAAATCTCCTCTTAAACTGACAAATAATTCCCTCGAAGTGGAAGAATAAACTGTTTCCTTTCAGTAATTGCTTTCTACGTAATAAAATAAGGAAAATTATAATGCCGCCATCATTTTATAAAACAAAAAATGTAATTACCCAATACTCATAACAATACTTGAGTAATGGCGACTTTTACAAAATTTATGAATGTAAGGTTAACTGTTTTAGAAAAAGCACCAGCTTAAATTTATGGTAAATAAATAATCCTATTTAATTTTTTATAACAAAAAGAACTACTAGACTTCATAGGAAATATCTAGAAAAAATCAATATCTAGAAGGTGCAATATCTAGAAGGTATAGATTTATGAGCGCCTTGAATACAGAGCTGAGCAACTTAGAAAATATTTTCCAATAGCCCGTGACTAGAATACGTCAAAATAAATCATGCAAAACCATTTTTACGAAAGGCTTAATATTATTGTACGTTAAAAAATGTTTGTACAATAATATTACAACATATCATAACGAACTACAAAAATTGCTTCATATAAAATCATGTAACCGCTGTCTTTATCTGACCAATCATAAGTATTTTCCGAGAACGAAACTATATAAGAATTTAGTGATGTCTTTTTTTAAATTAATAAAAACCGTGTTCGATATTTGACCAAAACTCATATTATCATTGCTAAACAATTCAAACATAAAAGAAAAACGAATATTTTAGATTTACATTTATAAAACATTCGCAAAAAAGATCAAGACTAATTATTCCATATTAGAGTAAAATTATCTACTTAAACGCTTAGAGTATAACGGGTATCATTTATTAATATCACAACACTTTTGTATTCCACCACTCATTCCGAATTATTCACCGGTATTCATTGCACGTCGCTTTTTAGTTAACGTCGAATGGATTTTAATTGTTTCTGCGAATTCCTTATCTTCTAGTGGAAATAACGAGATCGGAATGGATTATTTTTTAGTCACTGGATTAGGTATTTTCCAATAGTACTATGACTGATGAAATAAAATTTAAATCTTGTTTAATGTAATATTTAATAATTTATTTGACAATATAGTATAAAATATTATAAAATAAACTGTCCTTAAGGCATTCATTTAATTATTGTTATATTTATCGGAAAAGGAAAATATTACAATAAATGGAAAAGGAAATATTACATTTCACTTTTCCGTAAGGAACACTAGTGTTAATACGACTTAGTTGAGTAGGAAATTATTCTGATAAAATTCCATTCATATCATTCAAGAGTCTTCAACTCTGACGTAATGTTAAAATCATTTTGTATGTTATTAAAGAGTAAACTCTGGTTAAAATCGTTATTTCATAATAACCTCACAAGCATCCCTTCATCATCATTACACACATCAGCCGACTGCTTCAATCAGTCCTTTGTATGGACACTGATTCTGCAGAGAACTCAACCCTAGAAAAGCTCAAGAGCCCCGTGAGAGCAAATGAACTTTATAACGAACACCTCAGCTTTTTTTGACTGAATATTCGTATCATCAAATTATTTTTATAACACGTACATGTAAGTTAATTATCGAATGCACTTGTAATAAATGATACAATATATCCATTTTATATTTATATATTTTAAAAAAATAAAGAAAATATTAGCAAATTTTATACCTCAATTTCAAAACTTTCACGCTAAACTGACAGATGAACTAAAATTTTATAAAATTATTTCATATATGCTTATAATGTATTTTTTTCAAATTTAAAACTTGAAAATACAATTACATAAGTTACAAATTAAAACGATATAAATCAATGACAGTCATTTCAGAAAAATATATTAAATGGAATTATTAAAAAAAATTGTTTAAGAACTTCAACCAACAAAGTCCGGTTGAAAAAATTACAAGGTACCCAACATTTCTTTTTAGAGATTTGCAATCGAAAAGAAAATTAAGAGAAAATAAAATTTCGGTACCACACCAACTTCGAGTTAAACTATATCAACACGGGAATGTAAAAGATACCAAGTTGATTTATTTTCCTATGCCGTTAATTTTTAAGTTAAGTTTGAAATAACAAACCGATCATACAATGTGACAATTAGATTTATTTGTAATGTATAAATAATGTATTCATTTTGTAAAAAATAGCATTTTTCAGTATTAAGTCTTTTGATTGCGAAATACGTTAAGTAACTTTTGTAGTGAAATATACAGATGATTTAAATAAAACTGTTAACGAAGTAAAAAACTGAGTATGAAAATAAGACCAATTCAAAAAATTTAATAAAGTAATAACCGTAATGTTTTTTAAAATAAAATAATATCCGTTTAGGTATATGCGATCATAGAGCCACTTTGTCCCCGTGACTTTTGAGCGCAAGAAATTAGTCTAAAAAATCATTAGTTATTTAATCTGATAATAGCTCGAGGCCATCGGGGGTAATCAGGTTTTTTTTCTTAGCTAGTTTAGATAGATAATTTGATATATGTTGCCAACTTTACTAAAATTATGACAAATATAATTGTACATGGTATGTTAATCTATATTGCATGCTTACAGGAATCACCAATCTAGGTCAACATTATTGTGGAACAGGTCGTTCTACAGGACTCTTTAAGGTATAAACAGGTCGGGAAAACATTTTTAAGAATTTTTTAAGCACCTGGTACCTCCTTTTTATATTATTGCTTCGCCTCCAAAAAAGCGTAGTCGCTGACTACAAATAAAATTAAAAGTGTTTATTCTCACAACTGGCTCTAAAACCTAGGATTAAACTCTTCAAAACAAGCAGGAAAAAAAATTTCCGTCGAAATTTTACCCTTGTTTATTTATGTTATCGTTTAATATTTTAATGTTAATAACATGAAAATTAAAAGAACTTTACAGATACGATGATGTGATACTACAAAAAATAATATAAGAAGTATATATAGTCAAACAAATAATATTAATATGCTATCTGCACTCACATTGTTTAATCAGTTCCAAACTTATCTTATGTAAAGTTGGTGCAAAAACTCAAGAATACACAATTATGTAGTTTAAAAAACTGGTCGAACTGTCTGCGGTGCAAATACTTTCTAATCGTTGTAACAAAATTCATAATATATTACACACACCTCCATATAAACTGGCGCCAAAATAAAAATTGTTTATAAACTTTAATAAACTTAATAATATGATGAATATGAACTAATTCCATACATGGCATTACAGGTATATTTTGTACCCACCGTCTCTACATATTTGGTGTGAGATGTTGAATCTTACAAAAGTAAAAGAATTTATCAGATAAGAATATTAAATACCATAAGACCAACCTTTAAATACACGTTTTTATTAAGTATGATAACATTAAATAACTATTAATTTATTAAAGAGAAAAAATAGCTGCATTGGTAATTTCCAGTTAGAATGAGAGCAAGCATAATCCGGGGTGGGATATTTAATTTATTTCTTTAAATAATCTTTAATATTTAGTTAAACCTCATGACAGTTAAATGGTTTAATATTTAAGTTCAAATAATTAATTTATTCGAAGTCCCTGGTCTTCATATTTAAGATCCTCCTCATGTTAATTTTTCAAAATTTTAAGCGCTTGCAAATTACCCTTTAATATAAACCTAACCCGTTTTTATGGATCATCGTTTATTAATAATTAATAAAGTAAACAAGAGAGTTTCTTACGCCCTGAAAGCTTTAAAATAAATACAGAGCACTCATTAGTATTTTGTGATTATACGTAAGAAACTAGTTATATAAAAAATATGCAGTTAATTATTATCTGTATAATAAAATGAAGCATCGCACTCAAATTTTCTCGTAATTCTTTTCTACGAAATCGATTCGTTTGAAATTTACAATAGCAAGACTATATAATAGCGAATAATTCAGGGAGATATTTCTAGGTTGCAGATTTTTCTCTGGACTTACCAGAGCAGAAAAGAATATACTTCCAAACATTCGTCGAATCACCTTAAATGTATATTAGGCAGTTTGAAGCAAAAATACCCAAATTAACTAAGAGATAGTTGATTTTATTGATGATTATACAACTTTCTACTGATATATTATTAAGATATCATGTCGATAAAAACAATAGATCTTAATATTTAATAATTATCGGTATAATTTATTTAAATACTATAATGACAGGGTAAATCTGGAAACTTTTTAAGTTTTAGGAAATATTAGAATGTGATTCACGCTTTTATAAGAAAAGCGACTCCACACAACGATCTCGTTGTGAGTATTTTTTACTCTATCTGCTAGACTATGCACAACTACTGACGATCACTTTATAAAGCATGACGATTTTGTTGCATTTATAAAGTTGTCGGTGCTACTTTAGTCACTGCACAAACTAGGTTATTTTTAGAGCGTACTTCGATAAAATAATGATACTGCCGTCTTGACAATCTTCCCTTAAAAGTTTTATCTTTAAACATATGGTATTCTAAACATATTGTATTGCGTAATTCAAAGAATACTTAAACACGTACATTTTTTTACATTATTTTGAATACATTTTACTCTATGTTTTAATCTCTATAAAATGGTCGCAGATACGGTAATTCTAATTTTTTCTGATATTATTTAATATTGAAAAAAATTCTCTAGATTTATTTGCAAATAACGATAACTAACCAGAAATGAGCAAAGATAACTAACAAATTATGTAATTGGTAGTTAAGTTTATTTTGTTTTTTATTCTACATTGTAATGTTTAATTAATTCGTGAAACGTTTTATTTTTATGTTGGTCAAACCTTGAATAAATATGCATAAAATATATTGATAACCTGCCAGTATCTGTGGGTATATCAAGCAACAATTAATGATTGATTTTAAAGGAATTATGCTAAAGAGGTTTTGTTAATATTTACAAAACGAATCATCAAGATTATTACTGGACTATACAGCTACTTAATTACTTATTTGTATTTAAATCATTCATAGTAACATTTATTTTTTCTTAAAAACCTTCATTAATGAGCAACTTTAAAATTCTCTCTCCTAGATAGCGATATTTATGTTACAAATAAGAAAATGTTTTTAATTCATTCATTGTTGTTTTTAAATACAATATTATTGTTAAGACTCAGACTGGAAACCCAGAGGACGTAACAAGCAGAAACACAACGAATTCTGCTCCTTAACATGGAGTAGTTTCTGTTACCAACTTTCGACTTTTTCATTAGCCCTAAGCCACCAAATGAATCTAAGCGACTCGTTCAGATAAATGAAACGTGCTCAAATACTATTAAATACCCTTCCTTGTTAATGAGAGCTGTCATCGTTTGTCGATTCCATTATCAGCTACTGGCCACTCAAGGAAATTCGAACGAACACAAATATAATAAATTTAAGTCTAGCCATTTAGGGATTCTCTTCATCACCTTCCTTCTATTGTTAGTACCTTGTAGCCATTTTTGATCAATGGACTCGTCAAGACAAGTCAAATGGACTAATCAATGAATATTCAGGTCTGCCTCTTCAACAGTTTTGTAATCACCTTCCAGATCCATCATCAGGCTTAGCCATCATCTCTAACTAAACTATTTATAAAGACACCTCAAACGAGTTCAAAGTCGGTATGGATTTTCTCACAAGGGCCTTAATATTTAATTTTATAGTTATTATTACTAAATCAAAACTACATTAAAATGTTGAATTTATTAGAATAAATTTATGGTAATTATTATATTTTACAATTTATACATTCATATTATAATCTAGAGATTTTAGTGAAAATCATTCGAAGAACTAAGTTTATTGCAGTTATTTTAAGGAAATAAATTTAGAACCTTATAATATGGATTATATTTAAGCATTTAACACTTTTGTTATTATTTGTTAGCTACCTACGTCAGTTTATCTCCACCGGAGATTTCGACTTTTCAATGTCTATATTTAATATTTTCATCGCGGAAATATAAATAAGTTAAGTCTGAGAAATATATTTTATTTTTAGTTTCTTTTATGGACTGGCTAACTTGTGATTTGAACGAAATATTGTGATAAATGTTGTATATTGAGCTTGGGTTAATAATTCAATATATTTTGTGCAGGTATTCCGAATATTATTTTATATATTTGCTTGACATCTTTCGATATTTGTTCGCACAAATAACTAATTTTTACTAAATATGTCCAATGTTTAGACTCGAGATCTTCACACATTTTTTTTGACATCGGTAAAAAGTAATAAGAAATAACCTTTTGAAACACAAAATAAAATTACAGGAGGAAAAAAGAAATTAAATATTTTCGATTAGTAATAAATTTTCTAGGAAAGCTATTTAATAAAGCATAGAATGCATAAAGCTATTTAATAAAGATAAAAAAACAGATGTAATGAAGATGAAAATGTAAATTATCTCTGTCTTTAGTGCAAAAGAAATAAAGTTATAACGTAAACTTACGTGGCGAAAATTACATTAAGATCTCTGCTAGTTTTGTTGCCTTGTATACTTGTACTCCTATTGCCGTCAATAGGAGTACAAGTATACAAGGCCACTTTTTTATTGAAGGACAAATAAGGTTAAATCGTCGTTTATGGAATGTGATAACCCAAAAAACTTTTCAAATATAAATGTAACATCTTAACCCTGTAATTGACGTTGGAAACGTTATAGAAAGCGTTGAAATGTAAATTAACTCATTTTTCGAAAATTAAAAAGAAATAATTTGGTCTAAAGGATTTACTTGATTTAATAAAATTGTTGAAAACAAATTTTCGAAATTAATTTGTTTGTCGCAAAAAATAAATTCCGAAATTTAAATGGAATATTTGCAAAATTTCGCGCTCCACTAATTTACTCCTGCACTAATGACTCGCTTAAAAAAGCAACAAAATAGATGTACCCTATGTACTTTTTTAAAGAATATGTTTTATTTGGTGATAGATTACATAAAATATGTTGGATACGTTTTTGAAGCCGTTCTAATTTTTCAAAAAGCATTTTAAATAATTATATATAGTCAATATTGCCGTAATAATAAAAATAGAATTTAGCGAAGATAAATTTTAGTCTTAACTAAGAAACATTTTTGCATCTCTTCGAAAAACATATTACAAAACTATCTTAATACATACTTGCATTGCTTTTTGCTGATACATATAATATACCAATTAATTAACGGGAGGACATTTTTGTTATGGAACATGAAATAATAATTTAGCATGTTAATTATAGTGACCTAATTCTTTTTCCGTGACCACTTGAAGGATGACATTAAGACGTGACTGTACTAACATAAATATTTTATTACAATTTATAATATTATTATATACGTCGTGTATTCAGTCATTGAAATATTAAACACTGTAAATTTTTGATAATGATTTATCATTACCACGTCCAAGGCTTAATATTTACTCAATGTGAAAATATAATTTGCTTGGGTGTTGTTTCATTCATGCTCTGAAATGTGAATGTGATTTTCTATCTCATGATATCTTAAAATAAAATTAAAGATATAAAAAGACTCTTTACTAGTAAAAATGTTATTGATATTGACAACAAAAACTTTAACCGAACACGTGTATATACTATTATTTTTGGATCCAAATTAAATATATTTCAGATTATTTATTCTCACATTTTATTAGAAAGTAATAAGACTTTATTCAAAAAATTGTTCGATATGTATTTTTCAAAATGAAGATAATATAAAAAATTATTCGTCATATTTTGTATATAATACCATACTATATTTAAAAAAATAATGTTCTTGATTTTGTTATGTTTCTATTTTGAATGAATCGGCAGATTCATTCTAGTTTACTATAACTTTTCAATCACTTTTTTAAAACTCCTATTGGTTTTCAACAGAACGTTAATAAACCAAGTCCGATTATATAAACTATAACTTGTTTTACTACAATGATTGTACTCACAGTGGCGGCGTAGCTTGAGCTGGCACTCAGGGCGGTTTTCTATTGAGCACAAAATAAAACAACAAATAGTAAACGTGTTTACGTGACTTTATTTTGCTAACATATTCTATCACATTATTAAAATTTATTTTCAGTCGCACTTAAAAATATTGGTCAGTCGTGCTTGGCTTATTGGACCTTAAACGAGATACTTTAATGTTAAAAAAGCTTCTTTCACATGACGCCCCCAAAACACAAATAGTTAAAAAAATCTTGAATACGACGCTAGAGTCGAAATAGCTTCAATGTAGTCCATTGAACCGCTTTTTGGGAAGAAATGCTGGCAGCTTCCAAGTGGCACCTCAGTCGTAAAATCTCCAAAATTATGTCCTTTGCACAAAATTCATCGTAGATTTTTGTTACATTTGGAATTATTCCACGAAAATCTTTTTGTAGTGGCGTTAGCAGAGTTTTAGACTGAACGATACTAAATATTACAAGAATATCATCCATTACCCTGTAACGGTGATCTAGTTCTTCATAAAATCTAAAGCATCTTAACTTAGGATCTCGGGCTACTCTTCCTAGCAAACGTGTCCGAAATCTCCTCCTTCCTCTTCTTGCTTCATTAAAAACGTCCAAATCCTCACATTTCGTAAGAAATAGCTTTTTCCATTATTTGAATACGTTGGCTTTGAAAAAAATTTATAAGGTTTTGATTTTTATCATACACTTTTCCAATGATAGACATTTTTATGTGCCAGACATTTTTATGTACTTTTATGTCTAATTAACTTCTCCTAAGACTTCACACCAAAAGGAAAGATAGGATAAAAACATAAGTCACACAAATCTGGTAAGGATGTAGGTGCTTTCTTGTTTAGGATGTAGCTGCTTTGCTGTTCTTTTCTTGTATCAACGTTTTCTCTGCTGCTGCTGGGATCACATGTCTCTTCGAATATTGATACAAGTTCCTCAAAATTATTCTTCACTGGTCGTGATAAGCATTCCATCTTGTCCCTGATTGTCTTTTGACGGATAAGCCTACACTTTCCATTATAATTTCCCATAGATGCGTTGATTATGAAAAGAACGTGTAAACTCTTTATACTCTTCCGAAAAAAGTGGAACTTGAAGTAACGCTCCTAAATGATTGCACTCTACATTTAGCGAATGATTTGCACAAGACGTAAATAACGCTTTAGGATTTTCGCTTAAAAATTAACGAATGCTTTAGGCGTTCGTTAATTTTTGCCTGTACATCACCTTGTACTCTTGCCATGATGCAGAGTTTTCATATCCTTGAACCCTACATAGTTCTATCTCTCCAATATATCTGTCCAAGTTATCACTCTTCGGCTGCGTAAGGATGTTTTCAACAAGTTCAATTGCAATATTTCCAGCTGTAGGGAAGAAACCTAGAAATAATTCCTTCATTTCAGCTTGATCGCCTATAATGTAAACATATCTGAACACTTAACGCATCTAATCAACGTGTGATATGTCTGGTGTACTATCAAAAATAATCCCAAAATATTTGGCTTTTCTTACGTCGCCCGAAATGTTATTTTTCACTTCTTTTCCCAAAAGGCTTAAGAACTCATTCTGAATGTCTTTGAATAAACAAGAATCCACCCGATTCCGTTTTATACAGGCGACAGCATGTTCAATTCTTAAGATGTATTCTTTTAGCACTTGATCATATTTTGACAGTAGATTAATTAATTCTAAGAATTCCCTCTATTATCCTATGCAACCCTCTTTTTATGCCTTCTAAGGGGTAGATCTTGGTGTATCAGAAAAATAATTACATCTAAAAGGAGACTCAAATCCACCGCCATCACGCCATTTCTTTTTTTCTTGGTCAAATACCATTTGATGTTCATGGTCGATTACTCCCTGCAGCTTCAATCGATTTTCCAAAATTTCCCTTTTCTAAAACAGGAGAGACGGTTCTCAGAATTTTCGTGTTTAGGCAATTTAGGATTTACTTTCCAACACAAATTAGACCCACTGGAAAAACTCGTTTGTTTTTTTTCAGGGTGCGTTAACAGTTTGCATCAAAAAAGGATGAATCTTTTTTTTGTTGGCGAGTATATCATCAATTTTCTTAGTACTTTTTCTCCCTTTGGTAACGCTTTATCAAACCATTCTGGATTTAAATGTCGGCTCTTTCCTTTTACCTTATTTGCAGGCCTTAGCATTGTTTAATAAATGGGCTATCTGTTTTGATAGGTTTCAAATCCCATTTTAACGATTTCACCTGTCAAATCTTCATTCGTCGGTATTGGACAATGTTGCAAAAATCGAAACGAGTTAAATAAGATGAATTTGTTTTATTATTATCTTGTAGCTCTTTTTCATCATATTCATTTATTTTCTCTCATTCTTCTTCATGGTCACTATTCCGTCCTCTTTTCTTGGTCATATTTTTCTTAATTTTGATCTTCTCCACTTTGTGTTTCATCTTGTATGCCAGGCTCTTTTTCCTGCTTCCTTCCATTCAATACATCTTGACAGAGTATTTATAAATTATTTGTTTTTTTGACAGGATTGCTTTCCACATTTTGGTGTGATGTTGAAGTCTAAGGTGCTACATATTTCAAAATGTATCCAGATAACGATTTGATCGCAAGTTCTTTTGATTTTTTGCTTTTTCTTTGTTGGTATCCACTAAGTCTATTCCGCTTCATATTGCAATTTTATTCCCTAGAGATTTCTAAATAAATACTCGTTAGCTAGGGCAGCTCTTTCTCTCGCCCTCTTAATTTTTAAAAGTTATGAGGTCGAATTCCGTTTTAGTGTCAACAAAATTGGGGAAAATTGTTTACTGTAAAGGTGTTATCTTGTTTTGTATTTAAAAGAAAACAAATTAGGTAATTTAAGATTGATGCGACTTAGAAATTAGATAAAAAAAATGACGAAATATAAAATATCTACTTTCAAAAAATTAATTCGTCTATGTTTGTACCAATACCACATTAAAAATGTATATGGTAATTTTACTAAACTTGTTAGGAAGTTATGACACACGACCATATAATAGTAATACATTCAGTGTTATAACTACAAACCATAGACCAATTTAGTTTGGGAATATCATAAAACATTTGTTATTATATTATTAAGTATTTTCGGAAAATTTATTTACAAATATTACAGTACAAATGTAATTTTACTAAACAAATGATATCGAATGAACCTAATAATTTTAAAACGATGTGTTATGATTTTATTACACAATTTATAACAATTTAATAATGTATTAATTGTCGTTAGCGGTCACCCATCCAACTACCGTTCTGGACGTGAGTTGACGTTCGAGACGTAGACTAGCTACGCAGTGACTTGCATATGGCACGAATTCTATCTTTTGAAAATTTATGTTGCATCATGAAAATTATTTTGAAAATAATAAGTAAATAGGCGATCAATGTTTGTGAAGCATGCTATTATGAGCATTATGAGTTTTTCTACGCTTTGATTAGGACGAGAAATAGCGAAATTTTAAATAGAAGTTGGATGTACCTAAGCAAAGAAGGGTTTTGTAAATTCAAACATTTATTAAAAATTATTAGTAAATTCAAAAATTTTTTTAAAAATTTATTAAAATGACAAATATTTGTTTTGTTCTCCATGTTATACATGTGTAATAAAATTACATCTCTTTTCTATAAAACCCACTATACCACATTGCAAAATTACTAAAACGTATTTAGTAAAACTAAAACCCTTTCAGTAGATTTGCTGCAAAGGTTTAGAATATTACTAATGCTATACTAGTTTTTAATTTTACAATAGAATTGTTAGTAAACATGGTTAACAGTTCAATTGACTTTAGAGTACTTACCGTGAATTATTTTTCATTTAAGTTTAATTTTCTCGCAAGGAAGTTTTGTGTTAA
The DNA here is from genome assembly GCA_039881145.1 of Druceiella hillmani. Classification (NCBI taxonomy): domain Eukaryota; kingdom Metazoa; phylum Arthropoda; class Insecta; order Lepidoptera; family Hepialidae; genus Druceiella; species Druceiella hillmani. The sequence continues at coordinate 23,918,022 of JAYKKI010000028.1, read as the reverse complement.
ACTGGCAAATATGCATATGCGACGGTTATAAACAAAACTTTGACTGACTCTGATTTTACGTAATGCATGGTGCGGTGTGGATGAAGGACGCGCTCTTTGCCCCTGCTGGTCACACGGCACTCAATCATTCAGAAAATTATGTCTCATTCTTTTAAGAAATTATGTTCGAAAGTAAATAAATATGAATTTATGATACATATCAAGATATAATATTAGGTGTAAGTATATGCTAGAGTATGTAATTATTTATTGGTATATCTTTTATTGGTATATACTATTTATTTATTGGTATATCATGTCAGAGTGATTCTTCTGTGAGTATTATCTGACTGCGAATGAGTTGTCGTTGTCACCCCTTTGTGCTCGTCACCCGGGGTAGACCGACTTCACAGACGCCCCCCCTTACGTCGCTACTTTGTGGTATAATTTCAAAATTGTTGTCCGTGAAATCTTTAGATTTTTGCAATTTTAACTTTGAGATATTAGTAGACAACGAAGTTATAAAATACACGGAACCGTATATATGAATATGAAAATACCAATCTAAGCACACACCTGTTTTAACGTTTATATACATCTTAAGTTTCAATCGTTTTAGTGTATTATATTATTCTGATAATCATATTATACTAGTATATTAGGGTAATACTGTAAAACTATTTATTATAGTTCATTGCCCATGAACATTTCTCTGGTAGATAATTTTCTTATTGAAAATGTAACCAAGGAACAATTTTCTACGATAAATAAAAGCGCATTGTTATATTTTAATCTTGCTTACTTAGAAAATATACTCCATTGTAATGAGCATTATCAGCCTTCTTGGGAAAATTGAATACCTTTTTATAAATAAAACTTTCGTTAACGATCCAATTGTTTATCTTACCTTTCCGAACATAGTTTTATATCTAAGATTTAGCAAGTTATTTACCATTTATTTGAGAAAAAACAGAAACGAAGAAAATGATTAAGACTCATACATACTTTGCTAACTGAAAAAGTGATCATCAATTAAACGGGTTAAAAGAGGGTCTGTTTTATAAAACACAACAATATGAAAACTTTCAGTGTATAGAAGTATTTCCCTTTTGACATTCAGTACCCTGATAGTCAAATTGACAAATTAAACTTGATTTAATACGTGTCTACTCTATGGCAATAAAGTAAATTAAGATGAGCAAAATTTAAACATAAATAGCTTTGCAGAAATTTATATAATTCAAACAAATATGTATAAAGTATTATAATTTTACAAAATCACTTGCCTTGTCTTCAATTTCCAGATATTTTGGGAATTGAAAAATAAATACAGTTACATGAAAACACGGAAAATAGTTTAAATAAACCTTGTATGACCTTGAGAATATACAAAGAATAATAATTTTTGTTATTCGTCAAAGTCAAAATAATGTCAGATTTTACTAGTGTTAATCCTTTTTAAAAATTGTGCATAAAATCAAATCACAGCACTACAATTTTTAATTCAATTTGATATATTTTAATTTCCGGAACTGCAATAAATCCCAAAGTTTTATATCTCTTTTTTTAAATATCCCTAACTTACAATGACGCGCCACATGAAATATCGCCGGTTCTTTCGGGTAGCCGCTCTCTGTGGGCAGTCGTGTAGGATGACATCTAAACCGGTCTTGACTTGATCGTTCATCTAATTTATGTTCTCCCACGTGGTTTGATAAATATACTTTTCCTTAAACCTGATGTTCAATATTATTATCACTACGGCGTGACACATATCGCAGCAGGCGGCTTGCAACTGAAAGCTAACAAATGTTTAATAATAAGTTATAGCCGAGCACACACACTAAATACCAATAATATACGGTTAGCGAGATCCCATTTCATCGTCTGGGCGAGGTCATTAATTTGGGACTGAGACTTGATTCGCGATTGACGTTTCATGAGCATATTGTGTCGCATTCGCGTCACATAATATAGAGTATTTTTAACCCATGTCATTAATTCGCCTGCTCTACACTTCATCAGCACTATGCCGATTCGAATCTTACTCCATTATATAGAGCTCATACGAACCCAAATACAGCTTGATGATTGAACGTGTCCCTCCATTATCTCTACATGAGATAGTATGATTATTTTCACTTTCTATATCCTAACAATTTCTTTTTCGGTACACTAGGCTATCACTCCTTGCAACTCAGAAGAGACGTTTGCTTATGAAATTAATCTTCCAGCTATTGAAAGGAAAAATTCTACGCCCCGTATTATTGAGTAAACTTTCCTTCCTTTTTACCTAAAAATTTTCTATTCTCGCGGAACCACGTCGGACCTTTCCAGTTTTCCGCGATATCTAACTACTAAAATACCTGATAGTAGTCACATCAAAGTGTGATTTGTTTGTGCTGAGTGAAAGAAAGTTTGTCATAATGTGTCATCGTCATCTTTTGTTTTTAGCACATTTTATATTCATATTTAATCTAAAAGTTTAAACTCTGTTAAACTATTCTTATCGTTGCGCGTAGCTAAATGAATAATGTCCAAAAATCTCCTGATTTGTTCAATATTTAACAAACTCTACCTGATTTCGAATTATTGGAGTATGAATACACTGACACGCAGTTTAGTTCACGATGCTCGATAATGATCAGTTACTATCGTGTTATTTTTTTGCAATAACTGATTATATTTTGCAACTTACAACACGTCGATATTTTTACAGTAAACCTCTATACATGCTTACATGCTTTTCTTGCCAACATTTTTTGAGATACTTCATATTTACCCATAAAGGAGCTGAAATGGTAAATCGTTTAATCTAAGAGGTTGTAAGCATGTATTATAATTGGCCTCCAAACAGTTGAACCAATTTTTGTACGTTTTTTTTTATTTAAAAACTGCTATAGCAGGGCTAATTTATGAGTACACATAGCAAAAATTGATACAGAGGTTTTCAGTTTTGTGAAGGGATCACAGCCACAACTGTAGCAATAAATTACGAGTTTCAATTCAAATGTTCAGATTTATCTACGTCACTGGTGACCCATACTATAAAGTGTACTGATATATTACGCAAGTCGGTAAAAATATCCGAATTTTTTGTTAGTATACTGACACTTATATATTAACTTTTTAATTTTGAATGTTTTTGTCAATAATTTGATTGTTGACTAATGAGGGTAGATTTTTTTGAAACACGTTGATCCCTAAAACCGATTACTTAATATTTAAATTTTATTACTAGAGTTTATATATTGAATTATGCAAAAAAAGTATATTTTAGTTTTACTTAAATTCTTTACACTTTTCATCATCATCATCATATTTGGTACGACAGCCCAGGGTGGGCCAAGGCCTTCTGTTGGTGATTCATCCAAGAAGATCTACTCTTCGCATGGGGTTTCCAGTTCTTTATCCCAAGAATGTTAAAATCTTCTTCCACTGAATCGAACCATCGTAATTTTAGTCTACCTCTTATACGAGTTGTTAGAGGTTTTGCGATGAAAACTTACTTTACTGGGTTTTATCTTCCATTCTAGATACGTGGCGGCCCAGTTCTTTCTTTTGATTTTGATGTTTTTTATGACATCAGGCTCACCAAACAACCTATATATTTCTGAGTTAAGACGTCTTCGCCAAATACCATTTTCCTTGTCACCCCCAAAAATTCTCCTCGGAAGCCTTCTTTCAAAGGCTGCTATTTTATTCTTTCCAGTTCTAGTCAAAGGCCAGGTTTCTGAACCATATGCTAGAACTGGCCTAATAAGAGTTTTATATACTAATAGTTTTGTTTTTCTTGTAAGAAAAGAAGATTTAAGGATGGAGCTTATTCCAAAAAATGCTTTATTGGCCGATGATATGCGATTCTGAATTTCAGAGATATTGTCGTTCTTATTGTTAACACAAGATCCAAAGTAAGTAAAGCAGTCAACCGTTTCAAATGTATGTGAGCCAATCTCCAAACGACTATGTGCGTTATTTGGTGGAGATTTTTGTATAGCCATAGACTTAGTCTTGGAGTCGTTTATTGCCAGACCAGAGATTGATTTGCAGCTATCTCCAAAGACAGAAAGGCCTCTCTCAAGGCTGGTAGGTTTCTAGCAAGTATGTCAATATCATCAGCATACGCTAGGATCTGAACTGATTTGTAAAAGATGATACCCCTAGTGTTAATATCTGAATATCTTTTTTAGTGCAATATTAGCTAAAATCCCGAATAGCTTTTTTAGTGCAATATTAAAAAGCAGATACGAGAGTGAGTCGTCTTGTCGAACACCATTATTGACACTGAGATCTTCAGAGAGGGCACCATAGAAATTTATTTTACATTTTGTCTCCATAGAACACATTACAAGTCTAATTAACTTGCTCGGAATTTTGAATTAATACATTGCATCTTTCAAATGCTTTCTACTAACACTGTCAAATGCTGATTTAAAGTCTACAAACAAGTTATGAGTATCAATATCATACTCAATTGATTTTTCAATAATTTGACGTAAACAAAAAAAATTGATCAACAGTAGATATTCCACTCCTTAATCCGAATTTATAGCTGCCAATTTCAGAATCAACGAATGGTTTTAGTCTCATAAACAGAATGTTGGATAGAATTTTTTAGCTTGTGCATAGTAAGCTAATGCCTATATAATTGGAGCAAACCATTGGGTCTCCTTTCTTATGGACAGGGCATAAAATACTAATGTTCCATCCTGAAGGAAGCTTTTCAGAGTTCCGAATATTCAATTAACTTTTGCAGGTGATCATATAGCCGAGGACATCCAATTTTAGCAATTCTGCAGTTACAAGATCATGTCCCAGTGATTTATTATTCTTTAGCTTATTAATTGCTAATTGAATCTCATCTCTCTCTGGGATGGGAATTATTTCATAATAATTTACATTTACTGAGTTGTGTCTATGATTCTCCTCTGAATTTTCTGAGTTTAGAAGATTGTTAAAATGTTCAACCCATCTTGAAATAATTTCTTGTTTGTTAGCCAAAATTTCCCCTTGTTCATTTCGACAAAGAGTAGAACTTGGTTTAAAGTCAGAGTGACTACAATTAACCCTTCGATAGAATGCTCTACATTCATTAAGGGTTTTAAGGTTTTCAATTTTTTTAGGTTTTCCTCTTCAAAAGTTCTTTTCTTTGTTTTTTTGTTTTGTGAAGTCTTTTTTCCTCTTTTCTGGCTCTTTTATATTCTTCTGTATTGTTTCTGGTATTTCTATTTAGCATCTTTTTATATGCTTCATTCTTTTTCTTGATAAGTTCGGTACATTCATCACCATACCAGTCTTTATCTTTACTGTGTTTACTATTGCCTACTGTAGATTTAGCTGCATGTCAAACACTTTCCTTTATTTCCCTCCAATAGTCATCTATGGAATCACAGTCTTTTATTTTCGTCAAATTATTATTAAAAAGTCACCATATTCCTTTCGTAGTTTTTGGTTTTTAAGTTTCTCACAATCAAAGGTCTTAAGTGGCTCAACACGTTCTTTCTTGGAATCAGAGTCTTGCTCTGATTTTAAAAATAATTATATAATAATCTGAGTCTATGGTAGCACCTCTATATGTTCTAACATCGAGTAAGTCTGAATAGTGTCTAGAATCGATCAAGACGTAGTCTATTTACAACATCTATTTTGAACATACACCACTTGTTGCTTTCCAAGTTTCTTTATGAATCAGTTTGTGACAAAATAAAGTGCTTTCAACAATCATGCCATGTTCTATCGCAAAATCAGTCAGTCTACAGCCATTGTCATTTGATTAATCATGCAGGCTAAATCTACCAATCGCTGTATTGTATTCCGGTTCTTTCCCGACTTTAGCATTAAAATCCCCTATAATCAGTTTAACATCATTTCTTGGGCATCCCTCACATATTCTAGATAGATCCTCATAAAAAGTCTCCTTTTCCTCATCTGATTTCTCCTTCGTGGGAGCATGGCAACAAACTATACTGTAGTCAAAGAACCTTCCCCTTATTCTCAACTTGCACAATCTCGGGGAAATTGCCTGAAAATCCATAATTAGGTGCTTTACTCTCTTATTTACAACAAACCCAGTATCTTCCACATGTTTTTTTGCATTACAACTATAGAAAACTACATAATTTTTGCTGCTAAAAGTACCACTACCGGTCCATCTCATTTCCAGAAGTGCGCATATATCAAAGCTATATTGTTTCAGTTGTTGCATTAGTCGCAATAGCGCATTACTTTTGTATAAAGACAATACATTCCAGTTTCCAATTCTCAAGTCCAAAGTACGTTTTCCAGGTCGTTTTCGTATAGCTGTCCGTTTATTTTCTCCATTAGATTTACACTTTTAGGGGCACCATATTTTTGTTTTATATTTTACGATATTTTTTCGTCATGGATTTTTAATTGTTTTCTTAGTTTTAAAAGTTTATCTATATTTTACAGACTCGTTGTTAAGTATTTTTAACACTTAATAACGAATTTTTACACTTAATAACGTTTTTAATACTTATAAACGAATACATCTACTCTTTATTATATTCCATAATTGCCGGTTTTCCGCAAAGTGCGAGAGGCACTAAGGCGAAATAAAAAAATAAATAAAAAAATGTAATGAAAATTAATGCAAATGAAAGGAATGAGATATATTTAAAGTAATTTATTTAGGGAAATACTTCAAGTCTTGACTTTATACTTGCGAACATGGTCTACAATTAACTTTTTATTTGAAATATGAATACAATTTTTTCTACAATACGACTTCTTTGGTAACTGCCTATAACCAAGTTAGAGTATGACTGAACTTTTATGTAAGAGTAAATAATTAAGTATTCTTGGTAGATTCATCTTGTCTTATTATGTTCACGTGACTTGAATGGCTTACTTGTGACTATTGTTCAATGCGACGTGATCCGAATGCGGAATTCTTCAATTCATAGCGTGATACGCAATAAATAAGATAAGAAAAAAACAAAGTCATTTTAACAAAAAACTGTTTCTGGTATAGAAACTGTTTCTGATATCACAATGGCAATTATTTTGGTGTGACGCCTCAGTTTAATTTTTTTCACAATGAATTCAGATTAAAATATTATGGCCATTGCTGAAAAGTATCGAAGTCAGAATCACTAGCTTAAAGTTTATGCAATTATATTCTTTATAAATTGTAGTGTATTGCTAGAATTGTGGCCAGTATTTGAAGCCAGTTTGGCGGCAAATTTGTTTCAAGATGAAACTATTCCATTTACCAACACATATACTTAGCCATGGGTGTATTATAATTTTTACCAGTCCACATAAAATTTACGAATGTTTTAGAATTTACCTTCCGATAACAGACTGTGCTAAAGAGAAAGTAAATAGTTTTGGGCAGAAAGCCATTTTTCTCTACAAGTGTTTAATCACAGATTACATTTCTCAGCATGTTTGTAAATATTTACGTACTTCTGGTAATGTTATTAAATTGTAATAAAACCTTTCCGGTCTTATTTTATATTTTTAAATTACGTATGTATATAAATAATAATGTTTATATTACTGTAAACATAAATTTAATATTTCTCACTAAGTTTTAAGAAAAAAATCTAAAAATTAAAATAAATCTCAAGAAAATCTGCGTGTTTTTCTGATCGAAAAGAAATGAAAAAAAAATTTTAAATTCGCGTATGAAATAAGTCAAATAAATTTATTAAATTTTTCCCATACCAACTTTTAGTTTCGCGCAATAAAGGAAAATCGTTTTGAATCATAGAAAAATATATAAAGTACAGTTGATTTTGATATATTTGGATAAAAATTACTATCACAGGCTCAATCTTTGCAAACATGAGCCGGTTTGTTTTATTAACATAAATTCCAAAATATATATAGGTGAAATATATTCGTTTCTTCGTTTGTGTACAGATATTTTTTGTGAAATATTTTAATCAAGTTTAGTAAATAAACTGTATATATTGATAATAAACTATTTAAAAATAAATAAATAAATATATATATATATATATATATATATATATATATATTTATACTTATATATATATATATATATATATATATATATATATATACACATATATATATTAAAAAAATATATAAATTAAACTTCTAACTCTGATGAGGCGTTTACATATATGTAACATAACTGATACTTTCTTTTCAAATCTGAGATACTTAAATAAAGCGTTATCTGCTCAATCACAATACTGCAAAATATCAAACGATTGAACTAGCAAAGGTATTTTTAATAATTAAAACTATTTTCATACTCGTATAACTCTCTTAAAAGAAGGAAATGAATAAATACATAAGATGAACATTTTTTCTTCAATAACACTTTTAATAATTTTAAATTCAATAGAATTCAATGGGATTTCTGCATAGCTAAAAGCTACTTGTAATTAAATTAGATATTTTAAACGTAACGTGAAGTTTTCACTAACATTAATACAAAACATTTTTAAATAACTCAAAAATATTACGTCAATGAAACTAGATAAAATTTAAGCTAATGGTTATTTAACAAAGTATTTAAGAAAGAAAACAATATTTTATATAGTACAAATGGAGACCTATAATATATATATACGCGCACATTTCCCTCAATCAACAGTCAATACTATTAAAGTGAACTAATAGGTTAAAATTTACCAAGCTTAATACACTGTTCAGTTTCCTAAGTTCAATTGTTGTGTAAGTTCAGGAGTTTGGATGGTGTTTTAAAAATCACTTCTTTGAAATAGTAAGGTATCAAACACAAAATTACCAATGGAATAAATATAAGTGTTAATATGTTATCAAGTGTAGTAGAAATTTCCTGTAGAATATATATTTAATGATTTTATTTAGAATTTTTCAATAAATGCTATATAAACACCAGGTTCTCATAATATTGAGGTTCACGTCTAGAAAAAATATGAACAATTCGTATATATGCTGGAATTATTTATATCTTAATCTATTATTCTCTGTTATGTTGAGTTTCATGTAAATATATTGAGATTATTTCAGAATAAAGTAAAAGTCCAGGTTGACATATTCATACTATAATGTTAAGGATGTGAGAAAACGAATAATAAAGTCGATAATATAAAATTGTTGCAAAGGATCAAACGCTTACAATATCCTGTAATGGAAGAGTTTATAGCAACTAGGACTGTATGAGAAATTATAAATGCTAACTTTATGACCGTCGAAATTACGCCATATTGCGTGCTGTCTAATATTTCCTGATAGGGTTTGTTATACTAATATTTTTTTTATTGTATTATATTATATAGAGGCATTATGTATATAATTCTTCTCAGTCGTGTCGCTCTTGGCAGAGCGGTCGTGATCATGATGAGGCTACACCATCATCGTTGGTTGATGTGACCCTCCTTACAATTTCTCACCATCTTAACATATTGGCCGACATCCTATTGCATTTATGTAGAAGGTCTCCAGCTGCTAATTTTATTTGATCAGCCCATCGCATGGATGATCCGCTACGCGGTCTGTTCCTTCCGCCCTCCGCTGGATCACCAAACACTCTGAGATATGGCCAAAGAACTTCAAAATTCGAGATTGTACCAGTGTTGATAGACGCTTTATTATGCCGAGTTATTGAAGTATGGAGGCATTAGTACGAAATTCTGTCCATGCCACTCACATAATTTTCCTCCAGCACCACATCTCTACGACATCTATTTTCCGCTTCACGAGCCTGGTCTTAGTGGCTTTAGTTAAGTTGCAATTCCTCCATAATTTCTTCAGCTTATCCATCGTAGTTCTGGCTAACGCCATTCGCCTCTTTACTTCATCTATGTAGCCAAAAGCATCAAGGTATATGTAGGACTCAACCACATCCCAGTTCGCAAACTGTGTCACCTCTGGCATGTATATATAATAGATTTGGGTTAATTATTATTTAAAAATACTTTTTTTAGGCTGTAAATATATGTAATTATTTATTACAGCAGATAGAAGTGGGATAAATACCGCTTAGGAAGATGGTGATGACGCTAATAAATGGGGGATATTGTTGGAGTAGCAAAACCAAATTATTTAGATATTGTTAAACAGAATGAACGCTTTTAAGAGCAGAAACACTAAAAATCCACCGGAACTATGTGACGGATGTACCTATTCAATCCAGTCATTGCTTATGAACGCACTAAGCAGCGTACTCAAAGGTGCGTGGCTGTTGCTGATTTCATGTCCTTGTATTTCGTGATGTGAGTTCCAGAAGATTTTTAGTCCAGAAATGCCAGCTGATTTTTTCATAAATTCGAACAAGAGTCCTTCAGAGGAATGTGAGTGTCTGGTTCCACGTTCAGCGTATGTTATAACACTGCTAATATTGCATTGGGTAAATATAACGACTGAACAAGGGACCATGTCTATGGTGATGACGTGCGAGAAGTCGGATATGGAAAATAAAAATCAGCTTCCAAAGGAATCTAAGACTATGCCATTTTTAAAGTGAAAATCTGAACCTAGTGGGCGTGAAAGCAGAGATGGAAAGAGATTTAATTTTATAACGTCATCTCAATGTCTTTAGTTTTACCAGCGCGGGACCGGCCGCTACTTAAGAGCCTACTTCATAGCATGTTGTTAGCGAAACGGGTTCACCTTTCATGCATTGATCAGTAACAGATCGGATTCTAGATGCAATTTATTCATAAAATATGGTGAGATTCAACTATTATTACTATATTTCTTACCTTAACCCTAATTTGCACAATATTCAAGATTGAAAAGTAACGCTCGCATATAGTTGAACAATTGGGTAATCAATTACTATTCTTAGAGTAATTTTAAAAATCGATTTAAACCTTTATTTCCTAAAATCCTCGACGTTACGAATATATTGTACAAGGCGTAATAAGGACTGTGCAACTTTTTCCTTCATATTTACGGTTACATGTTTTATCGTTGTATCTACCTTTTGATTATCACTTCGTTTCATTAGTTTGATGTGCATTGGGTAATTGATTCACATGTGCCTAAGACAGTGATGATTTTTATTGAGATATACCCTTTAATTTTAAAAATTATTTTAAGTCTGCTTAATACTTGATGACTTGCATTTATTGTTTTTGAATGCTTATATAATTGTAAATATTTCTTTTAATAAAGTTGATTTAAACTGCCGCTGTACTTGCCATTCTACCTGCATGCGCTATGTTACAAAGGAAAAAAAAGATAAAAAGCAGAGAGTGAATCAGTTACATACCTCTGTCACAGGCATAGGAAAAAAGGGTGAAATTTACATGACAAATCCAATACCTACATTACAACTAGATAGACATGTTACAACAAAATAAACACACCTGTTTTATAAAGATTGGGTTTGTGTATATATGTATATACAAAAACGTAAATATATTAACGCACCATACACTTTAATTCACGTAATTCAGTTTGTTAAATTTTAGTTTTAAAATATAATTATTCACTAATAAACAGCGTTCAGTGCCAAAAAAATAATCCACTACATTTATTTTTTTAAAAAATTGTCAAATATTATAAGATTTAAGGACGGCTTGATATTTTGGGTATGAATGATGTCTCCTTAATACGCTAACGCACTAAATAAAATCTAGATGGATGAATGTAAGAAAATTTGTTAGTTGTAATTTCAACAAATTCGTCAAGCATGTTGAGGCTCTTAAAATTTATTCCTGAGAAAAGTGAACAGTAAAGAAAAATAGAAAGAAGAGCTTATTAAGGATGTAACGTAGGCAACTTCGTTCGTAAACTTCGAAATACAAAAATGTGTAAATTTCCTGAATAGCTCAGCGGCGCCTAATTGACTGTTTACATTTAATACGTTGGTTTCCACGAGTCACCGGTGACACTAAGCAGGAATTAATTTTTTGGGAGACTTGTGTACATAGGTCGAAAATTTAAAATATTATAGATAACTTACTCAAAAAAGATGAGTGTTCGTAATATTTTTAAAAAATTTCCATTATTTCTATACCTAATCAATCAAAATCTTTACAAAAATCGCTGTGAAGGATTCTAGCAAGTTAAAATATTTGAGCTTTTAACTTATACATACTCGTACGAGAATATTGATATAACTTATATAAATATAGCGTACCTTATGTCAAACGTGCAAAACGTATCGACCATTAATTTGGTAAATTTCAGATAAGAAAGATAGGTAAGAATATCTTTATAGATCTTTTTAAAGGTCAGAAAAAGAATATAATATGATTGAACAGACAAACGGCAAATAGAACAACATTTGATAAAATATTATAATTTACAAATTCTTAAATGGTAAACAAAAAAAATTTGAAATTTTTATTAAATGCGATTTAGGTTATGCATTCGAAACCTGGCCATCGAACTAAAGACCTTAGATATAAGAACGAAAGTTTCTTGGAGCTTTCAGAATATCAAATTACTGAAGCGTATTAATTTTTATGTGGAAAATTTGTCATAAACTTCCAAAATGGCCAAAGTATCTAGAAATCATAATGGGTCTATTAAATAAAAATATGTGTATATATTAAAATAAACCGAAACCTCACTTAAGATTCATTCATTGAATTTTATTATTATATACTAGGTTCAACATTTTGTCTGTTTGTAAAAAAATCTATTTTTCTGAACGCAGCTAGGTATACGTGAAGGAAAATAACGTTTGCTTGAATTTTTTACTCATTACATGCCTTGAATCAATAAATTATGAAAACTTCAAAAGGAAATTAGAAGGTCAAACTAAAAATTAATATTTGTTTCGTTTTTATTTTTCTGTATTTGAGTAATATTAAGTCTTTTATGTAACTAACTAAATATTTTATTATTTTATGAAATAATTACAATTTTAGCGTTGTTCATTTTCTTGTTAACAAATTCCCAAATTAATTTAAACATAAAACAACAAATGCGTTTATAATCTGAATTTATTGTGGGATAAGACACAAAAATAATTTTAAAAATAAGTAGATAGAAATTTATTTTGCATGAAGCCAACGTAATATTCTTTTGTAACATATAATCGCTTTAAACTTCAGTAGTTTCATTAAGAACAAACAAATCTTTATTTTAGAGTCCATTGGGTATGTTCGTCGCATGACTTTTTGCGTTATTGTTAAAAATACCTTGCGAGGAAAACCATTTAAATCTTCCTCAAAGTATATTTATTTACATTACGAGAGGATACGTGAGCGACGACGCGCAATAGGTGTATATTAGAAAAAATTATAATTCCAGCTAAATTTAATTTATCTTAACCTGGTGTACCAACTTATTACCGTTGCAGGTGATTAAAAGAATTCGCTGGTCTTAATCTCGCTTGAAGCAGACAATTTCAGTACTAAATACATTTAGTATTAAAAAAAATTTTGTAGTAAAATAAACTTCAGTATGAAACATTTTAGCGTTGCGCCAATTAATATTTGATGAATATGGAGAAGTCAAGTATATTAAAATTCAAATGTAAAAACCGGGACGGTAAAATTTCTCAAAAAAACCTATAACTTCTTCGATGAGGCCAACATTAAGACTATTATCGTGATGCGACATATTACAACTTTAATACACATCACAAGATTTTGTCAATATGCATTAAAATTCTATGATCCCGTTGCTACTTCTTATGCAAACATAGAAAGTGCAGCTGCTATTGAGGATCGACGGGCGTTACTAAAAATTATTAAATGATTTTTTGTTTTATTTTGACCCATGCTAAAACCAAGACGTACTCACGAGAAAAAAAGAATAAATTAATAATTAACCTAAATATACGTACGTTTTGATTCCTAATAAGTGGCCGAAACAAAAAGAAAACAAAATTTAAAATATTATAAGAAACAAGAAAGGAAATCTCAAGAAAAGAAAGAGAGAAAAAGAAAACCAAGGATAAGGAAAATTAAAAAACTCAAACTAAAAAATTTGAATTTGGCCAACGCTTTAAAACTAAGTTAATTGCAAACATTATTGTGTCGGATAAATAAATTTACCCCATTAATTAATGCCAAAAGAGAGAGAAATTACATATACAAATTTAAAGACAATATCATAATAATATTTAGAGAAACTACTAAATAAGGATAAATACATGTAAATTTACGTAAAGAAAATCAACCTTGTTGTACTTTTTTCTTTAATTTACAAGAAATTTCTTAAGTTAAAAAGTAATTAAGTAAAATAATTGTTGATTAAATTCCAAATACCAATGAATGATCTACTTCATATCAATTATGACACTTTAAATTCTTTTAAAATAGTTAATTTTCAAATGTTTTATTAAATATTCCAAGTGTAATTTATTAAAATATTTTAATTGTTTATTTAATTCGTATGGAATTGTCCAATTTAACATATTTAATTGCATTTAAATAGAACTAAAACTCAGATTGGGGTGAGAAACATTGCACAGTTTGCTCCGCCTTCTTATTGGAATGTAATTTTTATACTCATTACCCTCGTGGCGTATTTTAATTATTTATAAATTACTCTAAGTTCTATAGCTAAAGTATGAGTTAGAGGGCGTAAGAAACATACAACATGTTCAAGTAATTGTCGAGCCTCTGCACAAATACTAAGTGTGGTATATTAAGTTGGCTACTAAGTTTTTAGCCACAACTACAAGTTTTTACTGTAGGCCAAAGTGAAGTCAGTTGAGTCCGAAGCTTTAAGTGAATTACGTGAAAGATCATGGATTTAAATTGATATGAAATACAGATTCCATTATTTTTACGAACTTCGTCTTGGTCACGATGCAAATACTGTCACAAATAATATATGTCACGGTGTCTTAGGTGACAACAAAGATTTAATTCAGAAAGTTCAGGAATGAGGACTCTGATCTTGAGGACGAACCCCCGTACCGGACGTCCTGTTGAATTGGATGTTCAGCAATTACGACACGTAATTGAGAAGGATCCTCGACTGACGACTCCTTAATTGGCAGATGAGCTACACTGCAGCCATGGCACAATAGAAAATCATTTGCACGAATTGAGAAATGTTTCAAAATACGGTGTGGATACCCCACGAGTTGTCATTATATCACTTTCAGTACAGAGTTGATACTCAACGGAAAGGTGATACTCGGCCGCTGGAGTAATGTCAAAAGCATCATTCATTGGAAGTTGCTTCCAGGGGGATTTACAATTAATGGAGGTGATTACTGTGAACAATTTCATTTATTAGCTAATAAATTAAGTAGTCAACAGGATCGAGTTTATTTTTTACATGATAATGCTACACCATATGTTGCAAAATGTAATTGCTAAATAATACTTTCTTCAAATAATCTAAAACTATACCCGATATTTTGCCTGGCTGCTCTCGGAATTCACGTTTTAGTAAGACAAAAAATAGCCAATCAAAACAGGAAATTATTTAACGAGTCCTGATTTGGAGCATCTATTAATAAAGTTGTGCAGTGAGTTTTGCAAAGGTGCTCTTTCAACTCATCCGTTGCCATAGGTGCAAGCACATTTACAACAATAGTCCGAGATGTTGTACGAGCATATATAATTTTCACTGAAAACATGTTTGAATTCAATTATACGCACAGTCATTTGAGCGAAATCTGTGACTTTTTTGTCCAGTATGATGCACCTTCCGCTGCAGCTGTATCTAAATTTTTGAAGTCTTTAAAAAGGTTGAAGTATACTTTATACTGTTTGGAATTCACTATATACTACTTATTTTGACAGTATTGAGAAAAAAAAAATGTTTGAAAGTTTTTCAGTATCGTATTGGTGGTTGTCAATTATCATATAAAAATTAATTAATAAATGCAATTGTGATGCCCTCTATCACAGACTTTCGCTATTATACTTGATAATTATTTTCAACATCTGTCAAGGTCATTATTCATATATCACTTAATGAGTCAAATACAGCCCGGAACTCCTAAACTAACTTGTAGTCGTGTCATATATCATATCGATAACGCACAAAAAAACGTCGGTATCAGAGTACGGCAACGGTAGTTTTGCGACTTGATATTCTTTCTAGTTCACACCTCCAGTTTTACTTGTTCAAATTAATTAACTAGAGTGCTTTATGTAGTTATTTTTAATTTATTATTACAGCTTTGTTTAATTGACAACTTGTTTTTTTGTCTTCTCCATAATAAATATAAAATATTGTTTTGCATAATTGAGTTAGCAACATCACATTTATAATTTTATTTAATGAGGTATTTTATAAACGTATTTATTTTTATTTGCTCTTTGTGGATATGTTCAAATAAAGCTTTTTTAGCATTTTAAGTTCATAAAATATTCAAAAAATTATAAATATATATTTAAATATATATATACATATATATATATATATATATATATATATATATATATATATATATATATATATATATATATATATAATTATACACATATATATATATATATATAACATTTCAAGCGGATTGCGTGCCACAGATCAATAAAAAATGTCATGTTTATGTACTTAATACTGACAATAATTCTATGGTTAGAATACATTTATGTTTGTTTTTTAACTTGCGTGAATGATTGCTGAGATATTTCTTGGTGAGGGAACCGAACAAATAGCCAACACAACTCTTGATACCAATGAGTAGAATATGCAAAATAGGAAGTGAGGTGACGAATTAAAAGTTACATACCTTCCAATGTAGGCTATAAGGATTAAACAGGAGGAACGACATTAATATAAACTAAATATTTTAATAATTCCCCTTAATTAGACCCTTTATTATATGTGAAAGTTTTGTATACTAGTTAACGTTACACAATGAACCCTATTCTAAGTTTACATAGACCCTTTTTACTTTAATTTATACTATACACATCACCAATTTTACCGGTCATTAGACATCTTTTAGATAATTATACCACATTAATATGGTCGTCCAATTGGAGCGATCTTGACAGGTGTAGGTTCTCAATATGAGATAAACTTACGTATCATATGTCTATTCAAAGTTAAAATTATACAGTATCTCCCATCGCAAATTTATAATATATAACTTATTTTACTCAAGTACACGTTTTACACGTGCATTTCATACTTTATATTTTAAATTTGATATTTAACTCATACAACTATCTTTATTCTATATTTACATCGACGCATTTCTGATTTTATATGAGTTTGCGATTTTTGTTTATCTAATATTGATTTATATTAAACTAGTTCCACAGTAGCTCTTATATTATCTCTACACGAATATATGCAAATATATCAAACGTTATCTTGATTTAGTTTTTATTCATGTTTTATTCCTTATTTCAATTTCCACAGAAAAAAATTAATACCAACAATAAGTTTAAATCCGATTTTAACGTCTAAAATTAAAATAAAAAAGTTAGGGGAATTAAATATGCATTGATTAACGGAATTAAACAATTTACCGACATTTAACAGTAGTAGTGAAGTCTCATTACCAAAGTAATAGTTGACATGTGCCTATGAGACATTGATGGATTACAACAGATTTTCTTTATCATAGACAGTGCACATGAGCAAATTCGACTCCCGTTAATACATACTACAATTACCTCAAGTCAGTGTGAATAATTATTGCATAAGATTGAGTACGCACAATCTGTTAAACTTAATTTAACGATTAGTATATTTAATGAGATTACATAAGTAATAATAAATTGTGTTTACCTCTTAAATTTCAATCATTTATGAATTAAAATTTGGTCTAGGTAAGACTTTTGTAAATATATATGCATATTGATTGTCTGTACCGTTTTCTTATATCTTTGTCACTTGGATGAGCCAAAACATCACTGTCAACTAATTGTAAAATTTTAATAAATAATAATAAAATGTAAAATTTTAGCTTTGACCAAATCCGCACCTATTTTCATAACTTAACTTTCAAATGCTGTAACAATCAGCTTTTGTGATTTCGGTAGACCAAGAGCAATATTACTCCCAACCATTCGTTGTCTGCAGAAAATCAGGTATTTCGGAGTTTCTTGTGTTATGATTATTACTTTGCTGACGTAGTTGTTGATATCTTGACATTTTGCGAGAACATTTGTATATAAATCTCTAAACAATCCAACTCTTCGTGATAACCCGTCATCGTCGAAAGCACGTGCCAGATTATTGCAAACTTTTATAGTCTGTGCTCCTTTTATATGAATATAAAGCGACGTATCAATTAATAACATATTTTTTTCCTCTCGCCCTTAAATCATTCTTTATGTTAAATATATACTTTTATGGTGAACCTCCACAAGAATAATCCTATTTAATTTTAATGCCTTCCTCAGTTTTTAAATTTTAAACTATTTCGACGCTAGGATTACCGGACCCATAAGCTATTGAATTAATGTTCATTTGGTGGAATCGCGTGTATGATTTTCCAGATATTCCTCTATGAAGAATCTGGACAAATAACTAGCACAACTCTTGATATCACCAAGCAGAAAATGTAAAAGAGGGAGAGCTGTAACGGCGTTACTGGTTATATATTCTACACCATAGACTACATGAATTGTGCTGGAAAAAAGGATATTATTATAAATTAAACATTATAGAAAGAGCAAATTATACATTAAAGGAAATAAAATTTCTCATAAATTCCAGGTCAACAATGCTGTTATTTATAATCCGGATTAATTATCTTCGTCTATATTGTATTTAATAGAAGAGCTAATTGTTCATTTACATCCGCTTTAATATTTCCGTAAATTTGATATAATTGTACGAGTTTTCAATAAATATTGAAGAATTTACAACAAAGACTCCATTGCTAATTTCTAAATTATCCTTTATAAACCAATGATCATGATAGAAACATTTACTTCACCGGGTATGATTTACAATTAGATTGGTAGGCAAGTTCATTGGTATTTCGTTTGCATGTTTATATTATATATTTACTCTTCATAATAGGTCTTGCATTCTCAAAGTCACGCATCAGTATAGGATATCGTACAATTTAAGAAATAAAAGAATACAAATATCCAAGAAAAGAAATATCAAGAAAATTTTGTGTTAGGTAATATTTGTTCAGAGACATATAAATGTCCACGTTTCTATTATTGTCTTGTGCTTTGACAACAAGACTTCTTTCCTAACCAAATTTAAGGTATTAAATTAATAGGAATTATCCTGTAGGTTTTGGTGAGAGAATCACTTTCAAATACGCTATATTTAAATGGTTACATATTTTTTTATTGTGTTAGGTGAGAAGCTTGTTTGTAAAATTATGTTTTTTAATTTGCGACGAAACGCTTTTGTAACATTTATATCTGCTTTTATAACTTTATATACCGTGACTCCTAATTCGTAGCACGTAGTGATGCATGCATTCCAAAAATAGACTAATAAGTATACTAACGCCATCGCACATTTACGTCATCGAGCGAGGAAGGGCGGAGGGGGTCGAAAAAGAGCCTCGAAATTCATTCTGAGTCTCTGAGCGACCAAGGATTTAGTCATAACTTTGTAAGGCAAAGGGTTAGACATGATATTTTTTAAATTGATTTTTCACTTATATTTATGAAAATGTACAGCTAATGGCACATATTGGCGATATTTCTAAGTTTCACTCTATTAGAAAAATTGAGTCCATGTGGTAGTTTTGGTAAAAAATTTATTTCCTGTTGATATTTTTCCACCTATCTTTTATCAATTGTCAATATTCTTAAGTGTGACGGTTATTCTAAACAACAATCATCAGTGAAGTGAAGTACATAGAGCTAGTATATTATAAAATTTATGTTATTTTAATATTGTATTAAATTCGTTAATAATCAAAAGACGAAAACTTATTCTATTTATTTACATTATTTTGATAGATATTATTGGTATTCTACTATCTATCATTGCCATATTTTGAAAATTACGTTTTAATAACTGAAATGTCTAAAACAAATATTACACAATGCAATGATAATAATTTTAGTCAAAATTAATATTTATGATTTTATTGAAGTCTTTCTGGCCAACTATTTTCAAATCGTCATAAAGTGGAGTGACTTTTTTAAACAAGGTACAGGAATTTTGTTAGAAAAAGAATTACAATACAATAATAAATGATTTATTCCTAAAACTAAAAATATTTTATTTGATCATTAAACTCATTATACATTTTTTTTGGCTCTGTTAGTCTTTAAACTATCACAAAAGTTACAAATTCAACTTTTTGCACTTGTTCGTCGAGAAAAATGAAAAGCAGTTTTAGTTGGGTTACTCTTTTGAATATTGTACAGTTGGAGTATCAAGACTATTTACAGTATTTAATAAATATGCATCCCGATTTAGAGAATATGTACCTTGATTTGGAATTCACCATAAGTTTAGGAAAGTTGAGGAACAACAAAATAATATTAATTTTTGCTTTGGAAAGTCAAAGGTCCTATGGGACTTACTTATGGCATTAAGTAAGTTGTGTGTAAAGACAAGTGTAAGTAGATGGTAATAGTTTAAACACATCTTAATTAAAATACTATATAAATAAAAATATACAGCTTTAATAATGCAGGTCTTATTTTATATTCCAATTAATATACCGACCTGAAGGCAATTTTCAATTTCAGATTCAAATAATAAGTTATCCTTTATTATTAACATAAATAATTATCTGTTTCCTCAAGAGTTTCTACACAAGGCATTCTATGGAGGACAATATAACAAACATTTTGTATAAAACTTACATTTCTTGATGTAAATCTGTGACAAATGCTAATTTGGCTTCGGCAGCCTCATCAGATGGTAGCGTATGACTGAGAGAAAGCTATTCTGCCATATCGTTTGACGATACAAATATTTAAAGACCGAAAATAAAACAAGTAATATTTTATTGACACTTTTATAGAAAAAAACTGGATGCGCGCTTGTTCCGCGAGAAACTATGGGTAGCAGAATTTTAAATCCATGCGTTTCTTTTTTATTCCAAATCAAAAAGAAATGTATGCTAAATTGATGCCATATTTCTCTTTACATATGGTTGAAAGACGATTATTCATAAAACTTCATTAATAATTAAAATAATCACAGTTAGAAGTAGTTGAAACCATATTACATATACAATTGTAAGGTTCTGTGGTCGTTAATAATTTTTCAATGACATACACTTCATGAAATTCTCATTACGAGTATTTTCGAATCTTCATTTCGTATGAACTTAATATTTTTTTAAAAATAAACGCTTTTATGGTGTAAAAAATAAGTTTAAAATCAACTCCTTTAACTTGTCTTCGCCCTAATATATCCCTGGTGACCCAACCGCTATACCAAACATTTAGACACTTCCTTTATCTTTCAGAAATAGAAATGTGGTCTCGTGTGGAATCCCGTGGAAATGGGAAAACGTCTAAAATAACATACACAAGCATTCGCTCTTTAAAGCCCACTTTAAGTTTACGCATCGATTTTTTTTTTACTCTTAACTAGTAAAATTTAGTATTTATTAATGTCTCCCCTGTTTCTTTAATTACCTTTATCTGATAGAGTTTTGTTAGATGGAAATATTTTTATGACATATACGCTGAAGGGGCTATATGGTTTACAGCTATTGCAGGAAATGATAAGCACTTCAATTATTATTCCGACATATATTTCTTTTTAACTACACAAAGTAAAAATTGAGCCTTCAACTTAATATGAAATATTCCAAAGTCTATTTTATTTATCTCCTAATATTTTTGTATTAAAATTCCTAAATTAATTTAATATTTTATACAAATATATTATACTAAGCAATTTATTGATAATTGTATACATCAATAGCACATTCTTTAATCGACAAATAAATAAAGATGTCATTAGAAAATCTCTCTCTGGGGCCAATGGCCCTATCTAACACCCCTAGACTCTTGGGCAAGAATATCGTTTATAGAATCGATATGTTATCTAAAAATAACGATTTTCAATTTTATTATTAGATGATCAGGCCTTCTTTAAATCTTAAAGGTTTCTGAGTTATTTAAAGCTAGATAATATTTCATATAGCTATTTAATAATTAAGTATGTGTTTAATAATTCATTATTGTATATGTGTTTAATGCATATTCAAGTTAAACGTAGGCGACGGGGGGAAGGGAACATTTAAACTCACGAAAAAATTATACAAGAATACAAAAATATTTTGTATAATTTATCAGTTTTTCGTGTAATAAAAAATAAAGACCGAATTAATTAACCTCGCATTATACCATGTTTCTGTTAGAAAATTCCGTCTAATACTTAGTTTCTGAGAAAATCGACTGTGACAGACAGGTGATGATCTTATAAATGTTGTGGTTTTAAGTTTGAGGTAAGGACCTCTAAAAATCTGTTTTGTACAATTACAATTTTCTCTACGGTAGTTTTTTTTATTACATGTATATGTATATGTAGGTGCATATTTAGAAATTGATTGAGTAAAATACATAACTTAAAATTGAAAGTGAAAGTAATTTCTGTACTTTTATTCAAAAGTTGTGAACGAGTAATTTTGTAAAGATTAACATTATGTATTTATTTTCAAGGTGTTTTATTCAGGAGGAATAATTTTATTAGAAAAATGGTACCACAAATAATAAGCTACAAAAGCTAGTTTAAAACTCTTCAGATATTGAATGAATTTATTGAACAACATATAATTTAAGTCCACCTTCTGTCTGGCGATATTGATCGGTAATATTTTCTGGAGAGTATAATTTCAAAACTGTTTTCTTAAAATACATATCTTGTGAAAAATAATTAAAACGTACACAATGTTTTTAAAATAACAATGAATAAACATTTTGAATAAAATATATTGGAGGTACATTACCATATATAACTAAAACGAAAAAACCTATTCTTTGATATAATATGTATTACACTTTAATTTAAACCAGAAAACAATACAAATATATTATTGAAAATAAACGCCTTCCCACCGCAATACATTTTGTTATGTTCTTATATGTCTGTACCCTTCAAATCCCTAAATAAAACAGAATCATTCCATACAAATAAAAAAAATCTGAAATATTTTTCGCTCGGGCAAAACAAAAGTTTGGAACTAACATACGGCAGAATTAAGCTCTTTGTTCATCCTTTTCACGTTGCTTTTTTTACGTTCCAAGTTCAAAGTTTGTTCAAGTGCCTCCCCTATTGCTTAATTAGTGGACAGGGAAATGGAAAAAAGTACTTATGAGTAAAAAAAAAAAAAGTAAAATAATTTTAGAGTTATCTTTACTAACCAAATTCAGGTAAAATATGATTCGATGAAAATCATTATACCATTAAATAAAACTTGTAGCAAAATTGTTTGTCAAGTTCTTTTTTTGTTTATATTAACTCTCAATGGGTTTAGTCGATTAAGATTATAAAAAATTCCGCAGTGCTTGTTCAGATATTTTAATTTATACCAACTTTATTTAAATATTTATTTCAAGAGCATATATTAACAATTTTTTTCTTAATTTAAAAGTAACCTTAACCTCGGATTATATCATGTTTCTGTTATGACATTTTGACAATTAATTGCGAGGTTAATAGTAATATAATTTCTTAAGATTTTTTACTTATTAAAAAATGGCAAAAAGCTAAACTTATTAATTTTCAGGGTAATTTTCGTGTCAATTTGTGGAAAATCTTTATTAAAATTATTAGCGTGCAACTTCTTGAGACGAAGGTCATCGAAATTATTTTCATGATAATCATCTTAGGTACAGATATTGCCACAAGAGTTTTTAGTTACTGATTACTTTGCATAATTCCGTATTTTTATTAAAATATGTATCCATGTCATTTTCTAATAATTGTTTACATTTTTATTCACAATACTTTTCTATTGATTTAACGTAGTCTATATTAATATTTATGTTAGATTCAATAGTTTTAACATGTACTCATTTCCTACAATTTGATGTCATAATTCTTATCAATAAACGTAATCTACTAAATGAAATGAGACATGTAATAAGAATAAATAAACACAATATAAATGTAAAGAAATAAATATTCTGTAATTATATGACTATGACTCCGAATATATTGACGAAGATTTTATTTAGAATACACATATGATCTCATATAAACTTCGTGAATATTAATTCCTTAAGATTACTTTATTTAACGTGACAAATTTCTTATATTCACTTAAATTTGATTAAATTATATTTCGCCTTTTATAACGTTTATTAGTAATTGGTTGCTATGCTGTCTTGGGCTCCTCTCTCCCATCGAAAAATTCCTTGCCGAGCATTAGTTTGCAGTCCGTAGTGAAAAATGATTGATCTTCATCATATGGCTTTCAATATTATAGATAAAAGAGAAAAGAAAAATAATTTACAGGCTAGAAAACGAAGAGTCAAACGCGATCCTTTCAGAAGAATTTTTTTTGTCGTAACGTAATATCCATGATTCATTAAAACAAAAACAATTCAATTCTTATTCGAGTAGTATTAATAAAGGAACACCATTGACCTGTAGAATATACAGACTAAATTTAAGGAATAAAACTGAACAATTTGTATTGATATTTATATTAACTTCTTATATTATTTTATGGGAATTTTATTATTTCAAAATTAAGCTGCTTTTGTAGTTATTAAAATTTTAACTTGATGTGCATTTCACTAACTTAAAAATATCTAGAATGAAAAATTTAGTTTGAAACTGCCAAAAATACTTCATTTGACAGCTTTGATACATTAACAGTGAGATCAATCTTAAATAGAAAATACCAAAATAAGGAAAAATGTCTTCCGCATTTATTTGTAAACATAATAAAATTTCCTCAAGCAAACTAATATTTTGCAGCAAAGCTTCCGATAAACTTCCGCAGGATAGTTTCTCTCAATAATATTCTTTATAAGTTGTAAGTTTTTGTAAGAACTACGAAAGTTTTTGTTTATAGCAATAACAACTTTTATATAAAGTTGCCACTCTTTTTCCACTGCTTTTTAATTAGATTGCCCTGAATTAGAGTGTTGGTTCATTCAAGTCAGGCATACATTTCAGGTTGATTTTTTAGATTAAAAATATTTTATAACTAATGAAATATCTTTAATTAATTACTAATACTTTCTTACTAAATTCATAAAGTAATATCACTCTTTTCATCCTATTAACGACATATTTTAATATTTTGATATTCAGGTTATATTGGCTTTGATTGAGTACGGGTTTGTAGATTACACTCAGACCTTTTAAAGTTCTATGGTCTCTACAGATTAGAATTCCCCTAATGAGTTTAAACTACAATTTATTTTTAAATATGCAATATTTTAATTCATAAATTAATGATCATTTATTCGCCATAAGAAGTTTAGATCGAGAAAAAAATATTTACTGATTACCGTTAGCTCTAAACCAGACTGTCGTAAGATGCGTAACGCGTTATGGTAATAGAATTGTAAACAGATTTTAAATTTTTTATCGAAGTCACATTTACCATGCTTTGTATAAATGTGAGATATTTTGAATATTTCATGTAATAACTAAATAATATTTTGAATTATCCGTACAGTAATCAATTAATAGACTGACTTCTTTTCGAGAAATCAAATATTTAGAAAGAGAAATAAATTATAATATATATTTAGGGACACATATTTCTCAAATGAATTAATAAATAAAAATGATATTATTTTTTTAATTGTTAAGTTTTACGAAAATAATATTTCGGAGGAATTTTTCTGGTTTTACGTGCCGCAGAAAAAATTATCCATTTAATTTGATATTGTCTTAACTATGACCTGGATAAAGTGTTTAGGCTCTGAAGTATTATAGTAGTAATTAGGTAATCAAATTACTGAATTCTCTTTTAATAAGTGTAGTCGATTAATATGAAAAAAATATTATAAGGTATAGTTATGAGACCAGTGGTGATTTCAAATAACATTAAGGTTATGCATTACAATAAATCTTAATTTTATTATATACTATTTTACAAACCTATATCCATAAAATATTTTTACTTTCTATGATCAATCGGATATATTTTTAGCCAAATCCAAAAAATCTAACTCCTTAACATAAAGCTAATAATTAAAATGCTTCAACAATAAGATAAGTAGCTCAAATAAAAGAAATGTAGAATAATTAAAAACATATTAAACATAAAAATATAAACCTGTTTATATAAAACATAGGAAAAACGGTTATTAAATTTTATTCTTCTACAAATTTTCATAGGTAAATATTTCGATACAAATGTTTCAGTGCCAAATAACTTTATCCCAAAGCCAACAAACACACTCGTATCACATTATATTGTATAAAAAGTTTTGCCCATAACCATTTAGAAAGGAAGCTTCCTAAAAAGAAACATTAAATTTTCACCCTCCGTGAGAAAAGTGTGAAAAGAACAAATTTTATTATTTCTTGGGTCTTGAATAAACATAAAATATAAATTATTTGTCCTAACGATCGAAATGACGGAAACGTTTTCAGAATATCTTAATTATTTTGAAAAATGTAACTAAAACGTTTTCTGATGATCTAAAGTCTTTAAAAAGGAATGAAGATATTTTTGTAATATTTTTTTTTTTTTGAGACTTGCTGCTTATCTTATTTGTATTTATACAATCTCTAAATTTTTAATTCGTTTATAATTGATACAAAATGTAAAAATATTTGTTTTTCGAAGCACTTTCACTCTTACTTTTAATTTATTTTTTGGAAATTATATTTTTACCTTGTTTTATGATTAACTCAATATGTACAGTAGTACAACTAAAAGACTATACACTATGTCCGTGAATGAATAAAAAAATAAACTTTCGTCGAAATAAAACGTAAAACTAGCCCTTTTTCTAATTGAGTGCAAAAAATATTACACATAACTCTTTGTAATACATTTAATACTATCCCGGATCGCGCTGCTTACCCGTGTAGCTAGTGTCTTTGCAGCTGTTCGCGGGTTATTCCCCTAATCAGCGCTAAATAATATGCGCAAGTATCAGGTGTACAAGAAAATTAAAAATAATTGTTAATATTATTTTAACTTTTCTGAAAAAAAAATTTAAATGTTATTTTGACAACAAAAAACTACTTTTCAATCAACGAACAACGTCTCACTTATCTCCGGATACGGTGTATAGCCCTTTTACGCATCACATGATGCCCTATACCCACTGTCTCTTCTGTGGCTAGTTAGTGTGAAGAGAAATAGGCGACTGCTCAACCCAAACACTTGATAGTATTTGAAGCTTCTTTCCAATAAGTGAGGGGAAGCGTACTGCAATACTTGTTTTTACTATTGCGATTCATTTAGGAATTACAATACAGTTCGTTTTATTTCCTAATACGTAAGTGAATTCTATCCGCACAGAGCTCTTAGTACTCATAATTGCACTAGTTCATATTTTTGTTTTGTTCGTTATCCAGATAGTAACCAATATTGTTATCTACTGTACTTTTTTTTCTCTTTTTTCATATGAATTTTACACCCTCGTTTTTTTATCACTTACTCATTCTAATCATGCGTTATGAAGTATCACATTTGTACGTTGTTGTTGCGTTGAAATATTACTTTTTACAAAGCATCATTATCTATTTTTACAGTATATACTTTGCCTTAACTTTGTTCGAAATACAAAGTGTGGTTGGAAACGCGAGCGAAAAAAGCAGCATTACTAGAATTTTTCCCGAAAATTAGAGCGATGATTCTAAATTTCATAACTTTTGAGATGTTTAGATATTTTTTACGCTTCTGAAAGATGATTAGATAAATGATTGATATGATGAAATACAATATTCACATTTGTGATTTAATATACTATACACAATCAAATGTTTATACAAACTGTATTTTTCCTTATGCGTTTTGTTCATAGGATTGTTCGCTCTTATCTTTAAAGTGAAATATTTTGGTCAATGTGAAAACCATTTCTTTAATAATGGTCTTCAATATTTAAAATTTTTTTCCGGTCATTTCTAAATATGTCATGCTATAAATAATGATTAACATTACCTAATTACTGAAATAGTTTATTACAACTCAGGGCACGGTAAAAAATCGCACACATTAAATCAAGTTAATTAAAGCGTACGATATGTAAAGTAGTGCCCAATGAAATTGTCGTCGCTACTAGAAAGGTGACCTTTTACAGTTATAACTAAAACTTTTATAAATTATAGGGGACACTTTAAGGGACACTGTCATCTGAAATGTTCATCGAATGCTTTATTTAGTTAACATACACTTTTATTTTAGTTGTGAATATATGGAAATCTATCGACTTGGACAAAATAAATTTGTTAAATCTACAAGCTAAACTTACGATCATTTATTAAACTGATAAAGTGTACTTGGATAAGACTAAATTAAAATAAATCCAACTTCAATTAACCAAATACATATTCGGTTTCGTTTTTGTCAGTTCAAATATTTTTCTATTATAAACTGATATATTATATAATAAAAACAGACACCTAAAATATTTTTTCAAAATTTTATTTCTAGTTATATTTTACAAATAACGAACTAAATTTTTGTCATCTTTAATATATGTATACCCAAACCAAATAATACATCTCTGAATTACTCAAGATTATATTATTTGTTCGCGATACGAGGCCTTGACCTGTATTAACAAAAAACCTAAATATAGCAATATAACTCCTTATTTAGGCTGAGACCCATGAACCCATTTAGGGTTAAATAAAAATTCGAAATGTATGTTTTCTATCGTTTCCGCTTTCATTTGAATATTCCATTTTGCAGGATATGAAAGGTATTAAAATTTATAATTTTCGAATTAGTACATACATATATCAATATTATATTAAACTTATTTTGAATAGGAAATAAACATATTCCAGGAATTAGTTATATACATTAAAAAACATTAAAAACGTTCCCAAAATAAATATTGCAATTAAAAATGTCTGCCATGTTTAATTATTTTTGAGTTTTCTGCTTAAAATAATTTTTCTTCTCACGTAATTATTTTATCTTTTCGATTAGATATATAATTAATACATTCTACTACTAAATGCATTACAATGTGAGAACGATCATAAATCTTTCATGTCCTGAACTCTCATAGGAAACATTCCTATGTGGATTTTGAACTATCGGTAAAACATATGTTTAACTTCAGATTTACTAACAATTAAATGAAACTACGTGATGTAGTATTATTTCTACTTTCTTTATTTTCTTTACCACGACCTAGCTTTCGTTTTATTACAACATCTTCAGATGGGATATTAGTAAAGATTCTTACACAATATATCTTTGCTAATACCCCACCTAAAGATGTAACACAACGAAACCTAGTTCGTGGTAAAGAAATTAAAGAAAGTAGAAATAATACTATATCACGTAGTTTCATTTAATTGTGAATAATGAATTTCTACAAAATTAAATCCAAATATATTCAATATTCAGATTTACTTTTAGAGTTTTTAGAGTTCTGTAGCTCAGAACTATTTTTAGAGTTCTATACCTCAGAAGAATAAAGAAGAAATTTTATAAGGTCACTCACATTTCCGGCCGTTTTTCTTAGAAATAATTTCATGTAAAAAATTTGTATGGATAATTTTTTGAATGAAAAATTAGGTATTCAGAAAATTTTTTCCTTATTAACTACATGTATGGTATTTAAAAGAGTAAGTTTTAAGTATTCTAAAAGTATTTTTTTCAGAATTTTATATAAGAAAGAAATATTGTTGAAAATGTCCATAAGAAACGTGTCCATAAATCCGACATCCAGAAAAAACTAAAGTTAAGATTAAAAAAAAAGTTGTTAGAAGTTTATGGAAAAACTCAGATCGGATGACTCTAAATCTCACAAATGCTTGTAAACCTTTTTAAATTCATGATATTTAATCACCATCGAAAAATATTCTAAGCATATTGTTTACACGGTAATGTATATTTATATCACAAAAGGTAATATAAGCATTTTTAATTAGTTTAATATGAATACAATGTATCCTTTAATGTTTATATTTGCTTATTTTTTTAGAAAAGATTTTTTTTTTCATTCACCGAACCAAAATTCTGAATTTTTTTCAGTTAAAGATTCGCATAAACAAACATTTTGCATCCTAATCCTTTCGTTTCATTCTAATATTTTTTTAAATTTACTGTAGTTAATAATAAAACGTAAATATTAGCCACAATAAATAAAATCTCATTCAGGCTTCCATTATATTTTCTGGACTATTATCTTAACATACAATTTGTTTACTATGCCAATTATTGCCAACGTCGACTAAATAACCGTTTTAAATTTACATATGCAACTTTTATCTGATAATATTCATATGCAACTTTTATTGTCGATGTCCTTTTTAGACAGGGAATGGTATAAAGTGGCTTAGAGAAGAATTGTAGAGGAACAACCGAATCGACATATTTTATTACATACTATTTTAAGGCGATACAACATGTAAATGAAATCGTTACCCTTGCATGTAAGCCTTTTATGTGGAAGTGCTGTTATCATATATTGAGAAAAATATTTTTTTTAATTTGTAAAATATTTGAAACATAATCTTTGATACAATACCTGTCATTGTCATAAACCTTAAAATATTGTGTTTTTAATTCAATATTATAAGTAAAATCTTCGAAAATCCCTTATAAAGTATCATTTTTGTTAATATTTTCTTTACGAAAAATTTGTCGATATAATTATTTAATATTTTTTTGGATATTTACTGGGTTGTTGTTGTTATTTTGTATACCCTAACCAATAGAATAAGAAAATTTTTTCAACATAAATATTAAGCAGCAAGTAAACTGTGTACGGGAGTTGCTTGATCAGAAATTATTTTTAACTTTGCGATTAGAAATGTTAATCACAAAAAACAACATGTAAAGCTAGGATAAGGATTAAACTCTAGCCTGTGCTATTTTCATTTTTTTCTTTTCGCTACACTGAAAAAGTACATAGTTTATTTTTTCACTCAAATAAGGTTAAAAGATTGATTATATTTCAATTCTAGATTCGGAGTGTAAGGTAATATTAGTCAATAGAAATGAATAGGGGTTTGCGTAAACCGAAAGTTATTCTGTAAGGAAGACTTTTATTTCCAATGTGGTCTTTACCTTATTTCTAATGTTTGTGAATGACATGCAAAATTTTAGAAAATATTTAGCTTATATAATATAGTAATAATAACTATTTGAATTGATTTTGGTACGTGGTAAAGAAAATATTGTACCCCCGAAAAGTTAATAGCAGAGAAAAAGGAAACACTAAATGTATATTACTTATATACATCAATTAACAGTAATATTATTAACTAATTGTAAATAAACAAACGCCTGGGCTTTTGGTTTTATAATATCAATTGTAATAATCATTTCACGATTAAAGTAAAATAATTCTACAGAAGTTATTGAAATGATCCGCACTGTTTTTTTCGGGATTTGAAGTAGCGTTCTTAGATATCCACTTTCACCGTCCATTCAAGCATTCAAACATCTTCTGAAAAAATCTCCCTAATCATATAGAAAGTAAAGTTAGGGAAAAAATCCCCTAACTTTACTTTCTATATGTCATTTCCTTTAACATCTGTCTCCCTTTATCTTACTGCTTTCATTGACTACCACTCAGTCCTGATTCAGAACCCCTCCCAATATGTCAAATTAGTTTATTTTTTTTGTTTATCTCGTAGCAACAAGTCCGCCAGACAATTGTTCAACTGAACAATAATAATTATCATTACACATAATAAAAATTAGTGCGGTATATCGCTGCGTGCCGCTATAACTCCACAAGAGAATTTCACAGCCCCATTGGAAATTATATGGTATGATAGCTTTCCGTTCCCAAACTACGATGAAAGTTTTAGTTTAGAGATGCAGGGGTTGGTTTCAAAGATATTGGGTTAGAAATAGGACAAAAAAGAAATCAAGTACTAAAACGTCTCTGAATGTTGGAGAATGCTCTTGAATGTTTAAAAATACCCTAGAATGTTCCAAAAGGTTCAAAAATGCTTTAGAATGTTCGTGAATCCTACACCGTCCTTGACTAATATATAATACTCGAGAATGTCCCATATAATTCTTCAAATATGTTCTAGAACGTTCAAGAATATTCAAGAAGCTCTCGAGATAGAATATTCTAAAATTTTTAAAATCCTCTTGAATGTTCTGGAATATTCCAGAATATTCGTAAAAGTTCCACGTAAAGTATCGAATTTACTGAAAGTTTTAAGTATTTTCTATAATATTCTGAAAGGTTCAAGATGAGTCTGGGCCAATAAAGGAATTTCCTGTTCCGCAATTACTGAGAATCCAGAATGTTAGAACATTCTCAAATGTTTTATTATTCTACTATGGTGGGAATCGTTTTAGTGCGGGGAGGTACATAAAGGCGATAATGAAATGCGGGCGTTAATAACATTTTGGAAATTGGTTAGAGTGATTAAAAAGAAAGTGATAGCGATAGATAGAAATAAATTTCAGTGACAATTTTGAAACATAACAAGTGAAAGTGAATTGCTTAAAGAAGTGAATAGTGTATTGAGTGAAATTTGAATGTGTTCAGTAATTATAGTCATATTTTTCTAGAAACTTATGGATCCAAGAAGGTATTATCTTTTCCGCAACGTTTAAATAGTCCATAATTTTGAAACATTCTACACTTATGCACAGAAGGATATATGAAATCGATGATGAGATATATACCTCAGTATTACTTTGGAATTGGATTAAAGTGGATCAAGAGAATTTCACAGCAAATTAAAACAGAATGAATTCTTGCTAGTGGTGAATCAAAAAGGAGGAAACAGAAAGACCAGCGAAGAAGCGAAGAATATGATGGGCGAGAAGCACGTTTAGGTATATAACGGAAGAAAATGAATAGATTGAGAGAAAACCTAACATAAAAATAACAAGAAAAAATATGGAAAATGGTCGAGTGAGACACTTAAAAGTAGACATAGAGAAATTACCGAAGGAAGAAGATTACGAAATGACCTAATTAGAGCTACAATAAGTAAATTTCGTGAAAGACAACTATTGCAAGCACACGGTTAAAATATTATTGTACGAAAATTGTGTAAAGCAAGAGTTTATAGTTTGGCAGGTGAAGCATACCGTCATGATTTCATTAAAGGTACAATAAACACAAATATGTTATCATGGGTAAAATGGATTAAGGATGTCAGTTCCGTGGTGCAAAGAAATTCAGTAGAGAATTATCAGGCATGTGTTGTATGAGTGAAAAATTTTATTAGCGCCGGTGAAAGTGTTTCCAAGAGAATCATTTCATTACATCACTGAAAAAACTCAGGAACAAAAAGACGTCCAATGATATATGAGAGCGTAAAATTATTGCTTTCAAACGGTTAGTGCTACTTTACTGAGCCGGCAAGAAAATCTACTTAATTCTCTGTTTTTTATTAAAAGACAAGTTTACCATATACTGGGATTATTATTTCGATTGGAATCATTGTTACCTCATAATTTTTTGCAAGTTTTCCGTCGCCAATGAAATACGAACCAACGAAAGTTGATCAACGTTGCAAAAATATGAATGGATTGAAGAGGTAAATCATTGAAGACTTACAGATACTTTTAAATAAATACAATAAATCAGTCCAGGTATTTAAAACAGCACTGAAACAAATGGTATCCAATGAGTATAAAGTTGTGATTCGAGCCAACAAAAAACCAGTTGAAAAACACGAAAGTCGGCTCAATTCACCTCAAATCAATGAAATTTCTGTCGTAATTGTGGATGTGAGTACTCAAGTCTTGATATAAAAGGATAATATTTATGCATGTCATCAAAAAGTAACACATTCTTGAAAACGGTAAGTGCTATATGTATTGAAATGCAGAAACAAAAATTACTACAATCATATAATTCAATTTAGTTACATGACAAAATTAGCCCAAATCTAATTAATCAAGTAATTCCAGCTGAATTTTGTAATTCAAAAGAGGATCCAGAATTATACAAAAGGTATCCAAAAATGGCAGATACGCTGGAAAATGGTGGCTTTGCTGTCAAGATACGAATGCGAGGTAATCAAAAGATAAAAGTAGATAATCATATGGTAGTGTGATACAATTCATTTCATTAAAAATATGTTAAGTGTATATAAATGTGAAATACTGCAACTCAGTGAAATCAATTATATATGTGTGCTAATACGTAAACAAACACATCCAAAAAAGAGGTATTTCTCTATCAAATGGGTAGATATATAAATAGTAATGAAGCAGTGTGTCGAGTATTGGATTTCCTAATACAGGTGTCCAAAATACAGGTGAAAAAAACATATCCCGAAACGATACCTTACCGTGGCCACCTAGGTCACCCGATTTAAGCCCATGTGACTTTTTCTTATGGGGATACTTAAAATCCGTTGTTTACAAAACAAATCCCCGAGCATTGTGACACAACTTAAAGAAAATATTCGAGCCGAAGTCAGTAGGATACCCCAGTCGCTCTGCAAACGCGTTTTTGAAAACATGCTTGCTAGACTCGAAGAGTGTGTCAGACTCGATGACCGCCATTTGGAAAACGTTGTTTTTAAAAAATGAAATCCGCATTTATTGTTATAAAGTTAAAATAAACCTATTTTGTATTAGAGGTGTAGTTTTTTTTTACAATTTTTCAAACATTGAAATCTGCCACTGGATACCCTGTATATTATTGAGAACCAGCAGTTGTTCATTTTATTTATAAAAAAACCAGGAGTATACTTTAGAAGAGAAACTGCGGAAAGACTATACAGTGAAACATATTTGAATACGACGTTAACTGCATTTTCCAGCTCTATCAAAGTTATCGGTTGCTATATATCGACGTATACGCATATACTCACATTATATGTGGAATGAAATGAACCGAATTTTTCCACGAACAAAACAAATAACTCCAGTCGAAGGTCAGGAGGAAATCCTCAAAAGTAATATATCGGAACGATTGTACAGGGTACGTCCAATAAATGCTGAGTACTTCTATCTCCGAATGCTACTACATGGAATTCGTAGCATTCGGAGATCAACATATCCGAACCAACATATATCATAGATAAAAAAATTGATATATATGTACGTGAAATGTATAGACACAAATGCTAACGTTTAGAATTATTGGAATATGATGATCCTTTAAAATCGGCACTTCAAAAAGATACTGATTGCAACCGCAGAACAAATCAAACATCTATTTCGAATAATATTGTCAAAGTGTAATTCAAAATCATTACTTAAGTTTAGTTTCATAATCAGAAGATGAAATTCTATCAAAACATGGCTATTAAAATGTTTAAGTTTATGTTTAAAAATTATCCGTAATAAAACATAAGATAAAACCCTTCAAGTTCTAACATGGCTTTGATAAATAGAAGAAGAGGCGTGCAGCACACTCATTTACGAGTTGTAGTAGGTTTATTAAATATTACATTTATTACAATATTAAATTTTCCCACCACAAATTCCTATCTTGCCATTGTTTTGGGATGTGGTAGTATCTTTCAAAGAAATATAAATTCCTCTTCAGATATTTGTGACTGTTAAACCGATAAATGTCTAAAAATTGTCCACAGTAGCTAAGCATTTTTCTTTTCATTCATATTCTAAAACATAAAATAAATACAATTTAAATTTTCCGAAAATGCCCTAACGAATAATAAAAAAAATTTAAAAATTTTGGTACATATGACACAAACGTCAAACTCTGTAGATAACATACTTATGTTGACCAATATACTCGTATTTTTTCAACCTCACGTGATGTTATAACCTTTAGCCATTATCAGCCTGTCGCAGTATTTTTGTGGAGAATGAAAATACATTGCAAGTATTTTGTACCTTGAAGGTAAGTAATATGACAGAAAGAGACCATATTCACCAGACTTAAAAATATCAAGCGACTATTGAACATTTATAGAATATTTTCTCATTGCATCTTGGGTTTTCATTTCTCAGCGTGTTGGGTTAAAGTAACCTTGAAAAGGTGTTCTCAATAAATTTAAAATTAAAAAACCTCTACTGCTAATTGATACTAAATATGTAAATACAATCAATTACGCATATAAACTTTATTCTGTAACATAATTCATTTTAAAACTTCTGTTTCTTTATTCCTTTTTAAAACATATTTAAAATTTAACTTATTCAAATATAAACTGCAGTTTTTATCACTTCGCATAACAATAAACATCCTGATTGAGTAATATTAATTAGGATGTATACTATCTTTACTAATGGATTGCTCTCATCTGGAACTCACTATTGCTTTAACAGTAACATTTGCTGCGTTTTACATTCTTGTGCTACATATCCTAGCTAGTAAATGAATACCAAATGATTAGTTGCGTAATATGATACTTAATACTGAATGAAAAATATTATACTCGTTACAATAAATTACCCAATCATTCAAAAAATTCTTTAACTATTTCAAAGGACTAAATCAGGATTTAATTTTAAAAATATATAATATTTTAACGTCTGATTAAAGTATTCTTCAATATTTTATTTTTCTGTTTCCTTTATGGTAATTCGTCAAGGTCAAAAATTTACTTTATTCCGCAAGAATTACTTTAATTTTGATTTCTATGAATTTTAATATTAATTGATGTCTCTTTTCAATTTTAAATTAGAACATTAATAATTAGTTATAATTATTATTTTAAATTTAGATTTAAAGGCATTGGTATCCTCGTTTCATTCGAAAGCATTAAAAAATTACAAGCAAAATATACCATATATCCCGTGTGGTAATCGTCAACCTGACGATGAGAAGAGCCAAAGCTTGACGATAATGCTCACAAAAGTTTATACATTTTTGTAAGCTTTATCAATGTTCTTAAAAATATCTTAATTCAGGGTAACCGGAATATAGAGTTTTATATAAAATGTGGGGCATGTTGCATAGACCTATTAGTATTACAAGGGATTTTGATGAAAAAAGAAAATTTTGTTTTTGAAAACAATGAGTGAATTCATCTAATAACTTTACAAATAAAAATATTTTTAACATAATCATAAACGGATTTATCAATATTTGGGGAAATATTTTGTAAAGCAAGATTAATTGCAGGGGAGGAATGACAAAATACTATAAGTAATATTTGTAACAAAAAATGGCCTAATTTTTTCTTACTTTATCTGATATTTTAGCTTTGTCCATACAGCCTGAACAACATCTAAATATTCTTTGGCACGTTTGTAGCATTAGAAATTTCTTCATTTCATCGATACCACCCATAAAAGTAGAATGTTTTTGTAGAATGTTAGAGATGTAATCTCATTGCGATATTATTCAAATTTGGTAATTAATTTTTTTCAATTCCTAAAGTATTTTACCCTTAAATTTGGTATGAAAATTCGTTCGCGACTGGTTTAATAATTTATTAATGTAAGCATTGGGTGTGACTGTTCAATAATAAACTTTCCTTACGTAAGTTACCTAAATTTCATAGGAAATCTAATTAATATTGAATAATATTCTTGCATATATGTAACAATTCTAGTCTGCTAGATTAGCATTATTTTTTCCATTCATCTAGCTTCATTCATCTAGTACCCATACAGTCGCCATTCGTCTCTACCATACAACCCGTTTCTTAAACAATTTATTCAGTCGAGCTGGAAATACTTATAAAGTTTGTGTATGAATTCAAGATAGTTTTCAGAATTTATCTTCCCTCAAATATTTTCTGTTTATCCCAAAATTATGACTTGACTTTTTTTATTTCTTATTCACTAATTTTAAAAAACAATTTGGGATTAGAAACTAAGAAAAACGTCAAAATAAATATATCAACCAATGGCTTGTTGTTCATTAAACTTTCCATTTTAAAGTATACACATATATGTAGGTATGAGTGACATTGCAAAATATATGCTTAGCCTTTTCTTTATAGTCAGTAATTGTTAAATCTTAAATTTTTAATAAATGTTTTCTCCAAAATGTTTTTTTATCATCAACGCAATATTATCGATAGTATAATCCAAAACATATTTATAATTAATTAAAACCAAAATTACATAAATTCCATTTCACAGATTTAGGTCATCGTGGAGCATATATATGTGTGTATATATATATATATATATATATATATATATATATATATATATATATATATATATGTGTGTGTGTGTATAATGAAATTAGATTTGCTAAACAATACTTTTTTCCTAGTTAACATTTAGTATATATTATAAACTGAAAGTTACAATGGATTAAATCTCCTTGAATATTAATAAATTTAAATTAAGTTAATGTAATTTCATATACAAAATATTATATAAAACTTAATCTTGCTAGAATATATTATGTAAATATTATTTAAAACAGCCGTTATCATGTGACTGCCAGCATATTTATGTAGATAAATTGATAGTTGGCATGTAATATTGCAGCACGTACTCGTTGATAGTTTTCAAAATTTGACAAAAAATTAAATAATTTCGAAAGTTATACCGCCTGAAATAACTCATAACAAATATCACTAGGCTGAATGAAGATTACCTATTTATACATATTTAATTCTGATTCAAAAGATTATTCAAAAGATATCCTTTTCATAATATCCAGCCTAAGTGTCATAAAGAGCGATGGTGTTATACAATTGTACAACTAGGTGTTCATAAAATATGTCGTCATTTCATGAGATATCTGCTTTCACAAGGATTGATTTAATCGTGATTAGCAATGGAGAGACCACTTTTTATCAACATTTTGGATACTTCCAGCTTACAAAAATATAGAAAATGGCAATGTGTAAGCTAATAAATATAATACCTTTTAACAGAAACCAGTTTCCAAACCTGTTTAAAAATTCGATCATATCAAAATGCGCCTGGTCTCTGAAACTTTATAAATAAAAATAACGTTGGCATTATATCATAACCATTACAAAAACTAATAATAAATATACAAGTCTAAATGAGTTTCAGAAACTCGTTTAGATTTGTATATATATTTGCATAGTATTTTAATGTTAATTTGAAAAGTATATCTTAGAAATATTCTTGCATCATTATATTATTGCATGTTTAAGTATAATTGGTGAAAAATTACATCCGCAATATTTCCTGTTATTTAATAGATTTTCTACTTTCATAATCTCCTCGATTTTTGAATCGCAGATGAAACAAAAGCTAATTATTTTTTAAAACTCTAAGTTTATTGTGAATAGATATTTATATCTCCATAAATTATAATTATTCATAATATCACGTTAATACCATATAGGTTTAGCTAAATAAATTTCCTGTTATATCTGTTTTATATGAACTCTCCTTAATTATGGTTAGTATGAAATTATAATTTCATAGATCCAGCACATGGAAAACTTTTATGTTTTTTATAATAAAATTATATGAGTTTTTTGTTACTTTTTCATTTTCTATTTCCCTACCCTCTCCCATGCCAGTTAATGAAGCGAATTTAATTATTTTACATTTTTTTGTACAATGTAAACTGTTTAAAAACCTTTTGAATGTAATTTTGAGGAATAATGTAGTAATGTTAAGCAACAGATAGGACACTAATGTAAATAAAATAATGTACTATACTTCGAAATAAAGAAAAAAACATATTAAAAAGTAGTTGGTGTTATCTAACAATTCTCTAATTGTAATTTTCAAGTTATTTTAACAACTCGAGACGTTTAGAAATTACTATTTCAAAAGCAGTAATATTGATAAGGGTCTATGTACTTCTTCATCTTTTCTTTTTATTTCTATTATTTTTTGGACCATGTAACCATAAAATTGTATCATAATAAGAGAATTCAATAAATAATTTAAACAAAAAACAAATAATTGCGATGAACGTAGAGTCAAATAAAGAATCGATTAGTTTGAACAGAAGAGGACTGGCTACTTCTAAATTTGCTATTTCAGGTGAATATCATAAATGGGTTTATTTATTAGAAATAACAGATAAAAAGTATGTTTATTGATTATACATTAAGCAAATTATTAGCCTTTAAATTTAGTAGTACGGATAGAGTGTGACTCTTTCCCTGTTGTATTCATTCATCATCATTCAGAATTGCTTGTCTACATAAAGTTTAAACCTTAAAAACTAGGTCAAATATGATAATTTGTCCACATATTTACATACCAGTTTTGCTTATATTTTGAAGTTTTAACTAATGAAATTCAAAAAAACATAGACATATACTCTAATGCATCGAAGCTATAAATGAAAAAAAGCTTATGGCGCGTCGATGTTCATTTAATAATTTTTTCTAGACTCTAAATTCACATCGTGGAAAGTTACCTTACGCAATATGAAACGCAGAAAGTGATATCTGTAAATATACATTAAGTATTTAAAATTCCTCAGCAAAATGAAAGCGTCCTATGTAGAGAAAGTCAGATATAATGAAGGCCAAAAATAACATAGAAAATAAAAAAGAGTTATGTATCAATTGAATCTGTATATCGAGTACTAATCTTAGCCACAAAATATTTATGAACTTGCTATACTTCAGACAGCAAATATTACTTCTAAAATGGTTGTCATTTCGGTGTGTAGTGCTATAAATTCAGTGCTATCTACAACACTGACTTCGAATAATATATTTAAAACATCGACCACAGCGCCCAACGCAATTGCGCCGTATCTTAATATTGTTCATTAAGTGGCCACCGAGAAGATACCACATTATTTTGCTCTTAACAGCGCTTATTTGCTTTAATCTAGGATGGGCGGAAACTCCACCCGTCTACGTTATATTTATTGGCGCTGAGTATTAAAGCTTACACCGTAGTTCTCTACTTATAAGCATGTTTATTTATCCTCAGTCCAACGCCTTTAAAAGTGTTTGTTGCGTGGGGAGAGATTCTAATACAACCTTTTTTTGCAAAATACTGTTTATATATTCATACAAATTTACAAAATAAAATACGAATGTTATTTAACTTAAAATCATTTCAGATATTTATATGTGAATGATCTCTAAATGAATTTATATACAACCAGTAAATGTGAATAAAAAATAAAGCCATCAAATAGCAATAAAATTACTCAACTCTTTTTAATATTTTAAATAACTTTCTATGGTGTATTTTTACGAGCACAAACAACGCTACGTTAATTAGAATTACTTCTTGAAAAAAATTACTTTCATGGAAAACACAAGCAAACGTACATATCAAACTATTAATATTGAACTATTAATAACTATTAATATTAACATTTATAAATTAAAATATTAATATTTATAAACATACTTATCAAACTATTATATACTATATGATTTATGTCATTACGTCTACTTACCGAAACTATGTTTAATATAAATAAATTTTAGGTAGATACTTACTAATTACATCGAATCGTTCCTTAAAATAAGCTAAATTATTTTGTAAGAAATGTGAAATTGTTTGGGAGGTAAATATTTTTTGGTAAAAATGTACCAAATATGAAATTACTAAATGGATAAATTTAATTGACATAGATGTATCAATTGTTTCCGAAAATCACGTTACGTTAATTTCACGAATCGCAATGCAGACGACAGGTTTAATTTTTTTATTGACGACTTATAAAAGTAATATTTGCGTTTATTGCTGACACGGGTGGGTATTTTTACATGCATATATATGCATATTAAATATCTAATAGATGTTTTGTATATCTAACTTGGAATAATACACAAATATAAGAAAGGATATTTTTTGGGGAATATTTGAAAGAGCGTGATTGGTAAATTATTATATTAGGTAAACATTGCTTCTAATCTTATGGTATTATTGAAAGGGCAAGTTACACAAGTTTCAAAAACATTTGTGACAACTTTTAAAAATTTTAAATAATTATTGCGTAGGAAGAAATTTAAACATACAACCCCAATCAAAATGATTAGCAGAATCTGTGATCGTAAGTTTGAAGGATATGGGGCATGATTTTAAATTAACTCCTCTTTATAATGGATAGGCCAAATATATATTTTCATTACTATAACAAAATTACAAATTAATATCTTACCGAAAATATTTTTCAGGCTTGTGTTAGATCTGCAACCACATCTCTACTCTTTTTAAATTGTTTCCACAACTTTTGTTTTTTTATTAATTTTGTGTTACTAGTTCAGAAGGTTTGACATTCCTTAATAGACTTTATATAAATATAAATTGCTTACATACAAATAAACGAAGGAAGATATGAAGAATTCTTAAGGGTATATCAGAAATATGTTTTTTTACGTCATATCCAACCTTAAAAATCTAATAAAAAATATAAATTATTCATTATTTACTATAAATTTAATATATGCGCATAAATTTATGAAGATCGATTTTACTTTATATTCTGATTATAAATTGAGTTTTATATTTTGCGGGTTTTTATATTGAAAAAGATACCTATGTTTTTAAACGATATTGAGTTTCTCTAACATCAGGCCCTTTTTCTTTGGCTTCTTTTAAGGTTAAGACTTAGAAAGAGGGAAGGTCGACGACTTTTTCCATTTCTTATAAAGTTAGTCAAAGTATAAATTACGTGTTAATAATGATAGAGAAGTGAATAACGCTGCATCATATTCGTTAATGAAAAATAACGTAACGCGCAAGAGATTGTTTATCCAATATTCAGGATATTATATTTTAGGCATAGGTAACAATATCGAATAGATGATAGGGGTTAATGAGTACGATATTGCTTAATCAAGTGCATGTAAGTAATTTTAACAGAGTATAGTTGTTTAAATTCATACTATGTTTTTTATTGAAGATGAACGACCAAATGTTAATAAAATTTTAATTATGTTTGAAATAAAATAAATTGTTTCGTCTCGTTAATTTGATAATAATGATTTCTATATTTAAATGTTTATCTAAGAATCTGTTAACAATTTTTATTAGCGTTGAACGTTATTTTTTCCATATTTTCATTTTACAACTTCTCAAAAGCATTACAGTTTTACACCAAAATTCGCATAATGTACCGTAACTGATATAAAGTAATTGCGAGCTAGTCAAGTCAATTCACTCTTTGCTTGAAGAAGTGAGACGTATCTTGAAAATAATAATGACGGAATAGGTAAGTCTTCCAATCAAGGCTCCTCCTCGTCATAGAAGATATAAAAGAACCCAAAATACGGTTTAATTTTTTAACATTTTTTTTTCATTTGTATCTTAATATATTTGAATTGAGTACTCTGCTGTATTTGGGTGAAATCAAAATGTGATTCAATATGTAGGAGTCATATTATTAGATTGAATTTAACGTAGCCGCTTCGAGTATCTATAATATACTCATGCTGATTGTAGTAGCTCTGTTTGCCGCGAACTGGCAAGAGGAATTAACGTCTCAGAGCGTTCCGCCTGAGTACTTTACAACGCCACAGTGGCGCATTCCTTAGAAAGGATACTGATCTTATTATTAGAATATCGGTTATGCATGTTCTTTTCAGAACAGTTTCTTATTGTTTCATCGTTGACCGGTATGGACATGATATGCCGCACGCAGGCAAGACAAGTTGCATACATTTGTAACTTGTTCTAAGTAATTAATTCTTTAATATAAAATAGTAATAATACTCGTTCAAGTCTGGTTTTCTTAAAATAATTTTATTGATACTTGAGTTTTTAAAATATATTGGATTAACATTATTAAATATTTATTGTAGGTTTGGTTTCTTTTCTTTGTAATGGAGCATTATTTTTATTTATGGTTTAAGATTGACCAGTTTGTAAATATTTTTCAAGCAATATTTTTTTAAATATTAATTTTTATAACCTCTTTTTAATTATTTTTTTACACAATTCATTAAATACACTCAAATCAGTTTTGATGACGGTAATTTTGAAATAACTGGCTGTAACTACATAACTTAACACTGTTTAAAATATGTCTGGAACCGGTCGAATTGCTAATGAATTTTTTCAACGGAAAACTAAAAGTTTTGAGGTCATTTTCTCAGACTTATGACGTTTTTATGAATGATTCTATATTAGAAAGCCACATGCTTAGAAATAAAATGTATTGATTTCGAGGTATTGTAATTTATTTCACCATTTTATTACAGATTATTGTAATTTTGTAAGTATTTCCTCTCGAGTTGATCTAAAATACGAGCATAAAAATTAAAAATACCATCTTATTTCCTTCATGCTTAAAATTCATCCGATTTCTTTTGAAATTTAAATCATAAATGATGCAATAACTTACGATGCTGATATGCTGCAGCTTAAAATGTTATTATTTTTACATAAAACCATATTTTATGTGAAATAACTAGTGTATTTTAATATTAATTGCAGGTATATTGCTTATGAATATAAAATGTGACGTGATTGAAAACTGATAAATTGGATTAATCGATAAGGATTTATCAAAAATGATTGTGTTGACACATGCTATATACCTTAACTTTCTTCTTTAAACTTATGAACATACAAGGTTTTAATAAAAGCTCTAGTAAAGCATAATTTAACTTACATAGGCTAGCTTTCATCCAAAAAATAACACACGTGAATAACGGCAATAGGATAATGGATTTATTTGTTATACTTTTCTTATATTTTTTTACTTTATTCACATTTGAATGTTTTTAATTAGTGAGAGCTTCCCTTTACAATATACTTACATTTTTATTGTTTTGTTGGAGTAAAATGTACTGGTTGTCGGGACAATCCGACGTATGTCCATGAAGAAAGCACTAACTATTGTACATTTTTCTCTTTCCTTATTTATTGTGAAAGCAAAATATCTTTTTACTGAACGCTACAATCGCTTGAAGGAAAATTGTAATTTGATAGGAGTCATTGAGCAAAATACATGCATTCCGCAATTCTTGCCCCACTTCAAAAGTTATTGTTAGTCGCAGTCGCAATCAACGACGGCGGTGGCTGGAGAAGCAATGCGCAGATTGTAATGGGATTTACCATGAGGACGCAGAGAGGAGAAGGATCAGCAGGCAAGTGGTAATTTTTAGGTGACAGAAACGAAGGATTGTTTTAGTTTACACGACAAAAACTGTTTTTTGAGATACCACGCATGAAATTACATAACAAAGAGTTTCTTTATGAGTTAATCTACTAAGTTGAATGATTATTCCATATTTTAT
This sequence comes from Druceiella hillmani, assembly GCA_039881145.1. Taxonomy (NCBI): domain Eukaryota; kingdom Metazoa; phylum Arthropoda; class Insecta; order Lepidoptera; family Hepialidae; genus Druceiella; species Druceiella hillmani. The sequence goes on along the minus strand of JAYKKI010000028.1, from coordinate 23,873,154 downwards.
TTTTTGAAGTCTTCCTTTTTAACTTATTATGCTATAGAGTTTAAAAAACTTCTTCTTGAAATACTTTCTTGCAATAGCTTCTTCTCCATCTTTTAAAATTTCAATTGTTTTTTGCAACTTCATTACATAAAACAGAAAAAAATATAATCCATATTTGATATGATTATCTATTAATGAAATAATTTTTGAAATAAATTTGGAAGTTTTGGAAGTTATCTCGATCTAGCAAAGGAAAAAAAAATATTTTTACTTTATTAGTATAGACTAAAAATTGTCAATTTTATTTTACATCAAATCAAAAGAAACAATAGTAGGAAAAAGTGATGTCCTATTTGCTAAATTTGTGTTTGTAAATTATAGATAAGGTTTATGAACATTTTAATGAAAAAATTATGGAACTGATAAATTAGGGAAATTGCATAATTAAGTCCACAAAAGCTCACCATTTATTACAGATTTATAGTACTGTAAGGAAATCTTAATATTTCATCTTGCTTAAGTTTTCTTAATTAAATAAAGTTCAGAATCTGTGTTTATAAAATTTGTCAACGCCTCACTAATAAGTTCGACTATTTGAAATAAGTTCGTTATTGACGATAAAGCCTCAAACATTTATTAATTTCTCGTTTGGTTCAGTGACCGAATTCCAGTTTCTGGAGATAATAATTTAAAAATAAAATTAATGTTTCTTACAATCGACTACTCCTGAAGTTTAGGAAAAATTTTCTTCCCGAAGAGAAAGAAACGTTGTTCAAAATTAGATATTCTAACGCTATTGACCAACATGTATATATTTTTAAATTAATACTTTCGAGAAACTGACTGTGTATGCAGTTTTTTTGATACTTCTATGTATGGATTTTATTCTGATTCTAATAGCTATGAGGATGCTATAATTTATTAAAGTAAAATTTTTCTTCAAAATAAGTTTGTACGGATGGGCACAACTCCTTGTTTAATTTTATTATGAAAAGTTGAAAATTAATATATATATATATATATATATACACATATATATATATATATATATATATATATATATATATATATATATATATATATAATTTAGTATGTATAATCTCATAAATGGTCGTGCAGAAATTCCATGTGCATTTAAAAATGCTCAAATTCGTATTCAAATATAGGACTCTTCAAAAATCTCTTCAAATATAATGAAAAAAACGTTATAGAAATAGAAAACGTTTAGGTTAAATTGAATTTGGTTAAGTATTTCTTAAAAAAAAAATTCTTTAGCGATTATTACCCGCGCAGGGGCTCCAATAAAATTTAGCACAGGAGTTTAAATTCGTTTTTTGTGTATTTCATCATATCTATGTGTTGATTTTAATCGTTTACTAGAATATGCTTACTGTCGCTTTATTTTAGTTCATCAAAGTTTAGTAGAATATAAAGTTAAGTTAATGAGTTAAATAATACGTAACATTAAGTAAAGTGAAAGGTGCATTTGAAAAATTTGAAAGGTGCGATGTAATTTTTAATAACATTGTTATAATAAACTTATTTTTCTGAAATTATTTGCAGAATCAGTTAATTACATTAAGTTGGTATAATTTACATAAATAAAGAATATGGTTCTCCGAAACTTTATGTTGCAAGTTTTACGGAAATAACGACTAAATCGCGGCTTAACCCGCATATATTTTCTATTAAAGCGGGCAGATGTAGATGTGAATTTTGGGCTCTTGGGACATATAAACTACACACAGCATTACATCACGCCGTTTATTTATGTGTATAATTTTAATTATTGGATAAAAAGTCTACTTTTATTTTACTGGAAATATATCTTAGGTTAGAAAGCAATTTCTATTTCAATTTAAGTTTAATCAGGTTTACAATCTAAATCTAACTTGGTAAGAAACATTAAAACACACTTTTCCTATTAGAAACATTCCTTATGAATGTAGCGCTACATAGTGGCCTATATGCTATCTCGTCATATGGTCGATTTATTTCTTGCCTCCAAAGTTATTTTGTAACAGAGTAACAAAACGCTGCTACATTTATGACATTCTTACTACATTTAAAATCACAGAAAAGACGTAATTGGAATAACAAGGCTAAAAAATGCAATTTTACTTTAGAAACCAACTGGTAATTGACCAAAAAAGAGTAAAACCTTTACCTAATGAAAGTGCATTACTCAATAAGTTTAAACAAAATTTTGAGACTTGCATGATAGATTTCGTAGCCTCAATTTCTCTTAAATTACTCAATTATATTATTGTTTGCAAAAATATTGACAATTTATATAATTTGTATAACTAATGGAAATTTACGTAGTTTTAACTAAATCATCCCATTTTTCTCCAAAACCGTTTGACCGATTTAGATACGGATTTCGGTAAAAAGTTTTTGATATGACGGCAAAGTTTATTAGTCAAGTGTTATCTTGTAAACTCGTCAGATTAAGACTAAAAATAAGAAGCAAAATTAAAATTTTGATTAATCAGATGTAAGAATTTTAATCAGAAAAGTATAATAAAAAGTAAAATTATTAATTTTGAAAAACCCACCATGGATATAATCATTGTAATTAAAAAATAAAATTTCAAAAAATACTTAACTTTTACTAACAAAAAAGTGATAATTTATCCCAGAGAAAGATCTTTAAATAACCACTCGTCATAACTTACGCAAGAATCAGAATAAAAAACTTAGTCGCTCGGGGAACCTGCTATAATTTTCTAATGATCTGGATATTTTATCACTGACTGGAGATGTGGACATTCTGGTGACAAACGTTAAAAAAATAAAAAACCATGAGATACTTTCACTAAAAACGTCACTTTACACCACTGAAATTCTCTGCAGTTTGGAGTCATTACAAAATTGTCACTTTTACTAGCATCGTCAAGGAATAAACGATTCCTAAGGGAGTTAGAATTTATATATTTAAGCTATCGGGCATTATTAGTTCGACTTTCTTTAGTATTTCTATGATATTTGCATTACTGGCATAAAAGAGGTTTAAATAACATTCTCTTTCTAAATTTTGGTTGCGTTTAGAATATTTATGGTATTCAAATATGTTTTCCTTCCTACTATTATTGTAGGTAAGACTACAGACAAATTTTCCATTATTTTAATTGTAGAATAATGTACAATATTCATTTCTCTGTCTAAATATAAGTAAACATGTCGAAAATTGTTAAAAAAACCTATCAGGCTACGATATAACTCGCACTAAGAGGGTTCTAAGTAAAATTTAGATATTTATAAACATTTAAGAGCACTTCATAGTTCAAAGTATTTTAAAAATTTTGATTTTACTCCTTTTTTTTCGTTTAACGTAAATAATGGTTTTGCACCTAACTGTAATTTCTATCGATTTTAAAGCTAAGTAATTTGTTTAGAAAACATTGTTAAATATCAAGTAATTTATCGAATTGACGTAGTTTTATAGATTATATTACTCCGACGTTTTTGCGGAAATTACTAAAGGTAAATATGTCGTGAACCATTGATGCTAAAACAACCAAAAAAATTTCTTATCAAATTATTTAGTCTGATCATACATTATGAACTCATATTTTTGAACACTGTTTGTGAACCAAAAGAAGTAATTTGAATGGGTCAAGCAGTGTTTACTTCAATTTGAATGTGTAAGATGAAATGCAATATATTAGTGATCTTTTTTTTCCTCTGAGGTCTTGTTAAATATTTATGGATATCCGTCGTTATTTTTTTAATGCAATTATTTAGTCATTAATGTTCTTTGTAAATTTGAATACGACCTAGACTGCAAACGAGGTTGCAAAGCAATAGTAATAAAAATGACAAACATCGTTACAACAAAATTTTCCAAAAACTGCATTGGATTTAAATATCAATCTACCCTATTTACGTAGAGCTATTTTTCAAGAAGGTGTCGCTAAGCAAAAGCAGTGTGGAAAAGGGTCCATGTATGATATACATTTCTATGACCTATCAACTTCTAGCAAGCATCGGCTTATACGAGACACGATACGGATATATATACAGATATAATCTACCCAATCTATTTTCTGGGTAGCATTTCTTTGAGATCGATAACATTTTTTCCCCGAAATTTTTTTCATGTCCAAATTAAATTTTGAAGATTGAAATTGGAGATTCTTGAATTTGACGGCACATTTTTTTATTTGCAATTTCTAAAAATAAGACACTTCCAAGAATAAACTTCAAAGTTTTTGACCGAAAAGATTGATTTAAAACAATTTTCATTTAATGCAGTGCACAGTTTTTGTAAAATAAATTATATTACATTCTTAAATAACTTTCGTTAGTAATTTCTTCGCCGAATGTTTTTTTCGTCCGGCGGAGGAGATTCTCAAAAAAAGGAGGAGATTCTCAATTCGATGGATTTTTTTATGGTGGAAAGTGGAAATTTTAGGGGTGGCCCAATAGAAATATGGTGACGATCTAATGGTCAGATCCGGAAATGAAAAGTGGAACTTCTTAACGAAGGGAAGTAAATCAAATATTAAAGTTATTTCCTACTAGTAACTGTTAGTTTGCAACAAAACTTCTTGTTCGATAATGTGGTTTTTTAATATTGAGTTCTGGAGGTAAAAAATTAAAACTCCTTAACGGAAGGTAGTAAATTAAAAGTGATTCAAGATATTTCCTACCGGTAATGTTTACTTTACGGAATAACTACATCACCGACCAAATCAAAGTTTGATGTTACTTCTGGAGATAAACAACATCTGATTGTAATAAATCAAGCATAAGTTAAAATATTTCCTACTGGTAGTTTTTACCTTGCAAAATACACCTTCGACCATTTCAGGGTCTGAAGATGAGTTCTGGAGATGAAATTATGCTACTTATTAACGGATGATCGTAAATCAAGAGTGATTCTGGTACTGGTAGTCGTTACTTGGCCAAATCTGATTTTGGATTTCTGATATGGAGAACGGAACTTTTCAACGTCTAACAGCTTGCTACTGACGGCTACTACTATCACTTCACTTTCATTTGTTGTTCATAACTAATTTTATAGAAAGAATAAATTATTCATATACCAGCTTTCGCTCAGAACTTTTGGTAGTTATGCAATATTCTAAGAGAGAAAAATAATTGAATGTTTGGTTAGTTATTGTTTGATTATAAAACTATTATTCACTATAAAATTCCAAAATAAAATATTTTTTTAAAAAAACCGACTTCAAAAAAGTAGATACTATAAAGTATGAAATAATTAATTCAAAATAGGTACCTATTTATTCGTAACAAATAACTAAGTTACTTATTTATGAGCCGATTCGCCCTTCAAGAAATTACTTTTTCTCATGCATTAGAATTTATTGTTAAATAGAAGTTATGTTTAGAAATTATGGTTTTTAAATATACATCATAAATTAAGTAAAATTATAAATGTATTTAAGTGGGTCAACATTGCTGGAATCGATTTCAAAAATAAGTAACTCTTCTTTTATTGCAAATAACTAGACACCTATGTCGACTTAATTATTTTTTAATTTTTAGTACCTATTTTCTTGAAGACGATTTTTTAAAAGAGTATTTTTTTTAACTTATATTTTCTTAGACAACACATCTCCAGCTGATATTATGTGTTGTACAATTCAGGTTTATACAACACATAATATCAGCTGGAGATTTCAAAGGTAAGTTTAAATGTTAATTAATTAAGAATGTAATGTTTTTAGAAGAATTGTCCGGCTATGGCATATATATACATACCTTGTTTCTGGTTATAATTAGAATTCCGTAGTGTAAAAAGGTGATCCTATATCCCCATCCATAGTTCTCACAGTTTCAGACCTACGTGAAATAAAGTTTCAAACTGTAAAACTCATAGAGATATTTCAATCAACACATAGCAAAATATGTAAAACAAGACGTAAATATACCTTAATATGCGCGCAAAATGGAAGCGAAAGATTTTATTTCTAATTCATTTAATTGATTATGGTGTAGTTCGGTAGTCTGCAAATATGCTGACGTGAAATATTAAAGAAAATATATCAAATTCATTTTTAAATCTTAAATCAAAGACAAAAGGCATCAAAAAATAAAAATTAAAGTGGGCATTATTTGTGTGTTTACAACATAGGGGCAAGTATGTAAAGAGAGGGTATGCACCTAAACTTCACGTTTAGAAAAACATTGTGAAATACATTTGTTTTTGTTGAAAAATCGCAATATGTACCGTCAAAATGTATTAAAACGGTATCGAGTAACACATGTGAACTTAAAAAGAATGTCACTTCTCATAGTACCTTCATTTTTATTTAGCCTTTTGTAATACATATTATTTGTACATAATTTAAATTTTAAATGATATTCGCTATATCGATAATGTCAAATTGAAAATATAATATAGTCTAATATTCTATATTATATACATCGATGCTGTAAATCGTTTCTTACATTAATTTTAAAATAATAATTTTCTCTGAATATGTCGCAATTGCAAACATTGATATCATAGTCATTAATGCACTGAATAATTTTGGTTAGTGATATTAATTCGGTTGCTCAAAACTACATAGTCTTATACCTATAAAACTTTTTGGCTAAAAGTTGAATAATTAAATACCAGCAAAAATATTAACTGAAAATATTTCTCCTAGTACCACGCTATCACTGTTTGTATTTTTTTCTAAAATGTAAATTCCACTGGTCCACTTTCCTTTTTTTATTGCAGTGGCATTAAATTTCTTTTCTCATAAAAAATTAATTATATTCATATTTCATCATTTTCTAAGTTACTTTATAGCATGATCTTTTCTTAACCCTTTTATTTATTATTTTATTTCAATTTTCTCAAAGGCAAATTGGTTGTTAATTACGTATATATATATATATATATATATATATATATATATATATATATATATATATATATATATATATATAAACGCTGTGTGTGTATAAATGTGTATAAATAAATTAGGAAATTCTAAAATTTTTTTCAGAGGGCTTAGCAGTACAAAAAAATATAGGATTAAAATTATTGATGATATATGAATGTCTTTAAAAATTTACTTCGTATATATTTACATTTAGCTCGTTGTTTTAGTAGATGGCAAAGTTTTACGGATGAAAAAGTGAATAAGACATATTTATATATTTGGAAATTACTACTGGTGAAAAAGAGATGACAATAACTGCGTCATTAAAATTGTTATTACAGATAATAATATCTCAATCTCCCGCTTTGTTACCATTTCACCGTAATTTATAATTTTTTGTAGTTTCAATTATAACTCTTAAAAAATTGTATAGAATAAGCAATGGTTTCTTACCAAGTGTTGAATCGTTAAGTACTGTATTAACCCAAATCTTTTTATTTGGGTTAATACCATTCTTAACGTTGCACGTCTAAATACGATTTACTTATTTATTTCTTCCATATTTTCTTTTCAGCTAAATTATTACTCAACTAGTCTATGTCAAAGAAATATATCACACTATATATGTATTCTGTTTTATGCTTTACTGCCTGTTTTTCAGTTTTGGTAATAAAATTATGATATAATGTATCCGTGAAAAATGTCATTTTGTATATAAGGATTGGCAATATTTTATAGAGAAGTCACATCGGTACGTTTATACAATATTCAAGTGAAAAAAGATCTTAAATACGCAATTTTCACCTCTTTATGAAATAAAGAAAGTAGAAAATGCAAGTGGCCTTTTTTAATGTAGTATAAATAAGACTATTGGGAAATATTTTTAGCTCCTTATGATTTAGACATGTTTTCACTAATAAATCAGCGATGAGACAATTTCTTTCTGGGTATAAAATATTACTTTGCTATATGAAATTATAATTAAATGAAAGTAGAAATTATTTGGAAATTAATAAAATTATTATTTCCAGGTTAATCTGCACCGAAAAGCACGTTTATACACCTTAACTCTTTTTTGATAAAATATAAAAAAAATCGATAGAAAAATAATATTCCAAATGACCCTCAAGATGGTATTGAAGATGCATCCTCGGTTTTAAACACTTTTGTGGTTTTAATAAATTGAATTTAATTCTTTGTTGAACATGTATGCAAATTCCTGGTTAAAGAAATCAAATTACATATGTATTATGAAGTTTGTATAGATTTATCCATCAAAAGACGTATTTGGTATATAGTTAAAATTTTAACTTTAAAAACTTTAACTTTTATAAGACAACCCTTGGTAAATTAGTTTTAGAAATATACAATTTATTTACACTAATCTTTTTTTAAGCTTTCATAATATGCAAACAAGATTCTCTTATGAACCACATAATCTATTATCAAAATATGTTACTGAATATGACAGTAAAGTTAAGATAAGAAACAAATTTAAATAGACGTCAAACGAAGCTTTAAGAAACTGTTTATCTAAAATTATTTTATTCAAAAGCTAAAGACATTTATGATGACAAATAAAAGAATTAAAAAGGATTCGTACAAATACTGAATGTAGTTCCGATAATATCACTGTATGAGGATTTGAACGTAACAATATTTTGAAAAATGAATATAATTTTTCATAATAAATGTTAGAGTTTATTTAGATAATATACCATTCAGTTTTATACTAAAATATTTAATAAGTCCAAAACGTTAGTTTAGAAAATAACAAAGGTCCCTATAATAATTGTAAAAATCAATTAAAGTACACATTTTTGCGCTATAACTTTTGTTCCATTATTCATCCTATATTTTATTTCATATACAAAAATACTCAGATTTCTAAATTTTGGAATGTACCCAAATAACAAACTAAAGATATATAATATCAAACAAGGAAAAATATAAAGAATCAAAATAAAAATATAATTAAATAATTTAGATGTGGACTGGAAACAATTTTATTATAAAATCTTGAAAAGAAAAATTAAACCGAAAGAAAGAGACTTATAGGAGATAAGAAGAAAAAAGGATGAGGCATGAAATGGATGCAAATATAAGAATGGTATAATTTTTTCAATCGTCTTTTGAAAGTGCATACGGACCGTGAATTTCTGATATTAGGATCAATAACTTAGTAATTATCTAATGAATTCCATAACTTAGTAGCGTAAACAACTGAATGTTCGTAAAATGACGAGTGATTTTAGGAATAGGAGACATCCATAAGTTTTCTGCAAGTCAATTTAGGCCACGGGTAGATAATTTCCTAAATTTATCCTCGAGGAAGAAAGAACTAAGTGGATTGTTCAAAACATACACCAGTAAAAGAATACGAAAATTGTGTGGAACATGAATCACCCGTGATTTGAGTGAAGACCTAAATTCAGAAATGTTATTATGTTTTTGAGGCTAAGTGTGTAACGAACACCAACAACATGGAAGTCTTTCTAGGTTGTTAAATAATTGGTTAGTAAGATCTAGATGAAATACATCTCCATAGCCAAGTAAAGGCTTTGATGATTGTTTTTTTCTATTCACAAACCGCCGAAAATTTCATATTTGCAGATGGTGTTTTATTTCAAATATTGAACTCACCTTCAAATTTACCTTCTAATTCTTAACTTAGCAGGTAATAAGTCGATTAAAATGTGCCTAATATACTCATTGAAGCACCGTTAAAATATTAAATTCTTTGTCTTTCGGTCTAACACTAACGTTATTTAAATAGATATGTCATTAACCCTCCAAAAGTGGTCCCAAATATACAATGTATTTTTATATAGACAAATTATTTGTCTTACAAAAACATAGGAAGGTATTTACAATAAAATCACTATTTACAAATAGCTGAATACAAATACTACGTACCGAAAAATGTTTAGCTTTAATACTCGTAAATACATAAAGTGTGTACTGAATTCTCGTAAATCGCGTTTACTCATACTTAAAAAGCTATTTAAGTAAGTAGTTTTTTTTGTTTCCTATAAATATAGAGTGTTTGTTTTCTATTCTATTTTAAATATGTTCATATGCAAAGAAACGTTTCCGCGTCAATTTATTTTATATCGCATTATTCGATATAAAATAAAATGCGCATTATTTAAAAGAAATGTGAAATTATAACATGTTGAAAATTTCTTAAATACTACTCGTGGTCACTACTATATATTCAATTCAGATTACTGTGGTGTGAAATTAATTACATGTATTACAATATATATATATATATATATATATATATATATTTATATATACATATATATACAAATTATATGAAAAAAAATTACAAAGCATAAAGAAATATGCGACTTCAGATATAACTAAAAGAAACTATATTTCGGCTTAACTAATTCTTACATGCATTGCAGAGGTCAGTTCTGAATAGAGACTTACACAATAGGGGTATCGATAAAAAGTTAAGGAATAACAAATTATTTTGGTACTCATCATACCCTGATTATTTTCCCTCAGCGACAGAAAAAACTTAAATAATAAAAACCTATATTCCGTTAGCTTCGTTCGTTCCGATGTAACCTATATGGCGGCTTCTTTTGGGTTACGCAGTGAAACCTTCATGTTCTTGTTGGATCCGTACTTTCATCTGTCACGTTCCTCGAGAGCAATGTTGGCAACCTATGGGACTGGAACTATTTCAGTTATCTTCTAACATGATAGCAGCGTCTCGATTAGAAAGTAGATTTGAGATATTCTTAGATCCGTTTCATCTTTAGCCTTCGACGTTCCATTGTTATAAAATGGTGTACTGGACATAAATTTATTTCTTTATCTTTGATTATATAGCGTTTGTTCTTTCCAAAATTCATTTCTATTACGAGTACGAATACGTAATTTGCGAACAAACCATTCTCGCATGCAACTATAATTTCACTCCTTGTTATTCAATTCGCCAGCATAACTTTCAGAACTATCGACATTTTACTCATTGAGTGTTTAGTCTTTTTTAGCCGTGTCATGTGTATTACTCTCGTGTATCACGTGGACTTCTTCACCCATTCTTCTGATGAAAATTATGGTAAAATGTTTTTATAGTTTCTAATCGCAGCTCTAGTGTCCGTTGATTTTGGCATGACGATCAGCATATCAGAAATTCGTGCCCGCCGTGCCTTTCTTTACTTCCAGCAACTGTAGTTCTTACAATTAATTGTATTGGTGATCTAAAGTGTAGAGCAAAAGTGTATTATTGTAGGGACAGTAAGTCAGGAGAATTTAAAAGATATGAAATACGAAATCTATTAGGTTAATTTAGTTACCACTATAGTGTTTTCCACGTTTAATTTTAGTACAGTTTTAGATACATGTGATAATATATCTACATTATAAATGTCAAAATTTCAAGTTTTAAGACAAAAAAAAGTTGTAAAAATTCACTTGTTTTTGAAGGTTTTGTGGACCAATTTTTTGTTTTAATTTGAGTAAAATTTTTTTTTTATTTTTTCACGATATAGTATCGCTGAAAGTGTATTTGAAAATTCAAACGAAATAACCTTTAGTGTTTCAGGCGTAGTGACTCTTTCGAGTATAAGTTTCTATAATATTTTACAAGTTGTCTTTTCTCCTCTAATGTTTAACCAGATATATGCAAAAAAAAATGAAAATCAAGATAATAATATATCATAATTTCCTCAATGCAACATTATTACGGGAAAGTTATGTTAATTAATAAAACAGAAAGCCATCAATTAAATTATCTTACACTTGTAAAGCATAAAGTGGGGAATAACATATTCCCCACAGTAAAATATACATTTCCCAAATAAAATGTAATATTAATATTTGTAAACAGATTTATAGATGTTCTTCAGGTTTCTAAATGTTTAATCATTGACATATACTTAGGTGGTATACTGAATTTTCTTTGCTGAATTTTTATCCGCGCTTTCAGGTCATTCCACTTAGTGTTTTATTTGCTTTAAGTATATAATAGGTTAAATCTTTATTTTTAATAGCATTTATTTGTTTATTCGTAAAAAAAAAGTTTCAACGCCAATACCTTTTAATATTCATAAATAAGAAAATATGAAAGATATTAAATCCACTAGGATAAGTTTTTATTTCGCAGAGAATACATTCAGTACAATCATTTTTTCTTCATAAATTATTTTAACTTCTTTCAGAACAGAAATTTGAAGCACCTCTTATTTTTTCTGTAGTTTTTTTATCTAAAATCTATACGTGAGAGCGCCTGGAAGTGTATTTTTTACGTCGGCGAGAAAAATATTTTATATTTCGAAAATACACAACACGAGTTGCTTTAGTAAGCCGGATTTATTATATTAAATAATATTTATTTTATATTTAATAATATTTTACTTTCATAACATGACGTGTAAATATTATAGTACAGGGCTGTCCAATGCATGGCCCGTGGGACGAATGCGGCATTTATTTGCGCTGTCTGCTTATATTTTTAATCTACTGAGTATACAATACAAAAAGGAATTCTATTTCACAAAATTTATTTGCTGTAATTTTTTTTATTTTTCTGGCATTCCAAAAAAAAATTATGTGATTGCATTATAGAATGCGAATTCTATTCAACGCGTTTGGATAAAAGTTACGACCAAATGGATATTAGTCAATTACTAAATGTTATTCGCTACGCTTTAAATGATTTCACAATTACCGAGGCAATGTTAAAATTAATGTCATTACATGGATGTACTAAAAGCAGTGATATTTTCAAGCTATCAATAAAATTGTTATAAAGAGGATTTTAAAAATGTCCCTGTATTGTGACTGATAGAGAAAATCTATGACAGGGACAATGACTGGACTTCAAAAACAAAATAATATTGATTGCCTATTAATGCAGTACATCATACATCAAGAATTCTCATGTGGAAATCTTTGCGCCAAATATATGCAACGAAATTTTCCGTTATAATGACAAATTTTATGAAACGGGGAAATTTAGCGATTTTTTATAGTAAATTTTGCGATTTTTAATCGGAATTAACGCAAAGTATAGAGAATTTTCTATTACACTCAGATGGTTAACTGATCTTTAATTATTCCAGTGTTTTTTGCTTTGCAAATGGAAATTCTCAAGAAAGTAAATAAAATCTAGTAAGGTTACTAAAATCTAGTAAGACTCCTCGCTGACTTTCATTTCTTGCTAATGTAAGGCAAACAATACCATATAGCTATTTTTATGGAAATTGAATGGAATTGGTTCAAAAATAAACTGAAGACAATTTATCACTAGTCACTCATTCACTAAAGATTGCCATTGAAACTATAAATACTGACTACCAATTGGAATTATGTCACCTAAAATCAGATCACTTTTATAAGAACAGAATAAAAACTGAATTAGATTTCTGGATGACACTACAACTAGATTAGAAACTCCTTGATGATCATTTCTCCAAATCAACTAACTCGGCTAAAAATAATTCCGATGATAGGCAGTATTTATTTTTGTGAAAATATGATATGAACTATGAATTTTATAAAATCTCAATGTGGGTCTTTACTGTAGGATAATAATATGACAGTAAAAGCTAAATTAATGAAGTTACAACAAAACATGACAAAATATCCGGTGAATCTTTTATTTTTTCTTATTAAATTTTTGTTGATAATATTTGTTTTTACGGCCAATTTGTATTGTTGTAATTTGTATTGTCCATTGAAGGTCTTTGTAATATTGTCATTTATATAATTCTAGACTAAACATAAAGCCTCATATTACAAGAAGCTTTCATCATAAAATTTAACAATATTAGTGGAATAAAAACAATTATACGGTAATGTTAAAAAAATCTTAAAGGCGGTATATAAATGATGTGCATTTTGATGACCTTTATGTATCGCATGTGTGTGTGTGTGTATGTGTGTGTGTGTATGTATTGATATGCGATATATAACGGTCAAATAACTGACAGATAAGAACACATATTTGGAAACGAGAAGTAAAATTAATTTTGTTTTCTTGATAAATTGAAGTAGTCTCCTGTATTAAGAACCCTCTTTTAAGACCTCAAAACTGTCATTTTAAACGCAAACTCTTTAATTGTAATATTTAAAACTCATTCAAAATAAATTTTTATGTTTATACTGAATTTTATTTAATTATTAAAAGGTAAACTGGCTACGGTTTGAATTTAGTCAATTCTTTTTTTTTTATATAAAAAATACGCTTTTTTATGTTTGTACCTGAATCATCCAATTTTACTCTGCCATCACTTTACTCTTTTTACAAATAAATAAGGTAATGTGTGGAAAAGTAGCTCAAGCCGGCAATTTTTACTCAAAATTAAATAAAACAAAAGTTGGTTTGAAACATTCACAGTTTCGTGGTAACTACTTAATAGATAATATCAAGATATCAGACTAAACATATCTGATCGAAAACACTAAAGCGTTCGACACAAACATCGAACGGTTTAGTGTTTTAAATTTTCCTGTCTTATTGAGCAACAGATTGTTTTTATTGGTATAAAATAAAATGGCAAAATTGTAACTTTACTGAGAAGTCACCTTTTAGCTGACAAGTCACACTTGTAAGAATAAGATCTTGTATATTATTATACAGTCAAAGGATAAATGCTTAATTCTTTTTCTGCGTTTAATCATATTTGCATTTACAAGGCGTCGTTTTATACTGAGATATAACCAATATATTCCATGTAAATTTCCAATCACTTTTTTTTGTGTAAATATCCTTCTTTATGTATGAATGATTATATAAATAAGCCTTCTATGGCCTAGATAGTATTATTACCTCCCTTATGGTATAATATTCATGTGATATGACCATTCAGTCCTCTTGTGGATTTTTCCATTCAATGAATTTTCTCGCGTTGCTTTAGAGTTAATTTTTCATATACTTCTGATATTGCATACTAACTTAAACTATTATAATCAGACAATTTACACTAAAGTTTTATTGGACTTCCCACATACTCGTTTACATTTTAATGTAATGACATTATAGCTTTGAAAATTAACGATTTGAAATATTTTAAATGTTCTTTAAACAATTTAGTCAGTGGACCTGGGTATGACTATGATTTTAGTGTTTATGCTCACGTTTTACGTTGGCGATTTTTTCACTTCCCTCCTTATCACGAAATTTTAATAAAACTAGTTTAACAAACTTAGTACAAATTATTAATTATTATAATAGTATTTAAGTTTATGCCACATATTTCTCTGATTAAGCAAACTTTTGATTTCTTTGTACTGATTACTTCTGTTCACATAAAAATAAAAGAGTATATTGAATTATTAATTTCTTTTCTGTATATAAAGTAATCCATTGCGTGATTTTCTTTTAACTTTAATATATTCAGTCAAACATAACTAACACGTAAGAGACTTTACCTTAAAATAATCAAAACTCCTAAAAGAATGCAATAATAGAAAGACGAATAGAGAGAGAGTCTTTTGCAAACAACTTTATTATTTAATACATTCGATAGTTATCCTTAGTTCCAAACGCCTACAATATAAAAAATTATGAAATATAAATAAAGAATAGGTATACAAAATTTAACAGATAATTTATATTTCAATCACAAAAGAGTAGATATGAAGTGAAGAAAAAAACCGAGATTTTCAATTTCATTGTGTTTCCATAGCCGTCGAGAATATTTACTACTTATTTGTTTATATAGTTTTTTGCATTTACACAAAACACAGATAAAATGTGTTTCAAAAAAATTACTCATTATTTCGGAGAACAATATTCACTGCTAAATCAGTCATTATATTTCATATTGTTCTACCAGTACCACACAGATTGCGCTTAATATACGTCCCTTTATAACTTTATTTTACATTTATTAATGTTCATATTTTTCATAACAAAATTACCTTAGGCCCCTTGTCTCCTCTATGTAAACCGCTATATACGGCTATGCTATGTATCTAATAAAGAGAACAAACTCAATTTTAATTTACAATCTTTTTATCGTCTGACAATTTATAATATTTGAAAATCATTTTCGTACACTCATCACGTATATAAGTAATCAGTTAATACTAATAAGCAGATATATTACTGATCTAAAGAACTGAATGTGCCAATTCTCTCTAAGCTCTACAAAAATTAGGAAAGTAATAAAATTTGGCTGATGTGGCGAAAAAGGGAATTAGTAGCAAATGGAGACTTAAATTTTAGTAAATCAATATATTTGGAATTTGCTGTTCTAAAATAGATAATATTAATGACATTTACTCGTTTGTAATCAATAAAAGTGTATTTTGGTACTGTATGTGAGCTTTACAATTACATTACCATAAATTATTCTAATATACTAATCAAATATAGAAAACATTATTAGGAACTCTGATGGATAGAGAATTATTTGGCAGAATTGAGTTAGGATGAAAATTGTTCGATTGAGATATACAGTAACTCTTTTTATTATTTTTAAAAACTTTAGATGAACCAAATACTTTCTAATATTTTTTATCAAGATGCTTTAATTTGTTTTTCAGACGCTGCTATCAATTTTACATTAAAATGTAAAAAATTAAATCATAAAACCTTAAACCACAGGTTAGTACGTGGAGGTTATACATGTAAAATTAGGAGAATGAACATGTTCTATGAAAAATAATAATTATGCTATAATAACTAAATATTATTTGGTGATGTTTTCATTTAGATAGGAATACTCGTAAGATAATACATATTCAACGTATGTTTAGCTTTAAAATGTATATAAATTTCGCATTACATTTTAGCTAACAAATACAAGTCCTCTGTATATTCCTTCCTCCTCTTCGTATTGTTATAGGTACTGGCTATTTCCAATTTTTGCTTAGAATAATTTATTAAATATTTTACTCATTAAGTGGCTACTGAGACAGATAAAATTATTAAGCGTCTAACCATGCTTATTCGTTTTAATCTTAGATGAGCGAAATTTTTGTGTGTTAGTTTATTTTGTAATTCACTGTTTCTCTTAAATTATTTACCGTGAAAACTACGGACTGCGTATTGGGTATGTTTAAATTTAATGATAATTTCCTGATTATCAGAATATGTTGAAAATTAATATAGTGTCTGAAAAGAATTTTAACATTAAGATTATTAAAATAATTTGATTTATACTTTATATTAAAAATATTTCATCAATATCATGTTTGAAAACAGTAAACTTTTTTATATAATAACCACATAATTTTTTACCCAGCTACTAAAATGAAATAAATCGAAACTCAAGTGTGTCATGAGATGTCATAAAATGAAAGTCATGAAAAACAAGTCCAGAAGAAAAAAGGAATTAGTTTTGTTGAATAAAGAATGAATACTAATGAATGAAGTACTAAACTGGCGAAAGTAACAAACAAAAGATTATAACTAGCCAATGATTTGTATGTGCGTTAATATTATCATATTTATAGCTCAGATAATAAGACTGAGACATCACACGGGCAGCTTGATAAATCTCTAAAGACCAACATTAGACCACTTTTTCTAACCTCCAAATTTTTAAATTGATCAGTAATAAAGAGAAAATCGTTATGCCATGTTTACATCTTATGTTGGTCCGTAATCAGTACGGTTTGAGCGTAAAATATTTCAAAATAAAGCGACGAATTTAATTTCAAACCAAATCGTTCATTAAACCGATTGCATCTTCTTTGAAACACTACACCTGTTGTATTGAACTACAGGTTCAATAACGGAAACACGTATTATAAAAATTAAAATTACTTAAAAAATGTATTAAATTACTTTTATTGCAGATTACCAATGTCACTAATGGTTTTGACACTTTATTAAATCATCGTAAAATAACGCTAGGAATAAAAACATTAAGACATCCAATTTAAATTGTTCGTGATAAAGTAAAAGCTAAGTAACAAGCATAAACAAATAGCTTATTTTAGCAAGAACAATTACAAGGAAGTTCATAAACTTTGAAAAAGAATGAAATAAGTACAGAGCGTAATACTAAAATAGCTACTGTAATAGTTAGTGAGCCCAAAATTTAAATATATTTGTTATTAACTTTATCTTTAACATATGTATATATAATTTATGTTTAACATATGGTAAATTTAGTAAACCAAGAAACAGAAGAAGAAACTTAAGGTAAATAACAATACGATAAAAAATTAAATTACCTCATGGAATCACTAAGAGGAAACAAAATAATATTTAATATAATCAAATACTTATATATGTGTGTGTATATATATATATATATATATATATATATATATATATATATACATATATATATATATATATATATACATATATATCCATTTCCGTTTTTAATATTTATACAAAAATATTTTTTGACCTTTTTTACACAGACACATGCTTTATATACGACATGCTAAGCATTGAATCATGTCTTTGAAGAAGCGCAAATTACAAATTTTGCAGTAACTTTGGCTTGGATTAGTGCTTTCTTTCTTAAAACTTTTAATCGTGTAACATTTTTCTTTAATTTATTTTCTTGCTAAGTATCCAGATCGACTTTACATATTTATATATAAGT
Organism: Druceiella hillmani; assembly: GCA_039881145.1. Taxonomy (NCBI): domain Eukaryota; kingdom Metazoa; phylum Arthropoda; class Insecta; order Lepidoptera; family Hepialidae; genus Druceiella; species Druceiella hillmani. The sequence continues at coordinate 23,854,793 of JAYKKI010000028.1, read as the reverse complement.
CATTAGCTCAGTAACCCGTTGAGTTTCAGGACTCCTCCTTCGTAATTCGGATTCTATCTTCTTTACATTATTGTAAAAATATTTGTGTTTTCAAAATAAAAATCGTGTGCATCCAACGTATATAAATAAATATAATTAATACATTTATTTATTATTTTGGACAAATTGGTCCAAAATCTCATTGAGTTACTCTCATAAACCTAAAAATATCACTTATTAACTATCAGTCATCATTTGACAACGGGAATTAAAATAAAATGGTTTATATTACATTTTAAGGTATACATATCTATGTAGCCATGAAATGTAATATTCGTAACAATTACATAATAGGTAAGTGGAAAATTAAGAATGACATATTTACATTGGTTAAACAGATACTTCTCTATCTCTTAAACTATTACTTATTTGTCGATAAATTCAGTAATTTAGTTTTCCATAATGAAAGTACACTCTCCCCTACAATTATAAAAAAATTGCAAATTACATTAAAAGTTGTATTTTAATTTTGATTCCAAGAATTCTGTTCATTTTAAAATATTATATTGCTATTTATTATAGTGAGATCGTTGATACATACCGTGAAAAATGATAATTTAGACTCGTAGAAATGTATTACAGAAATCTTAATTATAATCGCCATTAACAAATTATTAGGCCAGTATAAAAATTATATTCAGTCAGTGCAAAATATATTGCTAGGACTGCAGATGTTGAAGAGGATTCATAACAATAGGACAGTTATAATACTCTGGTCGATCTTTTTTCTGCATAGCTCTAGAATAAATGTTACAACGTGAACGTCGATGATGAAGTCTATCTTCATCAAAATCAAATGGTTCTCGTACTAAACATTATAATTCCTGATTTTGTTTTAGAAAAATAAATAAGCTAAAGACTTTGAATACGACTAGAATAGACCTTTATAACGACTTTGAGCACAACTTAAGTAAAAAATAAGTGATAAAATTTCACGAAGTTTTGAATGATTCCGTCCATTCAATAAAATAAGAAAAGATTTTTATTGTAGATATTTTTCGAATTACAAATGCAACTACATTGCATTTTTTTTTAAATAGATAGACAGGCATATAATGCCGGAGCTAAATACATATATATATATATATATATATATATATATATATATATATACCCACACACATATATATAAGTATTTGATTATATTAACTATCATGGTTCATACATAAGAGCGACGAAAAGACAATTTTAACATTTAAAAGAGGAAATTTTAGGAGTCTCTCCGAAAAAAATTAACTATGTATCTAAAAAATTATATCTTAAGGTAATACTATTTGTTAGAGGAATTAGAGAATGCCTAATTGGTAATTAATACTATCTTTTAGACATGTAGCCAATAGTTGCACTATATCTCAGGATGATCAAAACATGTGAGCTTAATTCAGTATTCATTAATGATAACTTAAAACATTGACAGCAAAAATTAATAGCAACATATATATCATCGAGAAAAACCAACCAAAACGTAAAACGTAATTGGATGTAGGAATTTACGAGTAAAAGATACTAATAAAAATATTTAATGACTCAAAAAAATAGTTCTATTTTTTTTAATCTATTGAATATAAATTTTGTTATTTAAAGAAGTTCTTCCGATATTATGCCATTTATTCAATTGCAAAAACAAGTTTTAACCATTTCACACGTCGGTCGATTTTTTTCAAAGAGGGAAGGGCGTCGTGTTTTTATTATTAAATTATGAAAAATTTATATTCGACGTTTTACATACATTTAATATTTTACTGTATATAAAAATACCATAACACTGAATAAATTAAATAACTGAATAAATGGATTTCCTTTCTTTAAAAAAAATGGCGAAATACAGACAGTTATTCTAAATGTATGTATTCTGTATATATTTCGCCATTTTTTTTAAAGAAAGAAAATCCATTTATTCAGTGTTTTGAAAATATTTTCCTTCACACATTCTAATCCCTTTAACGAAAGATTTTTTTCTGCTTTATATTTTGCATTTTATATTTTACGATACATGATGTCAAAAATTATGCTAAGGGAATAAATGTGATTTCTTTTTTTAAAAAAATTATAACCAGATTTTTCAAATGTTTTATTTCATTTAAATATATTTTTTTAGTTTTATTCTGTATATTTCTGTGATCAAATATCTAAATAAATGAATTTATTAATTTCATCATGAGTCTATAAATTCGTAAACACTTCAAAATACCATGATTAAAGGACAGACGAGCAAACAAAATAAAATTATGGGGTTTGATTACAGAAAATATAGAACACATAGAAAAATGTACCGTTAATAAACTTATTTCATAATCACAAGGTTACTAAAAGACTTTTTATACTAAGTGTTTTAGTAAATGTAATGTTATTTTTAGTCTTTAATAACATAATGGTTTTGAGAATATAACACAATGAATAACTCATTTAAATATTCCATTAAATTGTTTTCAGAAGTTGGTTCTCCCATGACGTAATCTATATTAACTACTAATTATCTAATTGAACTCTGCAGTCGCAAATGGTGTATATTTAATAAGTAAGTTATATCCCGTGGAAGGAAGAATTTATCTTACTTCTACTCTACATCCATCTATAAAAATACGCCTCAAATTCCGCCATGCTCCAAAAATCATAAAAGAGGAATTACGCATATAAAACATATAATCGTATTACAGATGTGACAATTATGTCTTTCGATGATCGTTTTTTGGGCCCTGTCGTCATATATATATATATATATATATATATATATATATATATGACGACAGGGTCCAAAAAAAAAATAAATAAATATATATATATATATATATATATATATATATATATATATATATATCCCAATATCATTGACTACTATTATTGAATCTATTACATGATCACGCTTCAAATTAAAGTATTTGACGAATGTAATTTTTGTACCAAACTGATGTTTCTAAATCACTAAATATATTTGTTTTATCACATGAGCTGATTTTTTGGGAGAATATGTTTGCTTACGCATGCATATTCTCCCAAAAATTCTGGGTATGTATGAGAGTACGTGCGTGCGTGCGCATGTGCCAGAGAGATAGAGAGACAAATTAATGAACTGATTTAAAATAACTATTGAAGAAGTAATAAGGTGCGATATATAAATTAATATAAATAAAGTATTCATTTTAAATTTTGCGGTAAAATATTGATGACACTTCTAAATACTACTTCCTCCACTTCTAGAAATTTTTGGAGTCTGCGCCAAATCGAATGTGACATTTATATGTCTGTGTGTGGGTGTGGTGTACGATAAAAGAAGAAAGAGAGGCGTTTATGCTTGGTAAGTATCTCAGCGTAAGTATCTATGTGAAAGAAAAAGTGAGGTGTTGATGCTAGGTAAGTATCTAAGCAGAACTTTTGGCACCTACTCCAAAAAACTCTAACAATCTCAACTCTCTAAAAATTTACTGATGTTTGAGAATCCACGAATTTCGTATAATTAGTCAAATTTTTATTACACAAAAATCTTTATCAGTAGCAATATTTTGCAGATTTATTCATGTTTGAACCTCGTTTTACCTCATTTTTCTATTAAATATTATTTAAACTATAATAAGACTTAGTATTTGGTTTGAGAGTTGTTGCTGCCGGGGTGTGTTGGTTTAATCATATGCTTTCGGTTTTTGATGGCGTGGTATTATGTTGACGGCCTGGCGTACGGCGTAGTAGTGATGTTTTAATTGCGTAGCAACAATATCACAGACCAAGGACGGGCAGTAACGCCACTAATACAAGAAGCTACTTACTGCTATCGCCAAGCTGCAAACCCAGAAGGGCGGTTGTGGGTATTACCTCTAATGATACGCGCGTAATAGAAAGAGCTCCAAATAAAGGATGAAAACTAGGAATGAAAACAACGTTTTTGTGCAACCAGCTCTATATTAATACTACTCTTACGGAACATAGATGACTTAATCTAAGGTTAGTTTAGATTGGTTTTTGTTTATACTATAAGGGCGGGCAATAGTTACTACATATGTTTATACATGTGTATATATATATATATATATATATATATATATACATATATATATATGTATATATATATATATATATATATATGTATATATATATATATATACATATATATATATATATATGTATATATATATATATATATATATGGCTATCATGGCCTTCCTGCCGAGAAATGCCCTCAATTGGCACTTTTTATTTTAGTGCCCTCAACTAGCAATTTGATATTAGTGCTTCAACTATGGAGCCATAATATTAATTTAAAAACTTTCAACAAAATACTATTAATTATTTTTTTTGTAAACTTAACTATGGACAGGGCCTGTGATTATTTTAACACTACCTCATTTCATTTTAGCTCCACAATGAAGACCAACGTTTTGCGATTCTCGCTCACTTATTGTGTAAATAGCTTACGCCATTTGTTTATTTTTTACTGCGGTCCTAGCTCTTATTATTGGATGCTCGCGCCCACTCAATATTTCCCAGCGAACTTTAAAAAAGCCGCTTACGCTTTAATTACATTATTATACTTACTCTGCTTCTGTAGAATAGTTTGAAATTTATGTAAGTTTAATTATAAATCACAGGCTGTCACGGCATTTTCCGCAGCCTCTCGATTCCACTATCGAATTCTATCTTTTGGTACCATTTGAATTGTTTTTCTTTTTATATTTTTAATTCTGTATCTGTCTCTCGGCAGACATTTATCAGTTGTATATGGTCCAATACATTGTAAATCTAATTTACTCAAACTCATTCGTTGCCTTTGAATGAAAACAACATCGCCTTCTCTTATTGGAATATTGTTGCGTCGCGTTCTATCAAACCTTTATTTTGTTTTAGGGCATTGCTTCTTAATCGCTCTTGGGCAGTATTTTGTAACTATTGTGCGTCAATGTTAGTTTCAAACTCAGGAAATTTATTATTTGTCTTATGGCAGGTACTGCAGAATGCATTCCAGTGAGTACTTTTATTGGGGAGCAATCGATACTTTTCTGAACAGTGGTATTTAAAGTCAACTATATTCTGACCCGCGACTTACTTCGCAAGCTAATAGATTTAACACGGTAGCAATATATCGTTCAGCTTGTCCGTTAGCTCTACCCGCTCCGGTAGCGATAAAATGTATTTCATATTAATTCGTTTTAAAAGACTTTTTGTTTGCCTACTGGAAAAGTTTGTTCCTTTGTCTGTTAAAAATCGTTTTGTGTTACCGTACAAACTAAGTTGAGGTTCAAGAACTCATACTAATTGAAAACCAGTTAGGTTTTCCATAATTACTAATATTGTAAATTTAGTATAAGCATCCACTAATAAAAACAGGTATTTATTCTGATCGTTAGCTGTTCCAAACGGCCCGTACAATCAGCATGTATAGTGTGGGATGGTATTGGCAGTTTATAAAAGTCTTGTTTTGGCCCAATAGGTCGTATAGACAAAGAACATATGACGCAATGACCGATGCATTTCTTTACAAAAGATGTCATTCCAGGAAATCAGTATTCTGTTCGTCTTAACTCTAGAGTTTTTTCTACTGCGACATGACATTGTTCGTAATGGAAAAATTTAGTTGGGCTGAATCGGGCTGACTAAGGTGAGTAATATTTTAATTTTTTTTCTTGGTTTTCTTCAAATACACTTATTAGTATATAATTTAACACTGTATACTCTTTTAAGCTCTCAGGATTCTTTTTAATTCTTCTCATCATAGCGATCACTTCTTTATCTTGTTTTTGACTAGCTGCCAACCATGTAAATTTATCATTTATTAATACTTTTTCAGTTTCGTTTTGCGGCAGATTTCTGCGAAGAAAACCGACATGTTTTATGCTACCGCCTTTCCTATATTAAATTTTAAATTCAAAGTTTTGTATGTATGACCACTATCTAGCAATTCGAGGTAATAAATCTCGTTTGGTGGAAGTTGATTTCATAGCGTTAAAGTACATAATTAATTTGAACTCTATTCCCAATAAGTACACTCGAAAATATTTTAGTGCGTTCACTATAGATATTGTCTCCAACTCATAGCTGTGGTATTTGGATTCTTCCGGCGAAGCTCTTTTAGTGTAGTTGGACACAACACGAAAATCTTTATTGTGCTTTTGGAATAAAATTGAATCAAATCCAAGACTTGAATCAGTGTGTATTTCCGTTTCAGGAACTGGGTAAAAAAAAACTAACAGGAGAGGAGACGAAAGTTTACTAATTATATAATTTCTAGCTTTTCCCCATTCTTTTCACCAAGTGAAATTTGTGTTTTTTCTCAAAAGTTCCATTATACATGCACTTTTTGTTGCAAATTCGTGTATATATTTTTGAAACTATCCAGCGAGTCCCATCAGTTGTCTTACTTGTTTAATATTTTGCGGTATGGGGGAATTTTTCAGTGCCCCTGGTTTCCACAGGTCGAATTCCTTCTATGGAAATAATTTTTCCTAGATATTAAATTTCAGTTTGTAGAGATTATACATTTTTTTAAGTTTAATGTAAATCTTGCATCCTCTAATGCTTTCAGTACCAGTCTAAGCCTCTTTAGTCCTTCTTCTATGCTGATCGAAAATATAATGACGTCAAACATTTATTAGAGCGTTTATTTAGACACTCATTTCTGTTGTAAATAAATTACCCATTTACCTTTCCTTAATCATATTTCCTTATCAATAGCTTGGTTTACCAAACTTTGAAGAATTTTAATTTAGTACTAAAGCGGTTTTTAACTAGAGTTAGGTAAATGAAATACGATGTAAAGTGTAGGATTTCAGATAACTGACTGAATTTATTCTGCACTACATGCCTTTTTGTACCAAAAAGTTTGGCATTAAAATATACCTTACCATACACAAAAGTTGAGACAGAACGTAATGGCAAATATGAACAGCTGATGACTGAGATGGAGGGTAACAAAAACCTAACGCGCTGGCACTGCGATTCTATAAAGAAACCTGCACCTAGCGTAATTGTTTTCCGCCACACTGAATGGCAGCGTATCTTGACGCTGCTTGTGCGCTAACTAGTGACGACATGTTGCTTAATTCAGGTTTATTTATCGTTCAGCGCTTCGTTCTTCATGAAAATTGCCTTATGTTCTCTTGTGGACAATTTATTATTATTTGATTATGGCCTTTTGGGTACGTCTGTACATCCACGATTTCCTTTGACAGTAGCTTATTTTTATTTGGCTTTCTCTCTTTTGGTAATTCTTCGCAGTTACAATTTCCTTAAGATATCTTCGGAGTCATGTTATTATGATGTTTACAGCGGACCTATCTAAAACAGTTTTTTTTTAACAATAAAAATAAGAATAATGACCATTTTTCAATGTGTTTCGAATTACAGCTTCACATATATAAATAATAAAAAAACACATACGTGTCGAATTCGTAATTTTGTCTTTTCATCGATTAAAAAAGAGCACCTTTTTTGTCATACTCAACATTTCTTATTTCACACATCTCTCTGAAAACAATGAAAAACTCTCCCCTATTATTGTGTAGACCATTTTAATTACGTTTATTTTCGGAAAAACGGGTTTCTGATAAGTTTGTGGTTTTATTAAATTTGAAACATTTATATGCGCGAAATAAACGCAGTCAAATTAACAGTTATTATTGCTATATTAAAATTACATTAAAAGATTTAAACTCATCAAAATCGATTGTGGTAATTATTTTCTATTACAAGTTACATGTTTGTACCGTATATCAATAAATACGAATCTAGAGATTTTAGTGAAATGTATTCAGAAAACTTCATTTATTTTAGTTGTAAGGAAATCAATTTAGAAATGTATTATGTGAATTATATTTAAAAATTAAAAGTTTTTATTACTTGCTAGCGACATACACTAGTTTATCTTCACAAGATTTTTGACTTTTCACTATTGATATTTAATATGTTCTTCGCGAAAATAATATTAACTTAAGTGAAAGAACTGTAATAATTTTTAAAATTTCTTTTGTAGTCTTGCTGACTTGTGATTTGCATGGAACATTTTTATATTTATTGCATATTGGAATTTTTTCCTAGCTTTGCTGTTCAGTGCTTTCGAATATTATTTTATAGACCTTAATATATTCATATATTTACTTGATATTAAGTAGTGTTTTTATGTGTTATGAAATTAAATATATAGGTAAAGAAAAGAAAAACAAAGTAAAATTACAAAAATTATTTCTTTTTATATTTGACTATTTTGATTGGTATGAAAATATAATTTTAAAAAGATATGTCCATTGTTTGAACTTGGAAACGATGTAGAAAGAACTGAAATAAAGATGAACTAATTTCTTGACGTTTTCCAAAAAAATTCGATTTATTTTTTTCCTGGTTATTTAAGACCATAATTTAGCCTAAAGGATTTATTTGTTTTATTTCACTCGAAAAAATACATTCCAAAATTTGAACCGAGTATTCCAAAGGGTTCAAGCTCGAGTAATTTACTTCTGAACCAATGTATTACTTAAAGAAGCAAGGACATAAATATAGAGCCATACGTACTTTTTTAAGAATATATTTTGTTTGGTGATTGATTATAGAAAATATCTTTAATTTTTTCTAAACATAAAAAAGTCCATTTGATGGATTTTCGGAGCTGTCCTTATTTATCTAAAATTATTTTAGATAAATATAAACAGTTTCATTTCTGTAATAATTAAAAATAGAATTGAGCGAAATAAATTTTCATTGTAACTGAGAAATATTTTTGGAATCTTTTCAGAGAGTTTATTACAAAAATATCTTAATGTATGCTTTCCGTTTTTGAGGATGAAGATAAATTAATTAATAGAACGGTATCTGTATTACGTAGAATAAAATAATCATTTAGCCTTTTAATGATCAATTATGATTTCCTAGCTCTTTTTGGTTAATCACCATATTTGTAAAATGATATAATGAATTGGAAGAATTGGCCCTCTATCCACTGGATGGTTTAATTTAAATGTAAATTCATAATTCTAATAATGACTTTGGAACGTTTACTACCTTTTAACACGTGAAACTTTCTTTAATGACAAAATTACTTTCCTTACATTTATTAACATAGTTTTACATCTAAGATTAAAGAACTTATTTAACATTTATTTGAGAAAGAAATTGAATTACGAAAATGTTATTAAACTACATACATACATTTCCCATTGAATAAATCAACACCAATTGGACGGGTTAAAGTAGCGACTGTTCAAAAATACTTAGCAATATGAAAACTTTCAATATGTAGAAATATTAAAAATATGATATTCACTACCCCAATTTTTATTTGAATACGCTCCTATTAAATACAAATATACGGTCAGCACGATTCTACTGCATTGTTGATCGATGAGATCGTTGATTTGGTAGTCAGATTTGATTCGTGATTGATATTTCGTGGATGTGACAAAACAATCGTTTCGGAAACTTAGATCTGTGTGGCATAATTCAAAGGATTTTTAGTCTGTGTCATCAATTCGCTTGCGTACAGTTAATTAGTGCAGAGCCAATTAGGATATGGCTCCATTATTTGGTGCAAACACTAAGCCAAATACGGTTTGATGGTTGAACGTGGGAAAAGAATTTCCCTCGATATCTATAGATGTGACGGTATGATTATTTCCCTTTTTTTCTTTCCTACCGATTTCCTCTTGTATCTTATTTTTCTATAACTATTCCCAAAGTATCCAAGTATCTAATTATTCCCAAAGTATCTTATTTTTCTATAATTTTTACGTAGGTATACATCTCAGATGTACACGCTAGGTACGTTAAAAACAAGGAAGTATCGCATTCGTAACTAACAAATATTCTTGGGAACGTTATCTACTTAAAAGATATCAAAGATACGTGCTTTAAAATTTGTTAACTTTTAGAATTTAAAACTTTTTAATAAGCAGTTGAAGTCAAAAAAATATCTTATAAAAGTATGAAAATCATACCATTTCCATCCGGCACTTAAACTAGTACGACTGACGCAATAAGTTCCGCGGAGAGTAGGAGAGGATAGAACTGAAATTATTTCTTCAACTCCTTTATTTTTAAAATCATTATTTTTTTTAGAATGGAGCTATTTTGTGTGCTTTTTATGGTAAGATCAAATTAATATGAGGATTAAATAATAAAATATGCCAGTTAAAGGGCAGTTAAAATTTTTTATAATTCAAATATTGAATATATTTGGCGTTAATTTTGGAAAAATTCATTGTTCACATTAAAATGAAACTACATGATGTAGTATTATTTCTACTTTCTTTAATTTCTTTACCACGTTGTATTACAATATCTTCAGGTGGGTTATTATCAAAGATTGCTAATAACCCACATTTTGTTCCGCTTAATTATTTTAACCTTTTTTTAAGAGTGCCACATTTACATTTTTATATTTTGAGATATTATTTCCTCGTATGTTTTTACAATTTTTGTTAATTTTTATTGCATATCAATAATATTTTTCCCCAATACCAATTCGATTGATAGTAATCTTCAACACGTAAATCCTATTCTCTACGACTAGCTCAGTTGAGACGAGCTAGGCTTAAGACGAATCTTTCAGTTATTTATTATTTTCCGTAATTCTCTGGTCCTAAAATGTGGTGAAATCCCAAAAAAATAAGAAAAAATGTAATGAAAATTAATGCAAATGTAAGGGATGACTTACATTTGGAATAATTTATTTAGGAAAATACTTCAAGTGTAGACTATTTACTTACGAAGATGGTCTACAATCAACTTTCAATTTGAAATATAAATACAATTATTTCTTTAATATGACTTCCTTCGTCAATGCCTACAACTAAGTTAGTCTATTATTAAAACTTTTATATAAGAGTAAATAATAAAATATTCTTTATAGATTCGTCTTGTTTTATTGTGTTCTCGTAACTTAAATAGCTTACTTATGACTAACTTTTAATGCGACGTGATCAGAATGCGGGATTCTTGAATTCATACCATTACACGTAATAAATAAAATAAAAGACAGTTATTTTAATAAAAACCTGTTTCTGGTACACTCTCACAATGGCAATAATTATGGTGCGACACTTTTGTTTTATTTTTTACAATGATTTCAAATTAAAATATTATGGTTATTCCCCAATAGAATCGATGTCAGCATAAGTATTTTAAAATTTATGACATTACGTTCCTAACTTCTTGTAGTATAACAACTAGAAATGTGGCCTGTGGGGAAAAAAACTCTTTTGCCAAATAATTATAACCAATTTATATTTAGCCATGGATAAATTATAATTTCTACCACCGTTTGTAACACATATAAAATTTAAGCATGTTTTCCGAAATTTGCTTTTCGATGATAGCGTGAGTCAATTTGTTTCTTTGCATACATTGAAACGATTCGATTCATTGACTTAAATTCAAAAGTATAGGTAAACAATCTCCGTTCCGTATATCTTTTGTGAAATATTTTAAAGAAGTTAAGTAAATAAACTGCATATTCTTATAAATAACATTTTGTATACAATTTCATCATTTCACAATTTATTTCGAAAATAATTGAAATCATCTTGCTTAGAAGAGCACGTAATTTAAAAATCTGAGTGGGATTTTGAATTCGTGGCATGTATTTCTATATATATGTATATTAATTAAAAATATAAAAATTAAAATTCTGATTCTAATGAAACTTTTATTAAATAACTTATGCTTTCTATACAAATCTAAGATGTGAAACGTAACGTTTTCGCTCTGTTCCAATCCTTCAAAAGATAAAAAAAGTGAAAAACGGTTAAACTAGCAAATACATGTTAAAAATCTAACGCTAAGTGAAACTACTTGATTTAGTATTATTTCTACTTTCTTAAAGTTCTTACCATGACCTAGGTTTCGTTGTATTCCATCTTCAAGTGAGCTGTTAGCAAAGAATGCTAATTGCCCCCATACTTTGCTAATAGCCCACCCGAAGATGTAATACAACGAAACCTATGTTGCGGTAAAGAAATTAAAGAAAGTAGAAATAATACCACATCGCGTAGTTTTGTTTAATTGTGTATAATGAATTTCTACTAAATTAAAGCCAAATATATTCAAACTAAAACAAATTTATTACTCGAATAACTTTCTTAAAAAAAAGGAATTTAAAAAATCCTGACATTGAATTTTTTCTCCAATAACACTCAATATTTTTAAATTTAATAGGATTTCTGTTTTGTATTACAGATTTTTATCCTTATAAATACTTATAGATACTCGTAATTACCCTTATACGTTACTCGTACTCGTTATTCGTAATTAAATTACTCGTAATTAAATGAAATGTTTTAAAATTAATTTAATTGTCAAAAAAATCGCACTCTGTATTAAAGTGAAGTTTTTAATAATATTGATAAAACAAATTTTGAAATAACATTGAATTATGAAATTACGAAAAAATAAATCTAATGAATATTTATCAAAAAGTATTTAAAAAAGAATTAAAAATATTTACATCATACAAACGGAGACCTATAACACATACAGGTATAAACGCATACTTCTCTCAATCAACAGTCGATACTATTAAAGTTAATTATTAGGTTAACATTTGCCAAGTTTAATATACTGTTCGATTCCCTAAGATCAATCGATCGCAAGATGGTAATTTTTTTTGTATGCAAGTTTAAACTCAGGAGTAAGGATGATGTTTTAAAGATTACTGTTCGACATAGTAAGTTATCAAAAATAAAATTACCATTGGGTTAAATATAATTTTTGATAGATTATCAGTATCGTGGGATTTTCTTTTAATATTTATATTTAATAACTATTCTTACTATTTTTCACTAACTACTACAGTATATACAGCAGGTTCCCATCATATTGGGGTTCAGTTTCAAAATAAAATTGAAGCAATTGATATACATACTGAAATTGTTCATGTTTTATTCTATCGATCTGTTTTGTGTTAAATTTCATATAAATATCTTGAACTTATTTTCGAATATAGTAAACAAAAGGCTGTCATATTCGTATGACACATGTTAAGTAGATGGATTTCTTAATTATAGGCACGAGTATAGTGATATAACTGATATGAACTGGGCGTGGCAAAACTTATTTTATTAGTGTTCTCGTCACTTTCGACTGCAAATTCGCAAAATTCTAGTTAAACTAAATATATAGGAATATTTTTATAGGTTTACTTTAAAGTGCATAAAAAATTATTTAATGACCATATTTTCTTTCAAAAATAGATTTAAGGGTTTAGAACCTTTCCTTGATTAATACATAAACGACAAATTGAATAAAATTTCATAAAATATTTTAGATCGTAAATTCTTAAAATGTAAACAAATATTTGTTTACAAAGATTTAATTTAAGTTATGTTATCAAAATTTTAGCACTGACTACAACTAAATACAGAGACGTTAGATATGGAAATGAAATATTTTGGAGCTTTCTTTTTTGGTGACAAAAATGTTTCCCAAACTTCCAAAATGACAAAAATGTTTAGGAACCTTAATGTGTTGGTTAGATAAAAATATGCACATTAAAGCAAACCAAATAAAAATGTGTCTCTTAAAAGAAACCTAAAACTTACTGAAGCTCCATTCAATTTTATTGTTTTTTATTAGGTTCAACGTTTCATCCGGTGGAAGAAATTTACCATTTTTCTACAGAGTACTCTGTTAGCTAGGTATTTGTGAAGGAATATAACTTGTTCTTAATTTTTTTTACTTCTCTTAAGTTAAAAAATGACAAAAACTATAGAAGGAAATAAAGAGAGTAAATTTTTAATGTATTTTATTGATTAAAAATTGTAAAGATAAAACTTACCGCCAAATATGAAACCCGTTGACATTACACTAACTACGAAAATAATGTATCATATGAGATTTCACGTGATTTTGAGAAAAAAATTTTATGTGAAAGTACATGGAAAAATTCAAATTCGGTGTCGAAAAATGAAAAGGGCGGTAGTCAAACTTAAAAGAAATATTTATTTCGTCATGTTTTTGTCATCATTGAGTAAATATAAGTCCTTTATCTAACTGTTATGCAATTGAATGAAGGACGTATTATTACTAAATGATAAGTTATTTCTAACAATTTCATGGAATAATCATAATTTAACTTTGTTCATTTAGTTGTTATCAGAATTTAATGCGAGTTATAAGGTACTTATAAAACTTTTTTTTTAAATAAGTAGATTGGAAGTATGTTTGTATGAAGTCTGTTTACATGGAATTACTTTGAATTTCCGTAGCTTCATTGGGAACAAAAAAAATTTTATTTCAAAATCTTCTTGATATATCCTTCGCATAACTTTTTTCCGTACACTTTACACCGTTTATAAAAAGGTATCATCAGGAGAATCATCTATATTTTCCTCAAAACATATTTAGTTATATTACATGAAGATAATTGAGCGATAATAAAGCAAGCATTTATTAGAAAATACATGCATTTTCTAAAAATTTATTTATATATTTAATGTCAATATTGACGCCCAAAAGTAGCAATTATTAAATAAATTGCATATATCAACTAGTGTGCTAACTCAATACTGTTGCAGGTAACTCAAAAAAGCACTAGTTCCAATCTAGCTTGAAACAAACAACTTCATTACAAAATAATCTCTGTACGTAAAAAATGTTTACTTCCACCACGAACTTGCAGTACTTTTATGTCCATATCCCACTCTAAAGTACTATGTATTAATTTAAGTTATAAGTATTTTAGTAGTAGAGCTGTTCGTCATCCGAATCATGTCCCAAGGAGTGGTTACTTAATTATAATCGTGACCGGACCGTTATGTAATCTACTCGTCGTCCCTGCTCATATCAGTTATATGCGATGAGGCGTATAAATAAATATTTATGTAATTTTATCTTTCAACAACATTGCCTATTCAAATTACTAAATGAAAATAAAATTGTTACCTAAAAATTTGCATTTCCCTTACTAGACAAGCCTTTTCTTCCTGTTAAAAATAGGATTGTTAAAATATTACTAAACTATTTAATTAAATTTTTTTAATTAGAACATAAATTAATAGCTACTCGATTGAGTTTATTTATGTTTCCTATCTCGACAATAATGTAAACGGTTCCATTCGGAATGAAGGTCTGTACACAACTGTTCTAACAATTGACGAGTTTAGGCATCGTGTTTGATTCGTGTACATTAGTAACCTTGTCCTTATATAATATGATAATATCTGTTCATGTCTGGCCTCATCCTTCATTTGAATATCATGTATTTAAAGAGATTACTCAATATAATTGGGAATATCTACTTCCATAAAATTATTTACAGTATGTAATACACGTCGGTGAAGCTACGTTTATAACTTAGATCCATACAAGTGAAATACACGAAAAATTGTCAATATATGTCTCTTTTCTATTTTCACTTGACGAAATACCACTGAAATATAAGCAAGCTTATGATATAACTTTAAATTTGTTCATCATTCACGATTCGATTAATAGTACGCACTCTTAATTAGATAATCATAATAAACCATTCGAATATAATTAAAAATAATATGATATCAATATTTTACAGTTCAAATCTCGTTGCTGAAATTAATTCAGGTGTCTAATGTTTTTCCAAATTTTTTCAAATTTCTTTACATAAGATAAGCTGAAAATAAAAACAATATTGCACGGTATTTTGTGTTATAAATCTAAGTAATTCTCTATTGTATGTAGGCGTTTTAAAATTATTTAATTTATGATTTACATCAATGATTGTTTGAATATAAAAGATAATTTAGATAGACTGTACGTTCACTGTGAAGAGACTAATTATAGAGAACATTTAAGTTACTTGAAGTGCAAACAAATAAATTTCATTATAAAAAATACTAGTAATTTATTAGAACTTACTCGAAAAACTTGACAGCATGAAAGTAAAATAATGTCTTGGTGTTATTTTCGATAGCAAATTGCATTTTGGTTTGCACATTGAGCAGATTGTATCCAAATTCCAGCATTTTATTCGTATTAAGAACGGCCAAAATCTTAAATATGTTGAGACATACTTAACCTTGTAAAATACTCTTGTAACATCATAACTTGAATACGCTGTTGCTATATGTTAACCACTGTACTTCACTTATTCTGACAATACTGAGTACATCCAAAAAATATTTTTGAAAGCTCTTCAGTGTCGTATTATATAAATTATGCTATAAAATTTTAATTGTTAAATAAAAATGTAATGCCTTCTATCACAGACGTTCGTTGTTAGACTTGATGATTATGTGCAACATCTGTCAAGGTAATTACGAATGCTTTAAATACAGATTGGAATATCTTATTTAGATGTTCCAATCTGTATTACTCTCATTCGTAATTACTCGTAGCCTTCTCCCATTTCATGCTGATAATGCACGAACAAAGGTCGGTATCACAGCACCGCGACGGTGGTAGTGCGACTTGTACAATAAAGAGATGTTGTCTCTTGACATCTTTGCAAGTTCACGTTTCCAGCTTAGATCAGAGTAGAAGCTGCGTAAAATTAATGCATAGAATATAAATTAGTGATCTTACTTTTTATTTTATTTTATTTATTGTTTGTCCAAATTAGTCAATTAGATCGTTTTACATCGATAACTTATGATCGATAATTGCAGCTTTATTTAATTAATATGTTATTTACCATGTACTTTCTATTGATTTTATATCGTCTTGAAGTAAAATACCGTTATGCTTAATTAAGTTTACAATAGCATATTTATAATTTTATTTATTGCGATAATTTATAAATATAATTATTTTTCTTTGTTTTTTGTGGTCGTTTAATATTTAATCCCACGATTATTTTTGAACTTAGCCAATTCATTATTTATGTACGTGAACTCGTTTTCGTGGAGATATTTAAGGCTGCGATTTAATTAAATTTCAACTTGGCTCTTTTTCTTTGAATTTTTAATACTTCTGATTTTTTTGCAGGAAGTAAGTAAATACTTTTTTGGAGAGTTATCTATAAACGTTGCAAAGTATTTCGCTCTGCCGGGCGGTGTAGTTTCCATCGGACCACAAATATTCTAATACCTTAAGACCACCATTTCTATAATTTTGAACTTTGATATTTACCAGACAACAGAGTCAGTTTTTCTTCTAGACTTGTGACACATTAATGTATATTTTTTTTTTTTGATAATTACCCGCAATCAGTATTTTATGCAAGTTTTTCTTGGTAGTTAAAATTTATATAACCCAGACGCAGGTACCATATACTATCTGTTAACATACGATTTATATGCAATATTACTACAATTTATACACACGTGTTTAATCAGTATATATTTTTGATAAAACTAGCAATAGCCATAATTTTTTTTTTTTTCAATATTAAGCAATTTTTTTTGTCAAAAAATACCTGGGGTATTTAATAATTACTAATTTTGTTGCTAAATTGTACACGCATAATAAAATCTTAATTATGGTTTTATCGTACTGACCTTTATAATTACCGACATCAAGGCTCACTTGACGAGAGCCCATCATCAAAACTGGTTTTCATTAAGCCACTTTCATTGTCTTGCGTCGTTCCTACCACTGAGTTGCGGTTGCTATTCGTGCCCGCATGTATCACAGCGTGCAAGAGTATCATGGGCCGTGGCGGTGCAAACAGTAGCATAACTTAAATTGTCTTCATTGAAATCCTTTTGTTTTTGCTCGGATCTTTACTCTATTTTTATATGGGTCATTTTGCTACGATTGAAGTAACGGAGTTCTTTCTGAAGACTGTTTTTGTGCCTTTTCCCTTTTCAATTTCTCTTATTTTTATATCCGAACTTCTAATTTCTATAACTATTGGCTTGTATTTCAATAGACCGAGAGCAACATCTAGAAGAAACTTGATATTTCAAAGTTTTTGTGCCGCAGTCATCATTCTGCTGACGTAGTAATCGATATTTTGGTATTTCTCAAGAATTATTGTCCAAAGTTATCCAAGCAGTTTAATTCGTCGTGATAGCCCATCATCGTCGAAAGCATATGCCAGATTTTCTCAGATCCTTTCGTAATTTTTGTTTCTTTAATATTAACATAAAGCGATGTGTCAATAAAAAAATTATTTTTTTCTCGCCTTCCAATCATGTTTCGACGCAATTCTACACAATTTTACTTTCGTCACAGTTCCACAATACTTTGTGTTGAAAGTATGTTTTTACGGCAAATCTTGACGTGGAATAATTATTAGATCTAGTTAATTATTTCCTTAATATTAGTGAATTATTTGAAGATATATTATGGTTAGTAGTTTGAAAATTTACAAATTTATACGCTACGTAGCTTTGATAACTCCCTTGGTTGTCAAGTGGTGGACTATTTCAAGGTCAATGGGCCCAAAAGCTTCTAAATTAATGTTGAGTTGCAGAAATTGCTTGGAAATTGAGACACTTTTTGATGAGGAATCCGGAAAAATAGCTAACTTAATCTTGATGTCATTAAGCAGAATAAGTAAAGGAGGAAGTGCGGTGAAGGAGTTACGGCTTGTATATCCTCCACTAAGTGCTAGACGTAATACTCAGGAAGAGGGGTCATTAATACAAATTAAATATTAACAAGAGCAAATTACTGATTTAAAAATAATGTAGTTTTTGCTAAATTTGAGATCAGCAATTTTGTCATTTATAATGAGAATAAATTATCTCCATTTATCTTGCATTTAAACGAAGAGCTAACTGTTCACTCACATCTGTCAAAATATTTCCATAACTTTGATATATGGTAATATCATTCAATTGAAAGTTGAGGAATTTGAAATTTCCATTCTATCACTATTTGCACAACTATCCTACGTAAACCAACGATAATAATATAAACACTTACTATACCAGGTATGAGTTAGATTCACAGGTAAGTTTGTTAGTATATCGCTTGCGTATTTTTATCACACTTTTATGTTTTAATTAATAAATTCAAACCTAAAATATTGTATATTCTATCTATTAATGATAAATTATTCATTAAATTCACACAAGATGGGAAAAATTTCAAAATATTATATGAACAATTTTAGCAGGTTATTGCATTCGGAAAAAGATAAAATATGAGCAGGTCTAACATTTTCAGGGTCACATACCGATACGTCTTATTTTCGTACAACTTAAGAAGTAGATTCTTCACAAATGTACGAATAAAAGAAATTAAAAAGGAAGAAATTTTGACAAGGAATAATTCCTCATAGACTTTGTTTTCTGCCAAATTTAGATTCCATTTGAACGGGAAAATGTTGATTAAGTCACGTAGTTGTAGTTTGATTACTGCCAGTTTGAGTCTTAAGCGTATATGCAAAAATTATTATATATGTGCCTTGATTTGAAAAATAAGTACCTTGGTCTGGAAATCATAAAATCATAAACAGACAAATACATTTTTTTTTTGGCTTTAGAAGTCGAAGGACCTACATATTTATAGCATTAAATAAGTTGTGAGTAAGTTAAATCTAATGGTAGAAGTTTATTTTAATCTTAAGCAAAGTTTAAAAAAATATATAGCGTTTATAAATAACTAACATATTTCATAAGAAAATTGAATTACTCATCTTAGACTTATTTTCAATTCCAAATATCAATAACAAGTTAAAAATTATTCTTTATTGCTAACTATTTTTTTGAAAATTACAATGAAAACCATTAAATGTAAATCTTACACTTCTTGATTTAAATATATGATGAATTATTTTAGTTTCACTTCGCTAATTTGGTTTAGGCTTTGGCATTAAAAGGCAGCGCGCGACCGAAGAAGCGTTTTTTTTAATTAACCCAATAAGATAAATAAAATTGTATAGACACTTTACAGAATAAAAAAAAATACACTTGTTTTGCGAGAAAGTATGTGTAGCACAGTTTTAAATCCATACGTTTAATTTTTATTTCAAATTAAAAATAAATTTATACTAATTTTATGCGCATATCTCTCATTATTCGTGTTACATACATATTCATTAAACGGACACCTATTTTTATCCTATATTTTGGGTTTTAAAATATGGTATTTTCTCTAAGTCTTCAAAAATAATTTAACTGCAATAATAAAGTTTCTTCAATAAAAACTATAGTTAGTGGACATAGTATGTATAATTAGAAAGTAGTAAACTTTATTATATATACAATTGTAACTCCTCATTTACACTCGCGCGTAAGCCACGAGACACGTGTGTAAACGGTGCGAGATGCTTGTGTAAACGGGGGGGGGGGGGGGCTTGCAGCTCGTCTCGTGTCTCGTTTTAAGAGAGACTTGCCTTACGAGACACGAGCCGGGCTGCGAGTCGCTAGTGTAATTAAGGCAAAAGATATGGTCGCTAATGAATTTTGCAATTACTATGAGTGAATCAATAAATGTAAACAAACCTTATGTAACTCACGAATTTCTCATTAAGATTGTTTTGAAATTTACATTCCATATAAACTTAATATTATATTACAAATCAGCATGTTTAACTTGTCTTTGCCGTAATATGTCCGTGTACATCGAATCACTATACTGAACATTTAAGTGAATGATCGACATACGAACCGTATCCCGCGGTTTTAAAGAACGTCGATTTTACTCGAGACTCGTTGGCACCAATTGACTCACAAGCCAAACGATCGCACCTTCGACTCGACATAAGCAACGAGCCTTGTTCAAAATCTAAAGCTTTGTGTTATTTCGTTATAGCGTACAACGAAATTTTAAAAAAGAAGCGTAAGCGCCCTCGTGTTTGGATTAAAAGTTGAATGGAAAAAAGGGAACAGTTATCGCACAATAATTTAATCAAAGATTTGTCGGTAGAATCACTTGACTACAGAAACCGTTTAAGGACGTCTGAAGAAATATACTATGAGTTAACGGCTTTAGTGATACCTATAATAAAAAAAATATAACACATTTATGCGACAAGCAATTTCTCCTCATGAACGTGTGACTGCTACACTGAGTTATTTGGTAGAAGGAAAAACCTAAACCAATTTGCAACACTCTACTTTAATATCTAGGCAAATATTGGGAAGAATTATTTCTGAGACATGCAGAGTTATTTGAGGTGCATTGAAAGACGAATATATGAAGGTAAGATATTTATTTATATTACATTTCAATAAGACACAATAAGCAATATTTATTCCAAAAGAATTAAGAAACAAATTAAGGTGAACAATTTTAAGCAAAATATTATAATGAATTCGATGTTTCTGGGAACCTAGAGCCACTAGTAGTTATTCAGTCGTAACTGTGAATACAGGAACAGATGATGTAGTATGCAATGGACTAGACTTATTAAATTAGTTAGTATTTGTGGGGTTTGGAACTTGATATTGATATTGTGGTTTGTTATTAGTAATACAATAAAGACGGTCGGCTCTTCGAGCTCGGATCGCACTTTTATATGTGGATAACGAGAGCTGTTCCATTCGTCCATTAAAAATCACATCGTAACAGTCACTTTTCTATGTTTTTTCTATAGGAAGCGCGCAAAGATTGTAATTTATTTTCGACATCGGTTATGCCCGAGTTAGGTTCATATTTGTTCAACATTTTTAATAGTTTAGCATATGCTATAAGCTTTATTTCTTTGTTTTTGTACTCCTTCGATGTTATTTTCCATATGCACGGCCAATCTCGAAAGCCATTTATAAATTCTAATATAAACTCGTGCTATGAGTTCGCAAATCCATTTTAACAAACGCTCATTCGTCCGTTCTCTAGCGCTGTCGCCGAAAACTGACGGCTCGGCTCGCCGGGTCTTGTTCGACGCGCGGATTTACACGGTGAACCGAGTAAAATGTAAAACAACACTGACGAACCGCGAGCCAAGCTTCCCGGTATTTAAAACCACGGTATTGCAGTGATACAGATACGAACTTTGCCGCGGTTTTATTCGTGTGTCGATAAGCCACTTTAAAATTCCGTTTTATCTTTCAGGAATGGAAATGTGAACTTTCCTGAGAGAATAGAAAAAGGTTTGAAATAACCTACAAAAGCGTTTGGTCGTAAAAGCTCACTCGAAATTTATGCATATTTTTTGTTTAAATTTTAATTAGTAAAATTCCGTGTTTAATAAAATCTCCTCTGCATCTTTAATTACAATATATTGAAAATATTTGTGTAACATGTATTGTGAAGGAACAATGTATCTACTACATGGTTTACAGGTACAGCATACAGTCATGTACTCTTCTTTTGTCGACAATATAAAATAGAAATTAACCTTTAACTTAAAACAAAATATTCAAAGAGTTTATCTAATCTTTCTTTTAAAGTTTGTAAATTAGAAATAAATTCCTAAGGTAATACCACACTTTACAATGAATTCAAAATAGCAAATACTAATATCACATCCTTTCATCGACAAATAAACACATGTCACTCCTATTAATCGAAAATAAAACATACTTTTATCTAGCATAAACTTTTCATTTCATTAACTTAGCTAAAATAATTGTTTTAATAAAGTGATTTTCAAAAATACCCGTTTTGGTGTATATGTAATCAATATCTCAAGAACTCGTGAAGGTCAGATCCTGATAAGGTGTAAATGATATTCTTATTGCACACGATGTCATAATAATGCCATGATATCATAATGTCATAATACAAGTTATTTTTAATTTTTTTTTCTGAGATCGCTTGCTTTATCTAATTCTATTAGATTCTTCGGCAGAAACATTTTTTTATAGTACAAATATCATATCTAACATTATTGATTGTTAATTTATAGTCAATTTTATGTATGTCATGATCATGTAATCAGGCCATCTTCAAATCTTAGAAATTTCAGAATAATTCAAAGCAATTTTTTTAAAATTTTATTTATATAAGAATTAATTCATCGTTTAATAATTATGCAAGAGTCCATTTTCATTTGGAAAAATTATGCAAGAGTACAAGAAATTGGTGAATAATTTATGATTTTTCGGTAAAATAAGGTAAAGCCTGAATCAATTTACCACACGTTATAATATGTTTTAGTTATAAAATTCTTCGCTGTCAAATTGACTTTAAAGCTTGTTCCAAATCTGTAAAAATGACCAAGAGAGTAAAAAAAATACGAATATGGTAGGAAACCAGTTTCCAATTTTACTAAAAAGGAATTGTCTACTGAATGAAACTTATTTTTTCACAAAAATAAGAAGCCAAAATTAATATCAACGCACATTGCTAAAGAATACTAAAGAAGCGACACTCTCTTCCACCCGCCAGTTTAACGTCACCCGAAGATAAGGGGTACCATCAAGGGTACGCGTTCCTAGGTTGCCGCTCGCTGTGTGCCCGTGTGAATTGTTTGATTTTACGATGATTTGTCTAGTTTACCTTGTATAATTCAGTCTTAAATGATAACTATAATAATTCAATTCAATGGTCCGTTATTACGCTGTGTAAGGGTGCGTAGAAAGCAATGAAATAAATAAGGATTAGAGATTTTTTTTGTTTTCCTTTTATTATTTGTTGTAAATAATTTTGTTTCATATTACAAACTTATTTGTTTAGTAACTATAATTTTATGTCTACAAACATATTACAGAACAGTTTTAAATTCCAAACTGTTCTTAAAAGTCCTTGTTTTGTTTGAATGTTGATGTGTTTATAAAATATGTCCTTGTAGGTCGGCCATTATTTTATTGTATTGTTTATTAAAAGATCTTTCATATGAAGCAAATCTGATCAAGTTAAAAGTACAACTAAGACAATATTTCAATGTGTGGTACATTTTTAAAGAAACAGAATATATCTTTATTTAAAATTTTATTTCGTTTTTAAGTTCCATAAGAACTACCTTTTTTCAAATTCTATCTTAATATTATTAATATTAAATCACCTTCACATGGTTATATGTATGATGTTAAATATTTAATAATTACATTTTTGTAATTAGGTAATGAAGACATGGGCACTGTTACAAAGCTACAGTGTCAGAGCGCTATCGAGACAGTTATTCGTTCGACGCTGTTGGTTGGAAAGAGAAACAGCTATGTTGCGAACGTATAGCGTCGATTCGCTCAATCCGCGCGATTGCCCGCACGATCGAGACCATTATATAGTAATATTACATATTCTTTACACATACAAAAATGGCTACGGACAGGCGGGCACGTATGTCTAGTGTAGACTATTAAATCTGTTCGTTAGTATGAAGTATTGAAAGTGTGATATGACCATCAAAAATATATGTGAAATATAGTTTCGAATTTCGTGGTGCATTTTTCAAACATTCATTTGCATTACCAAAAGTAAAAATTCAATAGAAGAATAAGTTTCTGACCTGGTTTCTTCGAAAAATAATTGCCAATTCTTTGTCACAAAAAATCCGCATACTTTTGGGAATGTTTAATTAAATATTTAGGTATGCTATATACCATATAGGATTTCTAGTACATAATTAACAAAATTAATTTTTCACAAGGTAAACAGCTATATTGCTTACTACTTTTTTACAGGCGTAAAAATCTAGTACATATTTTTAAAATTATACGATCTAGGGTAATTTTTTCGGGTTTCCTGTAATAATTTAGCAGATTTAAGCAATCCAGTTGTTTTTGTGATTTTTGTTTCAATAGTTTGGGAAATAAGGGGGAAGAGTGAAGGGAAACGCTTTCTCTTTCTAAATTGAAAAAAAAATTATTTCGCTTATATTCTATATTATAACAATGTGGTAATTTCGCGTATATCATGTAGTGTATTGCAAATATGAAATAGTATATCCTTTTCAAATGATATGTCATATGATATATAGAATGGAAAAACAAATTTGAATACTTCATAGGAGGCGCCTCTTTAAAAATTGCCTGATGCCTTTGTTCGAATTTTAATTTACTACTTGAATGATATATCACTGTGCAAAGGCTTCTGATTAAATAAAATATTTATTTTAAAGTTCCATGCATTCACGTAGTTCAACAATGTTTTATTACATTTTTTTTAAACTGAAGTGCTATAATGTTCTGATATGAATGCAAGTATTTAAATATGTATGTGTATGTGTGTGTACGTACACACATACAAAATTTATTGGGTATGACATATATGATTTAAAACTGAAAGTAAAAATAATTACCATATATTTATTACAAAGTGTTGAACAGGTGGTAAAAATGCTAGTGACCCAGTAACTTTATAAACATTCACATTATCTCATTTTTTTTATGATATATTCTTTCAGAGTAACGGAAACAGGAAAATGGTGCTACGAACGTCAAGCTAAAAAACTTGGCAAAAAATGTTTAAATATCTCGACATATTGGAAAAAAATAAGTTAATAGGACTGGGAATTCGTAGACCCCTATCTGGAATATCGGTCAGTAAAATTTACTTTTAAAATGCATACCTTTTAAAAGGCTTTGTGTGTTCTCGTCACAATACATACTATGTTTGTTAAACAATAACTATAATTGAATACAAATTTTGAATAAAATATATTCGATTCAGATGATCACATATAAATAAAAAGGAAAATATATACTCTTAGGTACAAAACGTATTACACTTTAATTTAAACTCGAAACAAAACAAATATCGTACTGAGAATAAACGCCTTCCTACCGCAATAAAGTTTGCTTTATGCAAAGCCTAGTTAAGTTTCCTCGGCCCTAACATATCTGTACCCTTCGAATCCCTAAATAAAATAGAATCATTCCCCACGAATAAAAAAAAATATCTGAAGGGTTTTCAGCGCGGGCAAAACAAAAGTTTGGTACTGACATACGCCAGAGTTAAGCTCTTTGTCCATTCTTGAACTTTTCACGTTACTTTTTTTACATTCAAAGTTTTATCAAGTGTTTCCCAAGTTGCTTAATTGGTAGACAGAAATTAGGAAAAAAGTACTTATGATGTTATATTTGAATGGATAAGTTTAAAAATAAATAAAACCATTTTTGAGTTTTTTTACTTCTCAAATTCCAACAAAATACGATTCAACGTAATCTAATATATTAGTATTAGTTGTATAGTTACAACATTGTTTGTAAAGTTCTTTTTTTGTTTATATTAATTCTCAATGAGTTTAGTCGATTAACATTATAAAAATTGCCGCAGCGCTTGTTCATATCTTCTTACCTTGTATTTATTTGTGTTTACCTAAAACTATTTTAATCCCAATTTAGAATTCCTCAAGTTAATGTTAGGAAAAATATAGAGTAGAAATGATAGAATTTATCTTCCACAATTTTATTTGGGATATTTAGTAAAATTCAACACAAAGTTATTAAAATATTTACTTCAGGAATACATCCTAAATAAATTTCTTTTTAAATTACGATTATTTTCTTAAGATTTTTTGCTCAATTACAAAAAAAAAAGGTGAAAAGCGAAAACTATACATTTTTGAGCGTGATTTTTATATTAATTTATGAAAAATTCTTTATTAAAATTATTGCAGTGTAATCAAAATTAATTTCATGATTACCACCTTCGGCGTAGTTATTGCTCTTAGAATTTTCATATACTAATTTATTTGCATAATTCCGTATTTGTAGTAAAATGTTCATCCATTTTGAACGACAGTTATATTATGAGCTCAATATTTATTTATATTTTTATTCGTAATATTTTTATCGGTTTAATGCACTCTTTTAGAATTTTGATCAGAAGTCAGGTATACATTGCAGGATATTAATTTCGTAATAAAAAAAATTCCCTTAATTATATAATACAGATTCCTTAGATATTCAAGGAAGTAAAGTCACTCGTTTCATCCTTTTGATGATATATATTAAAATCTCTACATTCTCGTTATATTAATGTTGCTTAGTTACTGGTTTGCAGAAAACACTATCCGCAATGGTATGTTACTGTGCTCTCTATAGATTGGAATTTCCCTAGAGACTTCAAATTATACTTTGTTTTTTAAATATGGCATGCGTGAATTCATAAATTGAAAATAATTTGAAGGGAATAAGAAATTTGCATGAAGAAAAAAAATTTACTGATTACGGTTGACCTTAAAGCAGACGATCATAAGATGCGTTACCTGTTAGAGCAATGTAATTATAAACAGATTATACATTTCTCAACAACGTTACATTTCCCATGCTTTTTTATAATTGTGAGATATTTTAAATATTTAACGTTATAAACCATTATAACTATGATTTACCCGTACAGTAATCAGTTAAGAAACTCAATATATATAGAGAAGTAAAACGTTTTTAAATTATAATAAGCTATAATACAGATATAGGAATATATATTTATAAACTGTGGCAATTATTTTCTTTGCACAATTGTTAACTTATTAACAATAACATTTTGGTGAAATTTTTCAGGTTTAACTTGCTGTGGAAAGGAATTTTCCAATTAATTTGTTATTAGTCAGTCACTGCGTTGATATTTTTTTTATACTCTGTATAATTTTTTCCATAATAAATTTTTCACGCTGTGCTATATTATAGTAATCATTATGTAATCAAATTATTGAATTCCTTTTTAAAAACTAGAGTCAAATATTATGGAGTAATAAAATGTTTACTTCAGAGCTATGGATGATTTCACATAACATTAAAATTATGCGTTACTGTAATTCTTAACTTTAAGTAAATATTTCGAAAATTTATATGTATAAAATTTTTTATCTCAACAAAACAAAAATAATGTTTTGTGTGATCAATCGTACATATTTTTACACAAATCCAAAACGTCTAACTCCTTAGTATTAAACCAAATATTAAACTACATCTACTTTATGATGGTTCGCTCGAATAAGTAATTAAAAACATAAAATAAATAAATGTACGCCAATTTTTAGGAAACATAAAAAAAAACAGTTATTAAATTTAATTTTCCTACAAATTTCCATAGGGAAATATTTTGATACAAATATTTTAATCGTCAATCCCTTTCCCTTAAGCCAGAGTAAACACATGGCATTATATGTTATGATAAATTTCTATCCATAAAAATTTAAAAAATAGAGTGTGAAAAGGTTTGTGCCGATGGGCGAAAGGTTATATAATTAAGTCTTCGGTCTATATAATTAGTGCAAAAGTAAAAAAAAGGTTATATAATTATTGCATAGGTCTTCAATAAACATGAAATATAAATTATATAACAGGAAAATGACGTGAACGTTTTCAGAATTTCTCAATTGTGCTTGAAAATGTCAATATATCTTTTCTAATATATCTAAAGGGAACAAAAGTTATTTTTGCTGATATATTTCTCTTCGTTTCTTACATATAATACTTGTTATTTATCTTATTTGCATTTATACTCCCTCTAATAATTAAAGGATATAGCAGTTTAAGCAAAATGTGTTTTTCCCGGAGCCAAATATTGTGAATGTTATATTGACAGTTACTTTATTTGATTGCTTTTATTTATATATATATTTTGACCTCATATATTTAACCTATTTTGAGTAACCATGAAAACGGTCCCGAAAATGATGAATTATTTAAACTCAGTTTTCGCTGAAACTAATAAAGCTAGGTTGATAATTATAAAACGAAACTATAAATAATATTGAGAAGTACATTGCGTATTTTTTTCCTCATTATACGTATGTTGTAATGCTTTTTTAAATAAAATATTTTTTTACATTTTTTTAGTTCCCTTTGAAAGTAGAAATAATACTACATCACATAGTTTCATTTAATTGTGATCTATATAAAAATTACAACAACTTTTTTCAGTTTTTTCAGAATGAACAACTCTCCTTGATTTGTATGATAATATTCATATGTAACCTTTGTTTTTAATGACCTTTTTTATATAGTGAAGGGTGTAAAAGTGTATTCAGCAGAATACCATACTGTATACAAACCGATTAGCGATATTTTATTAGAAAGTCTTCTATTAATTTGCTATCGATATAAATAATGTATTTTTTTTATTTTTGAAAAAGTAATCAAAATTTTACTTTTGAGGCAATAGTCTATTATTTGTATTGATCTTGAAATATTACAGTTTTTAATTCAATATTATAACAAGCTTCATTGAAAATTCATTATAAAGCGTTAATTTTACTAATATTTTTTACGCCACTATTTATAAATATTATTATTTAATATTAACGGTATAATTCTTAATATGTTATATGCCTATGGTAAAATAATAAGAAAAAGTCCCTGACGTAAATTTTGCGCAGTAATTAAACTGTTTGTGAGTCGCTTGATCAAAAGTTGAACTTTGCAAGTAGAAATTATTAGTTGCAAAAAAGAACGTGCGAAGTTAGGCTAAGGGCCGAATTCTGGTGTATGTTATTTTCAAAGTTTTCTTTTTGCTACACTGGAAATGTCCATGGCTTATTTTTTCAGTCGGTTAAGGTAAGAGAAATTACCTTATTTCATTTACGGATTCGGAGAGTATGGGTACATTAGCACCTGTAGAACTTAACAGGGCTTTGCATAAATGGAATATTATTAATCGGCTTTATTGGGTAAATAAATAAACGCCCATGTTTTCGATTTTATAATATTAATTGGGATATTCAGTTTAGAATTTTATATAATATAATTCTACATAAGATATTTAAAAAACTCACACCGTTTCTTTTTTTGGGAAACCATTTTATGTAGCATTTTGAAATTAAGTGAATATATTGCAGAATTTGTCATATATTGGAGAATTTAGGCCTCAGAAATATTTAAGATTTACCGTTCATTTAAGCATTTAAAAATCATCTGAAAAAATCGAACCTCTACAAACCCTCTCCCTTATTATTTCTCCTTTATTTTCCTACCCTAAATCCTGATTCTAAACCTCTTCCGGAATGTGAAATTAATTTTTTTTTGTTTTTTTTTTCTTTGGTTCCTTTTGTTGTTATCTAAAACTTAACTTATTGTATGTCTCTTGTAGCATTTTAATTTATTTTACTCCTCTTGTAACAATAAGTTTGCCAGTTGATTGTTCAAAATGCATATGTGAATATTTTGGAGAAAACGTAAGAGACAATAGAATTTTTTTAAATTTCATGTGGGATATCAATTGAAAGAAAAATGTAAGATTCCAAATCGAATTGAAGGAGAACACGTAAATTCCTGTATGTCATGCAAAATATTTCTAAAGGTGTTAATGATAATGCCCACAAAAATATGTCTCCCGATCTCCTTTTACCAAGTTTCAATAATTCGCAAATTGGGAGATTGCCAAGTAAATTATATGCGCTTAATAAATTTAACAACTTTCGAAAGCTGCAGGAAAAATTATGAAAAAAAAAGTCAGGAGAAGTTTACACAAAGCTTACTAGATGATTGTAACAACGATTACAAATCTCATAGTTGTTTCTCTCATAGTTTAGTAAAACTTCGCCACATTTTCACCCAAAATAGGTATAAATTCTCCTCAAAAGCTGGTTAGTTATTAAAATAAGGTTACTAAAATTAAATTAATATAAATCATGTGCTCATTAATTATATTTAGTTTTCATACTGTATATTTACTTGCTGATATTAGGTTAGTAGACACCTACTTTGCAAATCTATTCAAAAATTAAAAATGGTTTCAGTTTTTTATTAATTATGATCTAAAAGTGTGAACGCTGGGAATGTTTGCAGTTAACCAGGTGATAGAAAAAATATAAACCCATTTTACATATTGACAAATTTAGGTTTAATTTTTATTATGAAAGTGTAAAGTTGCTACATAATGAAAAATTAAGTGCAAAGGTAAATTTTAAAATTTTGGTTTTTGAAAAATTACTTAGTTCACAAAATTTTTTATCATAAATAGTTTCGGTATAGAATATGTAAATAACATATCAAACTAAGCCAATTGTAAGGTTTGGTAGACTGAAATTTGCTTATTTAATAACCTGGACAGATTTTCACCTCATCTGTGATCATTTACCTCAACGTAATATATTTTTTTCTTGCTCACATCTTTGGTATTTCTTAACAATTATGTGGCATTAATTTCACTATGCAAATAATATATATGACACATATTGCTAAAACACATATTCCCCCCGCCGTCCTGTTATCAGACGGGGCTTAAAAAGTCACTCATATCATAAATTAAATTAATTATTAGTTTTTCCTTCCTTTCAAAATCCTATCTGATTTAACGAAGAATTAATTTTGAATTGAAATAAAAGTGAAAAATCGTATTACCAATAAATTCATTAAAATGAGGAGTATAATCTCATAATATGTTTGACTGTATACTTTAACCCTGAATTTACGATTTAGAATTATGACAACATATTTACGTTAATTTTTTTGTAGTCGCCACTATTTATACTGCGACAAATGAAACGTCTCCTATTCATATCCCCATTAATACGGTAACACAGAGGACGCGAATGTTTGGCTAAGGGCATGTTAGAAAAAGCCTTGCTTAAATCCAAATTTATTGCAGAGGGAAGATTTTTATTCATATTATATGCCCTGTGTTTATTTCCAATATAGTATTAGGTTTATATGGGACGTACATTTGAAAGCGGTTGTAGTAGAATACAAAGAAAGTAAAATTTTATGATTCTATGAAGCATGTTCCTCTTTCTTATCGCCTCAGAATGAATGCAAATTTTTTTGGAACCTTGGTTCTTAAGGTTTATTGTTTTAATATTTAAAGTTTAGAGAAAATATAACTACATAATGAATATTATTTTGTCGCTGTTTATGATTATTGAAAATATCAAAATCAGGAAGCAGGCGGAAAATTTTGGATGAATAAATCCATGATTATGTTGCGTGAAGTCGTGAAACATTACAGTCTAAAAAATAACTTGAAAAATCCACACTAATTAAGATTTGAGTCAATCAGCTTCAAATTAAAATTATGACTAAGAGAACCTAACATTTATAATCCTTTATTATTTTACCAACATGAGTAAGAAGTGTTGGTTTCCAATTTCCTCATCTGATCAATAACCTTGATCATTGCTGAGGAAAGTTTGCATTTTCCTAAAGGCAGATTATATACGTACCAATATTTTTGTCACCATCACCATATCACATGTCACGTCACCATATAAATAATCCAAAGGCCCACTCGAGTATAAACATTGTTTCAAACTTTTGCATAAATATATTTAATAATTATTGGAGAAAAACTAATTCATGTACTTTTCATTTCTTTTTGTTTGTTGTTTCCGAATATTTTTATATATTCGATAAAGGCAATTTTGTTTTTTTAAATTATATGTACTTATTATAACTTGCAGTCAAAAATGATTAAAACTATTATTTCAGGCTTTATTTGGCGCAAATAATACGTGATGATGTCTTGTCTTGATGGCCAAACAGTATTTTTGTGATAAGTTTCTGAAATTAAGATCGTTATATATATTTTAAAAGCCTTACCTTGAAATTGATTATGTAATATTGATTCACCAACTGCGTGTATAAATTTATAAATATTTTTTTTCCTATTAATTCTAAAATAAATATATTACCCCCCCCCCCCTCCCAGCTATTCAATAAATATAATAAAACACATATTTATAAAAGCTACTGAAGAATAACACAATTTTGATATGATCCCTACGATATTGTGTGAAAATTAGTTAATGTATATTAAATAACAAAACAATAATCGTATCAGTATCACACAAATACTATAACTATAATCATCAAATCCACGATATTTTGAAGTAAGTTATGTGTTATATGTCCTCGCTTTATTGTATTACTAATATTTGATTTTCCACTGTAACGAGCGCCAATATTCTGGTTGTTCGACAAGATATGGGAAACTACCGTATGTGCTTATGTATAACGCGATCTGATAGTTCTTTGCTGAATAAAATTTATATTGGAAGTAAAAATACCGAACTATTGAAGATAGGAGAGTGACGGGGTTTTATAAAGAAGGTTTTAGCGGCTCAATTGAAATCGTTTGGAACAATTTTTGATTGGCATTAATAGTGAATCATCACAATGGGTTCCATAACTTCTTATTAAACTATATTTTACGATGATATTAACAAGTTCTTTAGGTAAGACCGTTTACTTTCAAAAATATTTAGAGGCCCCATCAGCCAAACATAATTATGTCACGCCACTATAGAATGCTTGCTTGCGTGCCAGTATCGGGTGACATAAAAATTATAATCGTTTATTTCCTCTTACTACTCTTTTAAAATAAAAAGTGATCCGATAAAACATTGTTTTGTATATAATATAATTGCGCTAACTCAATAAACTTGTATTTACTATACTCCATAAACCAGTAGGTTCTGTATACACTACATAATATTTCCGTTGGGTTTTATAAATGCTAATATTGTTTTTCATTACTTTTTAGCAAGTGCCCGTTTTCATTAATTTTTAGAAATATAAACATTATTTTTTGACCTGCATTTTATCGCCTAATTTATCTTTAACAGGCGTAAATCGTTTTGTTATAACAAAACAAAATATATACACGACACCGGCGGTAGTGGAGAAGTTAGTTGCCTTCCAAAATACGTCTCCTAAAGTTAAAATGTTTCTGACTTTATGGGATGCTGTATTGTCAACAACAAACTAAGGTACATTTTGCATATTCTGTTTATAAAATTAAAATAATTTTGTGAACATTTTTTGAGTTCGATTACACTTTAACACGTTTTGAGTGTAGGCAAAATTTAGGGTATATCAGAAAATATGTATTCGCAAATTTTAACTTATTTATTTATTAGAAAGAAAATATTATGTTAGAATATCTTCAATGTACGTATTGTTTTTGAGGAATATTTAAAAAACAAAACTAAAGAGTTTTGAATTCTTTCGAATGTCGAGGAAATATTAATTACTGAAAAACCTATAAAAGGAAAATATAGAATTCAACATTTGGATTTCTATACAATTATTTTAAAAAAAAGTTTTTAAAATTTTTCAAGCAGGTGATCATTATTGATGCCACAAATTTCAAATGATTTCAAATAGCACACAGCAACTTTTGTATATTTTCGTCAATTTAATATAAATCAATAGAAATATATCCTAATGAAACGCCTGTTGTTAGTTCCATTAACAAAATATATGGTATAAAAGTGCCAGTACTATGCAATATATGTCAGTATTTTCTTCATAAAAAATTAGTAAATGCTGAAGACAAGAGACAAATTAAGTTGTATTTTTATTTGCAAGGAATAACATCTTTTTATTTCATACCTACGAGAAAAATTATTGACCTTGAGCAATATGGGGCATGCTCAATAAATATTTGTCTTAAATACAAATTTTACGATTTCATTATTTGTCTTTAACGGATCTTGTATGTTATTCCTTTTAGGTTCGATTTCAAAATGGTTTATGAAATTTATTTAGCAAATGTATCTATTAACAATTCACGGAATAATATATGTGAGCTCATGTACCAATCGATTCGAAGTTATATACATTTACCTGTTTTCGTTCTCACGAAATACAAAATTGAATGTAAATGAATGCTTGAATATGAGAAACAGATCGTGTGGATGTATGGGGAAATTCACAAAATGTTTTGGACGTTGATGTTATACTATAGCTGTTTACCAGGATAAACAGTTAGTAATGAATATCTACTTCCGCCGTAAATACGATATACACATTATGATTGGTAATTTACTTGCTTTACGAAATGCAAGCCTGCAAAAACTTGCATGAAACTTACATTGTAAACCACAAAAATTAATTTAATGTTCACGCCAAAAAAGTAATATTTAAACATAAACTTCAACTAGGCTTAAAATCTGATAATATTACTTGGAAATCTTTTATTATTGCCCTAAAAGAATTTCATCGTATTTATTTACTTATTAGTAAAAGATATTAATTTGAAACAAAATAAATACTTTCACTATTTAAAGGAGTTTCCAAATAAAAATTAAAAGTCAAAATTCAATTATTTAAGGATGATGTACAATGAGTTCTTTGTTGGGTGAAAGCTAAGAAAAATATATGACGTTGGTTTTTTTTTTTAAAAAAAATGTTGTTTTTACTTTGTACCTGTATTCTACCTGTATAAAATTCATATTAAAAACAGATAACATTCTCAAAGACCGAACGCTATTTCATTAAATACATGTTATTTTATTTTATAATGTCACATGTGTGTAAAAACCGATACTAACCGAAATAACACTTATTGTTCGAACAAACAAATCAGCCAATACTAAACATACGTCCTAAGAGTAAAAGTATAGCATTATTTTTTGCTTAGATTATTATTATTGTCAGACACCCATACCTTCATTTCTCTAATTTTCTTCTCTTTATCATGTTTACCTGTTGGTTTCTTATAAGTAAATATTGATTCGCTATATAAATCTTTTGTTTACCTGTATTTCAGTTTAATAATTTAAAAAATAATCTCGTGCTTATAACCACGCGATAGATGAAAATACTTCTAATTTTCTACCTTCCATAAAGGAATTCCATTGTTCATCTTCAGAACACACCATCAGATCATCACCACATATATACATATGAAAGCACCACGCTAGTATACTCTTTCAAACAGAATAATTAGTGTAGTAACTTTATAAAAATAGAACTGAAATAAATTCAAGTATGTATGTATTTAT
The DNA here is from genome assembly GCA_039881145.1 of Druceiella hillmani. Classification (NCBI taxonomy): domain Eukaryota; kingdom Metazoa; phylum Arthropoda; class Insecta; order Lepidoptera; family Hepialidae; genus Druceiella; species Druceiella hillmani. Next base: position 23,819,419 of record JAYKKI010000028.1, on the reverse strand, counting down.
AACACATATACTCACGAAATTATGTAGTTGGTCGATGCTTTCAAATACCGAAAACTACAGGAGCAAACTATAAGCTCTCTTGAATGTTTCTTCTGTCCGAAAACATTCTGAGTTACTCTCAAGTCGCGCCTAAAGAAATTTTACTACAATAAAATATTAAAGAAAAAGTGTGCATGGTGTGCCTAAAAAAGTAGTTCATTTGATATAAAAAAAGTGCCAATGTTATTCCTAAACAAGTAATTCACTTGGCTGATACCAAACGGAGCCGAATTTACCCGGTTCAGTAACAACGACCCGAGTGTGACGATTAAGTTTCATTCATTGCTCAAAAAAAGTAAGCCTAAAGAAATTTTCACTTCAAAAAATTGTACTTTTTTATGATATTACCATTGATCAGAAAAATTAATATTTCCTGACTTATATATTTGGGATATTACGTAAAAAGAGATTACCGATTACATAATTATCAGTCCTAACTTTGACTAATATCTTTGGATTGGACTTCATTTAGAAGACCGTTATTACTGTCCGTAATACTGCCAGGTCCATTTATTCTGTCAGCTAATAATATTTTCATGTTAACAGTCATATAATTTCTTTTCAAAAGCTTTTCAATATACCACCTGAAGATGTTGTAATACAACGAAACCTAGGTCGTGGTAAAGAACTTAAAGAAAGTAGAAAAAATAGTACATCACATAGTTTCGTTTAATTGTCAATCAGTCCATTTGTCAAATATCGTATTATATATGTTTCGAAGTTCAGTGACCTAACAATAAAATTAAAATCATTACTTGAAAACTCAAATTTTTTAACTGAATGTTCTTCTTCCAGGTAGAAATAGAATTTTGTTACCATATTATAAAGATTATCAATTAAGTTTCTCCAATTTGACAATGAATTAATAGTTTATCAATTCAGTTCGTACCTATTTTACACCTGAACATTAATGTAAACAATACCATTTGGAATGAAGGTCTTTAAGTAATTGTTCTAATATTCACGAATGTAGACGTGGTGTTCTATTATTCTACTCTAACATTTTCGCAAGTAATGTATCTGAATTTGGAAATAGAAATAGTTAGCGTACAGCAATGACCTTGTCTGTATGTAATATGCTAAAACATGTTCATGTCGGGTCTGATCTATCATATGAATGTAATTTGTATAAACAACTGAATTAATGGACCTGGGATTAGAATTTCACCCTAAACTGTTTACGTTTATATGATAAGTTGGAACTATTTCATTTTATCTCTTATCATCAAGGTAATAGAGACTGAACATGAAATTATAAAAAATTATTAAATAAAAGTTAAGTGACTAGATTGAGAACAACATTATATCAAAAATAAATTAGTTAAATTATATTTAAATAACAAATATAGTCTACGAAAATTAATGTATTTTTGTCTCTTATTTTTTTACAAAATCCATTGATTTTTTTTCCTGTCCATTCTTGTTTTCAGAGAAATTTAATTATTAATTTGATTTATTATTTTCTTTGGATAAATAAAATATCTCATTCTCTACGGATAGTGCAGGCAACCAAAATATAAAAAAATGAATGATAACCTTCATTTTCTTATATTTTGGTTAATGTATATGCAAGTGGATGATTATGAAATAGATTTTCAGCAATCTGTTTCAATCACCTGTCGATGGATTAAGAAAGGATGTTTAAAGATGTTTAAAAATGTAATTGATATTTCAACCATAATAAAATGCGAATAACTTTTATACATTAAAATATCAAGCATCGCCATATGTTGAGTCAATAGCGTAAGATAAAGGAGTAGGAAAAAAATTAATGGAGTGCAACTTAGCAGAATCGAATATCCTAGGTAATAAATTAAAGCAATCGCTATCCCATTAATCGATGTCATGATATTGGTATTAAAATGCTTCATTCTTTCAGCGTTTAGAGTGTAGATGCGTACGAACAAAATGTATAAAATATTCCTACTATTTTTTTTTTGCATTTATAGTTCCCAAAATAACATTGAAAATCAACAAGTTAACATTTAAGTTGTTAAATGCTTATATTTTATTAATGGTACGCATTGTTAAATAGATAAACATAATAGATAAAACGATTTCGTTAGATAATAACATGGTAATACTGTTTTTCACTTCCATCCCATTTGTTTTAATTAAATCAGATTTCTACGTAACTTAACGTGTTATGTTAAATGTGTCAAACTATTGTGTACTTTGCTCTTCTTCATGCCATGCATTATTTTTAAAAACTATATGATTATACTTGTCACGAATAACAAATGATAAGGAAATACTAAGAAGTACATATGCTATGAACATAAAAACTGAATTTGTAAATTTTATTTCGAAGTTATGTAAGAATTAAGTACGATAATGAATAATTTTAAGGCCTACCTCATTTATAAAGTTCTAGAGTGTTAAAAATAAAATGAAAAACACATGGTTATTTATACTAAATAATATTTGTTACGTAAACTAAAATTAAAAACAAAAACATAATAAATAAGTTCAAACTATGGACATTCTGTTCTGTTGCTTAAAAACAAAACATATTACTTTTGGTTCCATTGAGCACCTAATTTACTTATAAGGCTTTATATAAAAAGATGGGTAAATTTCAACATAATTAGATTATGATGTAAAATAAATATAACTACGAAACAATCCATATTTCAAATGAATAAATATTTTAATAAGCAATAACAGATCACATTGTTAATCTAACGACAATTGAGGAATTATTAAATTATATGTAATGAAGAAAAATTTAAGGAAAGGGAGACCAAAGCAAGAACAAAACATATTTACGTAAAAAAAAATAAAGAACAAGAAGAGTGATTCCATAGAAAGAAACGAATGTAAAAATAAGGTTTATAAGGAGAAGAAAAAAAAATTTCTAGAAAGGGATAAATAAAAGTAAAATTCATACAGATAGTAATGGCGGCTCACCTTATTTTAAACTGAAAAAAAAAACTGAAAAAGCATAGGAAATCTAAGATTCATTTGTACCTCTGCAAAGAATTATAATCCTAAAATATTCTAAGATAACTATAGTTTTAGATAAATAAATTTACATCCGTAAATAATATAAAACAATATCGACATTGCACCCTCTGATTACCATTCATTCAGGGATCTAAATAACCATTTACGTGAAAAAATTCAGCATTAAAGAAGATCTCTAAAACAATCTCGCACATTTTTTTGAATCAGTCACCAAAATTTTACAAGAAAGGCATATTGTCACTGCCAACTAGATGGCGATAAGTAGTAAATAAAAATGGTGCATACTTAAATTAAATTTAGTATTACATATAATTTTTTTAATAAAATTATTGACAACAACTCGGGGTTAACAACTTATTAGCCAACCCATTATATTCAAATTATTATTCAATTACTATATATTTATCAAATAATGATTTGATATGAGCGGAACATCTACATAACTGCTTCTCTCTAAAGTATGAAAAAAGACAGTGAAGTAATAAAATATTTATTAATTCATAGTTTTTTCTTACATTTGAACAAGTATTAATAAAAATCCTTCTAATTAAAAAAAATCTCCTACATTTTTTAATTTGGTTTCATGTACCCAGATATTTTTTTCAATTTCCATGAGTTTATCTAATACCAAACCTCTTGGGCTTAAAATAAAGAAATTGGTAAAATCCGAACTGAAGTCATACTTCACATGTTTTACCACGTGTCAATGATTTCGTACCTATTCATTAAAATCCTGGAATATATTAAATTTGCATAACTATCGGTTACCAAAATCTTCACTTTTATTGTAACTGAATGTACATTTCTGGAAATATGTATACATGCTTGCAAATTAAAAAATACTGTAAAAGGAATGTAATATAATAAAATAAAATGTAATATAATAATATAATAAAAAAAAGGAATGTAATATAATAATATAAAATAAAAAAGGGGAAGTTTTAGTTTTTATCAAAATTAAAAATTTATATTAAACTTAAAAATTAAGAATTAAAATTTTTGAAGTTTTCAATTCTACCACGTGTGAATTGCACACATGATTTTATATATATATATATATATATATATATATATATATATATATATATATGTATATATATATATATATATATATAAATATCTTATTAGGTTGTTCCTATCAGACAATAAAAGACAAAATTTTAGAATATTTTTAAGAGATAAATTTTTCCAAATCACTTAGGAGATGATCTCTTAAAACATCGTTCAGACGTAAATTTTATGAAGCATTATAGCTCTCGAAACAGCGTTAAATGACGCACTCAAAAGGTTGGAATTGTGGACCAGTCAAAATTCGATGACAGTAAGCTCCACGAAAACCACCTTCCAATTGTTCACACTCTCCACCAAAATACACCTCAATGTCCTACAAAAACACAGCGTTGGAGAAAAGCAACCTCTCTAAGCACCTCGGTGTTATACTTAATAAACGTTTAACATGGCGCCCTCACATCGAACAGTGTGCGGAAAGAGCAGCCAAAAGAATCGGGATATTAAAAAGATTAACAGCCACAACCTGGGGTGCAAGCCAGGATGTGTTGATTACCACCTACAAGACATATATCAGACCCGTCCTTGATTATGGGAGCGAAGTGACCACCACAAGTAACCGTACCACCCTCAGTAAATTGGATACCGTGCAGAACACAGCGCTTAGGATAATAACGGGAGCGCCTAAATCCACACCCATTGCTGCTATGGAGGCACAAACCAAATGTAGTTCAATGGAAAGCCATAGAGAGAAATTAGCCCTCCGTTTTTGGCAGAGACACAGAAGTGTTTACACGCAATGGATGAACTACAGACAGGCCACTGCCCGACTGAAAACCCAAATATCCCCATTGGCCTCCTATAAGAAGCTGGCTACAAAGTATGGAATTGCCCTGGAGGAGCCAGCACCACTTACAAATTACTGCGAGTTTTTATACAATCTACCGAAGGCTAATTACAGCTTAAAAAACCACAATCAGACGAAATCAGCATCCTTGGACATCGAGCTAAAACAGGCTGCCCTGCAAACAATCAGCGAAGAATACCCACAACCTGATTGATTACATGTATACACAGACGGGTCATCGATCCCTGAAACAGGGGCAACCGGAGCTGCCTACTACAGTTCTAATTTTGAAGGATTCTTCGCAGTGGGAGCCCCTCAGAGCAACTACGATGGAGAAATAGCAGCTGTACAAGCGGCAGCAGCTGAACTAAACAAAATAGCCCCAACACCTAAAGCAGTCTTCTTCGTCGACTCACAAACGGCTATCCAAAACCTGTCCCGCAATACGGAAACAGACTGCAGGAGAACGATGGAGACCAGAAAAGCCCTAGAACTTCTGGCAAATAAGGGATGGCACCTCATATTGCAATGGATCCCTAGCCATGTCGACATCTTTGGAAACGAGAGGGCAGACATCTTGGCCAAAAGGGGCGCGTCCATGGCTCAACCTGCCTGTATGCCCTCGCTACAGAGCATGAGGGCCATCATCAACAGCACACAGCTTTCCGTAGGGAAAAAATGGGAAAGTCTGGTCACCATCGGATCCATTGACCACAAACTACCACGAGCTGTGAGCGTAGCCAGGTTCAGAATGCAGACTGGCCATGACTACCTCGCAGCACACCTACACCGCATTGGTGTTCTCCCAACCTCTGAATGTCCCCTGTGCGGACACGATTTAATGAATGCGGATCACCTGCCAGATTGCAGTGGAATCAATCGCTAGGGGGACGATGATGACCCATTCAAAGATATTCATCTATACTGGTCGGCGCGCCACCAAATGGCTCAACAGCCAAGGGTGGGCGTTGGCTAGTAGTAGTAAATTTTATGAAGTCACTTAGGATTATGTTTTTATATTAAAGGCTATTTTATTTCAGAAAGTATCTATTGAAAAAACATCAAATTTGATGTATTGATAAGGTATAATAATCCGCATGTATTTAAGTGAGCACGGCATAAAAATGTTTCAATAGAAATTTAAAGGAGGTAAATTACGTAGATACTCGAAGATATTTTTTTTAAAAGTCATATATTATAGGGGTATCATTTGAAACAGGTCGTTTATAAGATCTAAAAACCATTTTTTTATTTAATATTTTATTTTGCGTTTCCCTATAAATATGCCAAAAATTTACAAAGAAACATATAAACCAGAATGAGCTCCATTTCTGAAAATACTGGAATTAAAATTAGGAAAAAAGAGGTTAATATAAGTTTATAGAAGAAATACAGCGACCATCCTAGGTCATTTCGTATCAGAAGAATTCAATTCATTATACATAATATATATATTTATATATACATATATATATATATATATATATACATATATATACAAATATATATTGTTGATCTTGAAGAACTGGGCTTTATGGTTAGCTAGGATTTAAAGCAGCAAAACATTTTTGATATCCATAGAAATTGGTAAGCTAGCCAGAGGCACATGCAAGAATTTTTAATTTCATTTAACATTGCAAATAAAAACAATATTTCTATGTGAAGCTAAAATTCCTTACCTGTTGAAATTTAAATAAACGGCCTCTAAACTTAAATGTAGCGAATAAACTGTAACAACATTCAAAAAGTGAAAAAGTAATAACACGCAACATACACACGCAATTTAAGTATCGAAGGAAATTTCATATCGTATAAACTCCGTTTAAGCTGACACCTAGAAATGCGTGTTTAAATATAAACTTCGAATAATAGTTAAAATTGAGAGCAAAACTTTAGGTTAAATAAAAGCGCTTCACTCATATGAATCAAATAAAAGTGATCGTGTATAGCACCCATAAGAGACCCATAGAAAAATTAAAGCCATAGAAAGCTCCATTGTAAAAGGGATAAATGTAAAAGGGATAAGTGTAAAAATGCATTGTCATTTAAGGACCACTTTTAGAGGAAAAGACATATAATTGTCTTTTTAATATGATGTTATTTTTAGACTGAAAGATGAATAATTATCAACTCACCTTAACCAATTGGTTACCTTCTAAGTTATGTATTACGATGCTAAAATGATTTTTTACTTTGTGAACTTGGAATGAATTTACCAGCAGTTATTTGACAAGTGTTATTTACAATGTTAGAAGGTAAATTTGAACGTGAATAAACGATGATTGCTACAAAATATTACCTCTATAATAGCAGGTAAAATATTCGACGATTCGTTAATAACAACCCCATAATAATTTTGAAGTGAAAGCCCTCATTTACTATCCGTATCAAGTAACACATGTTCTCAAATAGAAGAAGCATTATAAAAGTTAATTTTATAAAACCTACGATTACTACTCTTAATATTCGTTACCTTCCAATTTTATAATCAACGTGATAATTCGTAATTCCTTTCTCTTCTTTATATTAATTAATGTGATAGAGATTTATAATATTTATATGCTTCTGGCTGATACATTACGGGATAAAGTCACAGTTCATTTCCCCTCTCAGTTCAGTTCTTCAGTAGTATATAAGAATATTACTCACACGTTTTTCGCACGCTTACGTAAATCAGTGCTATATTATGGGCCTGCATAGTTTTCGGCTCATTACTTGGTTGTTTGTAATTGATCATTAGTTAATGTTATGTTGACTCGCGTTGCTCAGTATTTTTCTGGTTTACTAATTATTGTTCATTATAAATTGTTAAAAGCATTAGCATGTTTGAATTGGCTTGTTCGTGTTACATTATGTGGAGCTTCTAATTACGTTTGCAGTAATAAAGCGTACAGTAAGCAAATTGGTGACGCGGATTGAAATTACAATATTTTAAATTATCATTTTTTATTTTCTAAATCTGCAATAAACCCACCAAACGTCAATCGCGAATCAAATATGACTCCCAAATTAACGATCTCATCTACACGGTGCAGTCGAATCTCATTGGCCGTTTGTTCGTATTTAATATGAGCGTGTGCTCGGCTGTAACTCACTATCGAACATTTTTTTTACATCTAGTCATAAGCAGCTTACTGCACTACCCTCAATACGTTCATGATGCACAGGTTCTTATTGTTGTCTTTTAGTTTCTTTAGGTTTTTATTTATAGTTGTCTTTTATCAAGTAAACATGGAAGCACTTCTTTTTTTTAAACCACTTTGTGATATTTATTATATTGCCTATACCAAATGGCAGTCTTTAATTGTTTTTTTCATCCTTAAAGAGCTTCAAGTCGGTAGCAAATAGGCTGTAGATACACAGATGAATTATGTCACTAATATCATTGAAGAATATAAAAAAAACCTAGATTTACCTGGATGCGGATCTTGTAGAACATCGGAAGGCACGGTATATACAATAGATATTATGTCGTTCAACACGACTTTTTTCTCTCAATTGATTTGGTATAATTTTATCCAGTTAGATAAGATGCGTAGTGCCTCAATTTTTTTCAGCTTTTAAATTAACTTATTGTACTGTACAATATTTAAAACTTGGCTGAAATTCGTGTACGTTAAGAGCACTTAATTTCCGATGTCAACTAATTCTCCTGGGCTTTGTATTTAAGAAACCGTGCTGCTTTAAGTTTAATCAGTGATGAAAAAGTCGAATGATTGGTTTATAAATTAGTCTTAAATTTTTTTTTGTATATTAGACAAAATTGATATCCGCGTGTAATTGGAGACGTCATTTTTCCCCTTTTTGGATCTCGAAATAACGTTAGACCACTTCTGGAAAGTAAAAGTTTTAATCTATTTCTAATATTTTATTATTTAATTACTTGGGTAAATTAAGTATTCAGCTACATAAATTTGATTGTGATTTAATTTCTACACCTATAATAAAATTGCCTAATTGGCGTGTATATGTGAAAAAAGTAAGAGTATACAAAAATTTTGTTTTTATGATAATTGTCACTTTGTCTGTAACCTTGAAATTTTGTTTTTGTGATAATTGTCACTTTTGTGCTTATTTTTTTCGCGCATAACACAAGAGTAGCCAAAAGTATTTCGATAAACTTTTATTCGTGGAATCTGTTGTGTCTCATCTATCCAAAAGCGCAATGTTTTCCGCTATGAACAATTATTTCCTCGCAAATTACATTATTTTAAATATGCAAAAGTAATATGTTTTTTTCAATTAACGAAAATATAATATAATTCCGTGTCGCTATCGCTATAATAATTTACACGACATTTAGACCATCACTGACATGACTTACAAGAGCAAAAAAAACGCTAGCAAACTTATCGCATTCTAAACAAGAATTTTCGTTATATTACGGGAATAGAATTGAGTTAAAAGATAGATATTTTTGTAAAATAGAAAAAACCAAAGATTTCGGCGATATTTTGGAAAGAACAGGAAGTACTCGTAAAATACAATTATTACAACAAAAAACGAAGAAAAAACGTCCTTCATCCATATATGCGTATAGATTTTTTTTGTAATATGTCATGAATTATTTCCTTTGCTAACAATTTTTTTAGATTTAATATCTGGCACATAGTGTACAGAAATATTATATTCATTTATTAACTATACTCGAGGTAAAGCTACGTTTTTGCGATATATACATAAAAAGTTCCTTACATTTTCTTGTATATCGTACATTCGGTTTTTATAAATATAGTAAGCCGAAAGAAGGAAGATATTTATTTTTTATACAATAACTTGTGATATTTTTCTAATATCAAGAAAACAAATATTAATTTAATACGTTCCTTAATCCTTCCTACGTTCCGTAATCCTTCATAGGTTCACACATCGAAAAGTGTCTCCCAAGGACCCAGTTTGCAGTCACTGATCACTTAACCTCAAAGAAAGTTTCTTAAGATCATTTTCAATAATATCTCTCAAAGTCTTTTTTGAAAAAAATTCCGAAATTATTTTGAAATCTTTACCAATTGCATTTTCATTCAAAACCTCATAGTATTAATAATATTATAATTAATTTTTTTGACTATTCAGGATTCTCAGTTAAATATTTTTTACCTATATTTCTTATGAGAATGTTTAAATGGAATAATTTTTAATGTAATATTTTCTTACAAGAAAATATGCAATATTTTCTTACAAAAAATTTTAATATCTTAGTTCCTATTTATACAGAAGCAATTGAACATACGTAATAGAATTATATGTCGTTCGTGGTAAGAATTGACCGACAATTACTTATAGTGAATATAGTCTAGGTGAGCACATGGTAATTTACTTCAAAAAGGACAATTTTATTAAATTTATAAATATTTTTGCTCGTATGTTCATTAGAATTAAAATTTCTTTAGAAGGGGTTCAAAACCATCTGGTATTTTATGCAAGCGCCATTCTAATAGCATAACTGGTTTTAAAATAATTATTAGTAATCTTACTGCTAGCTATTGCAATGTATTTCGTAGTGGTTTAGTTTTCAATTTATTTTTACAGCTTGTGTTCAATTTTAAATTAAACAGTTATTTATATTTGAATACATGAAATGATTTTAAATAAAATGGAAATTATATTTTATTTACAAAGAAGGACCGGACAAAATAGTCTTCAAAATTAATAAGCACTACACATGTATAATTAGAAAGTTAATTCAATGTACTATAATAGTTATTATGGCAGATCATTTCAAATCACCCTGAATGAATAAACAATTAAATTGGGTAAAAATAAGGTAATAATAATTGTTATTCTATTTTACCTATGGTCATCAACAATTAAGTTCACTGAATTGGCTGCAGTAACCCTGAAAAGCCGAGGCCTGCCAAATCCCAAGCGCCACACTAGTGATATTATGCGGACACAGCTAACTACTGTGCATCGCCTAATCAAACAACTGTTGTAATCTTGAAATATTTTGTCTGTTTCTTCAGAATTTCTGTAATTAAAATATAGCTGCAGTAAGTTCTTACCCTCATTGGTCTCGACTTTATACCAACTTCCAATAACCATACATTTTACGATTATAAAGATGAAAATCGGTTAGTGCGTTATTTTCAAATATTACGGTAAAGTATAGTTCCTAATTTATATGTTCGCTGCAGTATAATGTTGCGAGTTTTAAATGATGTGAACATTAGGTTCACATATATACATGCATGGAAGCATCATGACATTACTCTCTTTAAGGTGAGGAGATGAAATTCCTGTTCTTGAGGATCATTCGCATCTAGTTTATCGAAAAATATAATTTTTCTATGATTTAGATGCCTGTCATTTACGTTATCATACAGATGATTTGGTATAATAGAAGCTGGTTGGGTTATGATTTTATAGAATCCAGTATTGCAACTACATTTACGTTGCAATATTGGATGCAACGGGGACGTAAAAAGCATTTATCAAAGCACAAGCGATTCTTAAATCTGGGAATAATTTTGGCAAAAGGGTATTACTCTAATCTTGATGTTACAATTTATAATCACGCTTAACTCACTCATTAACCCATCTAGTAACCAATTTAGACTTAATAGCTTGTCCGGTAATGTAATTGTGTTTCGCCCATTAGTTTCGTGGACGGGATTTGCATCTTATATCCGCAAGATTCAAAGTTTGATACGGAATCATGGAACTTCTGACAAAAATCACTATGTTATTTTATTCAAAAGACCAGTAAAGATGCCATCTTCACTATTAAAAGCACGTTATGTAGTTGTGTCTAGTTACGTCTAATATGGTAGTAAGGAAATGTCCTAAAACATTAATGATGTATTACAACCCTAAAATGTGAATGGTGTTGACATCGGTTAGGAGATTGAACCGCTCTCTCACCCCCTGAAAGCCCCATTTTACTCTCCAATTACCAACGGGAGGAATACGACACTTTGAAATCAATATGACTTTTTTCTGAGAATAATATGAAATTAGCCATAATTCTACTAAGTGCAGCAAATTGAAAGAACTTCGTAATGACGTTTGTGTTGTCTTAATTGGTTCCTAGACAGGCTTCTATACATTTTAGCCGATTCTCATTTTTTCAATATACCCAAAGAATTTTGCAAAATAAAAAAAATTTAAAAACTCACCGTAGAGCAAACAACTTTAAATACCTATTCTGAGGGTAAATAAATAATCTTATATTCGCAATACTTTAGTACTACGGAGTGAGCTTTTATACTCAGAGCCAATAAATATAACGCAGGCGGGTGGAGTTTCCCCCATTTAAGATTAAAGCAAATAAGCGTTGTTAAGCGCGAAATAATGTTGTATCTTCTCGGTAGCCGCTTAAAGAACAATATTAAGATACGGCGCAATTGCGTTGGGCGCTGTGGTCGATGCTCTAAATATATTACTCGAAACGAGCATTGCAGATACCGTGAAATGTATACTACTACATACATAAATTACAAAATTGTTGAAAGTGTTCGCTCACTCAAATATGTTAAGTTTAGGACTATTTTATAGCCAACGAAAGCTTAATTTATTTGAGACTTTCAATGAACAATGTCTATTTTTCTCTTTTCTATTATCGCTGCAGGGTTCCATTGACAAAGACCTTGTCTGCATAAGATTTCTTTATTTTGCTAGGGACTTTTAAATAATGCACAAATTTTGAATTCCATGTTTCTTATCGGTTTCTGTAGATAAGATTTCTAATGACGCTGTGAACATTAGAGTCTAGAACACCATTACTATAAAACCGTAGTTGGATCTTAGCCAAAGCACCACGAGCGTTTTATTTATTTATAGCTGTGATGAATTAGGACATTTGATTGTTTTTTTCAAGCTGAGGAGCAGCAAAAAATATTTAAACAAATCTTAAGTAATTACTGAATTAAAAGATTTAAACTTAACTTCACACATAGTAATATTGAATATGTCATTTTAAATATCAATCATATTATTCTACAAAAGCGAATAAGAAAGAAATATATCCCCATTAAATTTAAAAATGCATAACTTGCTAATTTTTATTCAATATTTTGTTCTTGATTTTAACTCAATTATATCAAACGTAAGGACTATCTTCTGCCCAAAATTACTTAAGTTTCTTATTTTCTTCTTTGTATATATTTTTACAAATTTTGATACGGAATCATGGAACTTGTCATTTACGCTATCTTGAGTTACACATTCCTACATATGTAAATAATAAACTGAATATAAAAATAACTATGAACACTCATATATTTTATATTTGGGCAGTAAATTTCAAAACGTTTTGAAAAAATTTCAAAAAGTCATTTATCATCAACAGAAAAATTCTTAGTCGCTGCGTTTTGTAGGACTCCAAATATTTTTTATCTTGTGTTTGATTTTAGACTAGTTTTGAAGCAGTGCAGTAATTCAGTTTTTTAGATCGGTAGTATATTTGTTGTTTATTACTGTTTTTATATTCGTTATAATTATACTCAATAGGTTTTCAAAAATTATAAATTTCAAGAAGGCTGAACGATGAAAATTTTGCTACAGAGGTCAGTTTAGTACAGAGGTCATAAAATATATAAATAATTACCAATATGGCGTATTAATAGACTATTATATTCGCAGTAGTTGAGAAGGATTGATATGAAAATTTGATATGAAATATATTAAGCTAAATGTATGAGTTGTCAACGATACATTACAAACAGTTCCAGTTTATATGGACAAGGATACTCAATCAGAAGTTAACGGAGAAGATTTGGTTTGTGATTTGAAATAAGAGCAATTAGAATTAGAATTAGAAAATATAATAAACGATAAGAAGTACGACAGGCACACCTTATTACTGACCATATTTAAAAATGCGATAAATTTAATAATCCTAGAAGATTGTGTATTCTTTCATATATTCTAAATTTCATCGAATTATCATAAAAATTTAGTTAAAAAGTAATTTAGATTTGTATATTTACCACGGCGTTCTATTACTTTTCAACTATTAGTTTAATCTTACGCAAATTATCTTTTTAACGTATAATTTTTATTATTTTGTTCTAGTAACAAAGTGCGTTGTGATATTATCGACATTATAAATAAGTTTGTTTAATTGAAGATAAGTCTCGGCTAAATAAAAATATACTCATTATCATTGGAAATTTTAACAACGACGGTCAGGCTAATCACGAGTCAGTTATGCCATGTTATTTCTCAATAGATAAGTATTTTTGAGATCAAAAGGCCTGCAGGCATCCAGAATTTTTTTTCAGCATTCATGAGCAGGTAATTAAATATTGGCTTAAATCTGACTACTACAAATTATACCTGACAGGACATGGTTTTTTTCATGCATGTTATCATAGATTTGTCCTGAGAGAAAACCCAACACATACCTGCAGTGTTGATACGCAGGTTATGGAAAATGATTTATTCAAGTGCAATGAGCACAGCGATGTGCGTAGAGTATTGATAGTAAGCTTATGTTAATATAGTAAAATACATTCGTGCGATTTTACGAACGTGATATCTATAGTCACCATGACTTAGTTCAATGTGGACTAATTTTGAGTTATTCAGTGCGTTTTAAATGTACGTCCTTAAAGAAATGGACACCTTTATGGTCCAATGCAAGTGACGGTCCTTAATTTTGGTGGGCGGAAGCAACAGACAGTAGTTTCAGGACATTAATAGAGGATTACGAAGAGATTTAGGAAGATTTTTCTATCTGAGACGACGACGCCGAGTTGTAAAGGCGGGAATAGTACCTAGTTAAGGATACCCTATAACCATAATATATAAAGCTTTTGGAACCAATAAAAATATATCTATCCGAATTCGCAGCGGCAGCATAGAAAATGAGACTAGGAATGAGAAGAGGGAGCTTTCTCCCATAAGAGTTCTTTCACTCCCTCAAACGGGAAAAATTTAGTAAGTGGGTGTGCGCAGCTGGAGAGTAAAAGAGGACGTCCTCACGAGTGACTACAGAGCAATATCATTCTTCATCATCTAGATGTGCCTTACTCCAGAATATAGAGCCCGAACTAGCAGTTTTTATCGTCAACGAAGTACTAAAACTCATTTTAATGACACGGCTCTTGAGTTCAAATTTAGAGTGGTAATCAGCGCTGAGGAGAGTTTAGATAAGACCCGACTGGACTCAACTAAGTAAAATTTTGGTGCGGTTCTACGCTGGATCCGGAGCCATGCCATTCAAAGTTAAACAACGTTGTGAAAAGTCTTGTTCGAAATAAGATTCAAGGTATGGATAATATCGAAAATGGAATTTTAAAGCGATTTAGAATACTGCGGACCCCTTTTAATTTTTTTCAATCTTTAATTGTTGCCAACGCAGGTCACAGTTACTTGCCGAAAACCTGGAAACGAGAAGATAGAAAGTTATTTCGGTTTTGTGAAATTACTCTGGCGGTGATAGCGGCGCGCTTATTGGTGCAAGTTAGGAAGGACTGCGTTGAGACCGCTACACACGCTACTTGCAGCCCAGACTAAAGCATATAAAATCTGTTCGACGGATGCTTTGCCGATTCTGCTTGCCGATCTCCCTATCCCGTAATATGCTCTTAACTGCGTTTTAATACAGAATAGAAGTTTTGATGCTAGTCCGTCAAGGCTTGACTTCTTAGTAAATGAAACCCTTCCTGAAAAAAAGAGACGCATTCATTTATATAGCCTTATTAACAAGGGGTGAGATACCGCGATTATTTCCCCCCGATTTTACTAAATAGTTAACTGAGACCTTGTTCAAGACTACTTTCAAATTTGTAGACAGTTTCTTTTGTTTTGCATTGGAAAATGGCCCAGTATGTTCCTGCAGCTTCAAGATGAAGGACTTGAGTTTTATTCTGTTCAATTGTCGGAGGCACGATGATGCGTATAGAGTTTTGTCAGAGAGCGCACGTCAACATAATATTAGTCACGATATTTCTTAAAACGTGATATTAGATTTCTTAGAAATATATATATATATATATATATATATATATATATATATATATATATATATATATATATATATATATATATATATATATATATAGAAGTGGTATAGATTTCTTAGAACTTCATCAGCATGATTTTGTTGGGAGCGGACCAATCTTTGGGGCGTTTAGACCGTTCGCCAAGTACGTTTTCGGAAGAATGTCTCAATGAGTGGAGGCAATCTCTAACCTTATGGGCTGGAAAAGCTGGAGGCAGGGGGGAGAAATGAAGGATACAGAAACTTCGAAGGTTTGTGCGGCATGAGGTGGATCGTTATCCTGGCGGAACTTTAAAACAACTCGGATTCTGACTTGGGAATAGTATTTAGAGTGTTTTGGTGGGTTTCATGCTTGCCAATGTTGTGACAGCAGAACGTCCCAAATTTCAAGCTGATGTGAGGAAATTGTTTCAAAGAAGAATTGTTGCACTTTGAGATCCTGGTAAAAAAGAAACTCTTTGTAAAGATAAACGCACCACCTAGAAAAAAACACATCTTCGAGATATACTGTACTCACTGATAAGCCAGGTGGTCTTCGATAATTTTTAAAGTTGAAACGACGAGGTTATTCTTCCCGAGAATTTTTAACCCGGTCGAGGAAACTTGGCTAAAATCTGACTTTTACACGCTGCCATTTCTAAATGAACATGGTACTTTCTGTGCAAATTTACATATGTTTTCATTAAGTGATAGTTAGGCCTGTATTCGGTGTTATTGAAAACCTTAAATATGAAGCATATATGGTCTCACTGCAGTGAGTACGACATTACGCATAGATTTTTATTAGCGAGCATGTATCAAAATATAATAGTGAAGTGGTTTTCTACGACGTGCGTTCTTCAACCACTGTACTTAATTAAGTGTGGATAGATCTTTGAGTAGTTTAAAGGATTCGCTATATGTTATTCAAAAAAACAGAGGTCCGAATTGGTTTATTACCAAGGAACAGTCTTTAATCTTGTTGTTTGGAAGGATTGGATAGATACGGGACAATATTAGGATGCCTCTGAATTTTTTTTTGTAGAAGACGGGTTGTTATGGGCCTAGGGTAATTTTTGAGACAACTCAAGCGTGGTTTGGGAATATGATAACACTTTAAAAACGAATAAATTAGTATTTGGGAATAGTCGTCCTGATATCACTGATTCTCGCCATGAAATATTAGTTGCATTTAGTTAGTCCTCCTGACATAATATAAATATTTAAAATCCTAAATAATAACTTAAATTAACTTGTAATATGCTGAAAAATCTTGAAAAATTTTTTTAATTAAGCTACTCAGGAAAAATTTCGGCTGACAAAATATCCTGTCCAATAAATAATACTTTCCACTTAATTTTTTCAATTATTTAAAAGTTGGTATATAACACGGCATCTGTTTAAAATAAAAAATTATATTAATAAAAGGAATAATGATATAAACATTTAATTAACTGGATTTTTTAATATTAGGGGCAATGGATCTTGTAGACTGTGAGCATTTAAGGGATTGTGAAAAAAATCGAAAACTAAAGAATCCGCAAACCAGTTTTGTACTTTTACGTTATTTAATTAATTTTACATAAATAAAAACAACATAAATAAAAAAAACCTTTCCCTTTAAACAAAATTCTATTTATGTTTATTAAATCGAAATTATCTTTCATCTTGCGCGAATGGATTGGAAAGCAATGATTTAAGAAAATAATATTTCAACTTATTTTCCTGTACTTCATTGAAAACAGTTTGTGGTAAAAAAATTCAGTTATTATACCTTGACACTGGAATGCAATTATCCTAATAAGATAATTAAATAATTTTCTTTAAATGAAATCAACAAAACTTCTAAACACGCTAGTTTGTTTCAAACTGCTGAATTTTGTCAATTGATATTGATATTTTATTGTAGTGTTCTGAAAATAAAATTGGACGCGTAATATAATGAAAAAGGAACTTTTATCTAAGAATGAGAAAATTGCCAAAATATGAATTGTATTGTCTTTTAAAATATGAATATGAATTGTATTGTTTTCATCATTGTAGTGGTCTTTTGAATTAATCACAATGCATACACTTATTGACGGCACGACGTATCGCGGGAACTGGCGTTAGATTCCTAACAGCTCGTCGAGCGGTGTTCTGGTTGGCTAAGACAGATTGCTCTCGTAGTAATAAATCCACAATATGTATCCATTTTTTAAAGTTTATTAAATAAATACATAATTTTTTCTTTATTACTTGAACTCGAAAAATATCCAATAAAAACTATAAAAATTTTATCAGGATTCTCCGAAAAAAATATTTGATAACCTCCTTGGTAAACTTCATAGGTATTTCTTTTTTTAATTTTAGTAAGCACATAACGACCAGAAATTAAATTCTTTTTGAACTCTAAAGTACCGTAAGAATATCGTGTAGATTAAATATAAGGTTTAAATACATTTTACAAAATTGTAGACTAATACCTTTTGATGTATTAGTCTGTAAATTTACATTTAATGACAATAACAAAGGCGTAATAAGTTTCTCAGATATTTTTATAACATGGAAAATTTCGCCTATACCGTATTTAATAATAATCGATTTGTGCTTTAAGTTGAATTAATGCATATAAGCTTTTAAAATGTTGTTGAAACTGTTGGAATATATTGGTAATTTAAGCAAACACTGTTGGAATATATTGGTAATTTAAGCAAACACCAAACTTCTCCGACACAACGCGTTCATTTTCTATCGTATCATCACATATCGCGGGCAAACTAATTCTTGTTGTATTTACCAAGTTTTCCTTGTCACATTTCCGTGCACGTACTAAGCGAAAAAATATCAAAATGAAAGACAATTTACAGCCATGAAAATATGATATGGAACATTAATCAAACATTTTCATTCATCCGTTCTTTTTTACTTCAGTCTATTCCTTTGGAACAAAATGTTAAAACATAAAACGTTACATAAGTTGAAACTTACTGAAAAACCAACGTTCAAAAACTTAAATATGTGGCAAAGATTTATATTTTATTATTTTTTATAAAAGTGATCATACTGAAATCTTTGTCAATATTATTGGAGTAATATTATTGGATCCTTTATTGTATCAAGCATTGTTAATAGGAACGTATATTTATATCAATGCTTAAACCTAGAAACTATAATTCTGCCACCTAAAGCGAAAACTTGAATCATAAGATTTATCTTTCATTTATTCGGGATATAAATATATTCTTCTTGGACAAATTGTATCTACGCATTCTTTATGTTAAAGCATATAATAAAAAGTAAAAGATGTTTACTCACTAGCCTATTGTTACCACTCATCGTTTTTTTTCCAATATGAACTCTTAAAAATAGAAGCTGTCCACAAAGACAACTTGAACATTTTAATCAAAACTTTTTCTTAGTGTAAACGATAAGAAATTTCAAAATAAAATAATTAAAAGGAATAAATAGTAAAATAACTTTAGACAATACAAATGTTTGGGAAATAAAGTGTTGCAGAGACATACGGAATCGATGATATTAGTTCTAACATATTTTCAAAATCAAAGGTTCTTAGAAAAATTAATTAAAATGGTCTTTTGTGCTTGGAACATATATACAAACTACTGTAACGACTTAGTATTTTTATGATATCGTACCTAAAAAAGAAAAAAAAGGGAACTTTTAGAAGTTAACTCAGGTGATCGTACATCTATCTGTCGTTTCTTAAGAAAGTGTTTGACGCAGAACCATCGCATGCGGCTTCTGTGTCATGATATCATCGCGGCATCGAGCGTGTATCGCTCTCTTGCCAGACAGGACTTCGTGAAAAAATATAAGGTTTACGAGTAATTGTCGATATGAAATGGCAAAATTTATCTGAGATTAAGTGTTAAAATTATGTCCTAAAAATATCAACATTTATTTATATCAACATTTATTTATACCTTCATATATATAACTATTAATAATATCCAATATTATAAATAAAAATATTTCAATATGCTACTCCATTCCTAAAGAATTCACTTATGAATCCGCCTTCATATCGGCATACTATGTATTGAGGTTGGAATGCCTTTTAATTTGTTTCATTTTGTACTTTTCTGTTATGATTATAACAAAATTTGCATATATATATATATATATATATATATATATATGTATATATATATATATATATATATATATATATATATGATATGAACGAATGACATAATGTAACAAAGCACTTGTCCTTTGTTAATACAGGTGCTTCGGTGCATCAAACTATGTACGTTTGAAGTGTGTTTCCATAAAAAAAGGAAATTTTTCGTTAAAATTTCAATTTTAATAGTGCCTTTTTAGAAGCGGTTAGGAATTTTTCTTACCATATTTTATTAAATTTTGATGTACAGAATTACTTGCATATACTAAATACAAATTAACTATTTACCCGATGTAATATAAAATTTCGATGTAATCAAACATCAACTTGAAACAAATTGAAAAGAATTATTTACCTAATTATTTACGATGGTGTGTTCATAATTGATCAATACACATATTTCGGTACAATAAAAATTTATTTCAAAGTAAATTATATGGTAGTAAAATCTTTATAGTTACTATGATGGAATAGTTAATTTCTTTGTGAATAAAGGCTTCTTGTTAACGCCATATGTTGTTTAAATTACCTCGACATTTCACCAAATTCTTAATAAATTACCTTCTTAATCTTGGAAATGTATATGAAAAAATCTAAGTACTGGTCAAAGCTATCACATGAAAGATAGCTCTGGCCCTTCAGCTACCATTGCAACGTGATGTCATTTATGCATCAGTTAAATCTCCTAAGAATGTTAATAACAAAACTTCTTATCTTGAAGTGTGAAATCGTAGTTGTGAGCTAGCAACAGCGGATACGTAGTTTTATAAAAATCACCATTATCGTATTTTTCTTCTCACACACAAAATTGATAATAATTGATTGCCATCCAGAGAAAGGCACACTCTCAAATTATGATTCCCGCAAATTGTTTCTTTGTTTCTTGCAATTAATAAGACACAGAATCTATCGATTGGGAAAAGAAATTCCATTATCTATTATTTTCCTGTGCTTTGCACATATTCTATATAAGACCATTTTAGGGATTGTTAATAAATTTGTAGCAACAAAATTCCAAAAAATATAATTACCAATTTTGTTATACTTATTTATAAACTTTAAAAACTATCTTAACATAATATGAAGGATCACTAAAAGGTAGATCCATCAAAATTCAAATAACTGGTCAAAAATTTTCTGATTTCCTCCAATCATATTTCAACTAGAAATTACTTCTATTAGATATAAAGAGACTAGACAGTTAAGCTTTCAAAGCAAATAAATATTAATAAAAGAGTGGTTCTAATAAATTCGAATATACTTTTCAAAACAAACACAGAGAGTAATGTCTATTTCATTCATACTATGATATTCAGTATGTATATGGTATTGGGAACTTTTTCTGAGTACAACAAAATTGCATACATAAACGGAGTAAGTGAATCTGACTGCAAACAATCTGTTAAAAAGTACAGGTTACTATCTATTTTGTTAGCCATATCCAAGCTTTTTGAAATATGATTCATGGGAGTATATACCTAACATTGCATCGACAAATTACTGGTGCAGTCTGGATATCTACGAAATCAGTCGATACAAACCAACCTTCTATTACATGCTTTATATTTCCTTGAATCTATGGATTACAGCACATATATTGATTCTATTTAAAAATATTAAAAAAGTGGTCCCAAAGTTGACCATCGTATAATGTTACGTCAGTTCATATGTTACCTCAGGAACAGGAAACAAGCAATACAAATGAATGAATATAAATAACCGTATGTTCTCGTGCCTTCAGAAGAACCTGGAAGTCCATTTCTCTTTATTGTGCTTGTAAATACTAGAAGTAAATATTTTAAATACATCAAATTTCTGTTATATAATGACGACTGTAAGATTTCCTCAAAAATAAAAAATTCCACTGCCAACTCCTCAACCCAAACTTTGCTACATATTCTGTGTAATTGAACAAATATAAAAATGATTTTAACCTAAACTGTAATATATATTAAATATGTCCAAAACAATATTATGCTAATGAAGTCATCTCATTCGAACACATCATTCTACGTGACATACGTATTGCAATCAAGATAATTATTATTCAAATCTTAATGAGTATTTTCCTATCATCTATAAATATTTTTTCCATATAAATGATAAATAAACGAATAAAAAGCAAGTTGTAAGGGTTCTAAAATATTATTTTCCAAAATTGCATGTATTAATTTTATAGACACATTCACGATAATGTTTATGAAAAATATACTCCGTCCATACCTGAAACTGAAGAATTCAAAATGAGGAAAGAAACAACGTCACTAGAAGTTTACCTAAAGTTTATCGGAAACCTTAATATCAGTTTTCGGAAAACTAGGATCCTTAACGTTCCTTAAGTTTTTGGAAAACTTAGGCGCTTTACTAGAGTTTAAACGCACTTCCATCTTTCTTTCTTAATTTTTTGCGGTTGGTGTTAATAAGGGTAGTGTTATTTTTTACTTTGCCAGTGTTAATAACATTTATTTTCCATTGTTTGATTTCCCGTCATTTATCATATTGTTAGAATAAAATATTGTAACTTAAACAGATAACAGTGAATTAACTACGCATATTAAACATTTATTCATTTGTTCATTTTCCATCTACCTATATCTTACAAGGTTGCAAAAGCGTAACATAAAAAAACAAGTAATGAATAAACGCCAAAAATGTGGAATAAATCCGAGAGAATGAAAAGAATTTGAACATTCACTTCCAATATCCGTAGTAAAATTCGTAAAATTATTTTACTCGTATTTACTATCCTTTTCTAAGACGGCCCAAAAATCGTAGTATAATTATAAAATATGTTTTATTAATATAATTGTAAAAAGTGTTCCAAGTAAGTAAACATTCCAAAAATTTCGCTAAAGTATAAAACCATAATTAGTTCTGAAGCAATTTCAATTTATTTCAAACAGTATTATACAGATATTTTAATAATCAAGGCCAACCTTGGCAAGAAACAAAGTTTAGCTCATGACAGATCAGAATAATTTAATTGCACTTTTTGAATCAGTGAAAATCTTTAGCTTATGTTAATGTTTTGGAAACAAAAACAGCTACTAATATTATTTTGATTATGTTTTTTATAAATTTTGCAAGAAAATTGTGATATTGAACATAATGTAAGAATTTCCTAAAAACAGACTTCAAAAAAAATATTTTCCCACGTTGAACATTATTTTTAACACGTATTTTTTACAATATCATAAGACGAGTCATTTTTTTTATTTAGAAAGTTTAAAACTTTATAGATATATAGATACAAAAAGAGCTTATTGTGTAATTATTCGAATTTTAAATTTATGTGCCTAGTCTTTATCATTAATGAAATTAGTACATTCCAATAAAAAGAATTACGAATTAATGGCCATATGAAGATGTTATGGAGACATTCAAAGGTTAAGTTTTTTGTAGATATTTAAAGGTAAGCATTGATATATTATCCGACTCATACTTCATCTAATACCCTAGTATCAGAAATAGAACGATTTTATGTCCGGAGATCGAAGAAACTATAAAATGGTCTAAATAATTTTGCACTTCTTGTCCTAATACATTGATCAGCTATAGTTTTTTCAGTCACATTGAACACTTTATGTCTAAAGATACATTTACAAATACATCAAAAGTCCGATTATTTGGTCATCTAAAATCCCTGTCCATAGATTTATGTTAAATTGGTACTGTAATGAACCACAAAATTTTGTTCAAGAATTCTGGATATTCCTTATATTTCTGCAGCAGTTTCTAATAAAATTTAACTCGATTTGGGTAATTACGTCAACACAATAATTGAACTTGCATGTGAAACTGGTGATTTTCATATCCTAGTATAATCCTGTATCCCGTAGATTTTGATATCCGCGTATGATGCTCGGTGCTTGCAATAAATTTTTCAGACTGTCTTCAATCTCTCGAAACTTCTTCATCCTTATCTATACAAGTTCTTCCTGATTCACAATATTTATCGCGCATTTTGAATTCTGGTCATGTAAGATGAAAATTTGTGTATACGCGACGATCTGAAAGACTCACAGCCTTCGGATATTTTTATGGCAAGGATTGACCTTGCACTACCGATGGCTCTGCCTATCCAATAAATTAAAAGCACCAGGGTACGTTCCTGTAAAATATATTGAAACGGCAGGATATTAAAATGCAAATATTTGTATAAAACTAACGTAGAGGTCAGCAATTCATTACCAAAAAAGCAACAATAAACTAAGCAACACAAATTCAGATACACAAACCAAACGTCGTTAGCACAAGAGCAAGACAAATGTGGGACTCTCCAATGTTAATGAAGTAACGTATATAAAATGTTGTACTGAACGTAGTTTCATCTTCCGAATTAAATAAAGCAAGATCACAAACAGAGTCACTATCAATTTCAATTCATATGTTGCCCTTGTCTATTCGCTACTGATTATTCCGCTGATTTGTCACTATTGATTGGGTAGTTACAATGCAACTTTCTGGCAAAACAGTAATATTTATATTTCAAGAAGTTAAATATTTGTAATTGTTATACTATTTTAAAAGCTACACAAAATGAAAAAAAATGAAAGATGATAGACCAATTTCACTTAATACCCAGAATATTGACTTGATATAAACATTTTTATGTTTCAAGAAAGTGCAAATTTATCAGAAATTATGATCTTTACTAACGTGAAATTCAAAAATACAATTGGGTTATGAGTTCGCTTATTAGTCTTTATGAGATTACCGTTGATTATAAGGACGTACTTTAATTTTCTAAAAAAATTATCAGCATCTAAAACTGCAAGTCAGTTAACTATTTAACCTAACTAAATTGATTGTTATATGGGCCAAATATCATATATATTCAAATTTGGTATTTCGATAAAAGCTTTACGGAACCGCACTGATCTTGGGAAATTTGTTAAGTTTGTATTAACATTACCGTGTAAAAATATTTAATTGTTCATATATGCCTTAATGTTCCAGATTTCTTCTATTCTAGAGAAAAATATTGGTTGAAATATAAAGTTAAAAAATATGATCATTTAAAAATATATTAATTTTTACAACATTAGATATTTATATAAATAAGACTTAAAATAGTTAACGCAAAAATAAATAGGTGAAGTAATAAAATATAAAGAATAATACCTTCAAAATATTTTATGATTATATTCGTGAAAAAGATAGTCATGAAAAAGAAAGAACTTGAAATGTTTATATGCACGATTTAATCAATACCACAGCAATTTATTATTAAAAACTACTCCCTGTAATAGCCATTATCTGTCTCGAAGATACTTAACAAATATAAAGAGGGATTTGTTTTACGTTCATATAAATTTATTTAAAAATATAACAATTTTTTACGTTACATTTGATCCGCTCAAAAATCAGATTGCCTTTAACTATTTGCAAATACATATTTATTTTAATCTACATTTTTTTATGATTAGAGATATTGACCTTTTTATTTTTGTGGGACAAACTCAGGAGTGTACGCTATTACCTTATAGGTAGTAATGATACTGTAGTCGTTAGTATGTGTAGTGTAGTTGTTAGTAAATATAAATGCTTTGCTAAATTTGATGAAAAAATTATATTAAAAATGAAATAAGTCTACCACGTAGTGAAGAATTATAAAACTATATATTTATGACTTATAAAAAAACGAATGTCGCTGTTAAGTACAAAAGTAGCAATTTGTTAATTAAATAAACATAATACATATTTTGTCACTTTAGTATGCGAATAGATTTCATTCAGCGATAAAAATATATTACAATTTATTGAAAACATAGCTAAGTGTTAAGCTAAGTGATGGAATATATGTTTAAACTTGATGAGCTACTAACAAACAAATAAACTCTAAGAACAAATTTGACTCCATATTTAGATAACGTGAAATTTACTCTTATTTAAATCATTTATTTTAAAATATTTTTTAACCCATAAAATACTGCTGCTTTCAGGAAACCTTAAAGAAAATGATGCTTGGCTCTATTCCATAAAGACTGACAACCATATCATCTGTCATATCATGGATAAAATAAAATATTTTAGTTCAGTTTTTATTGAACAAATAAACATGTGTAGCCTACAATATGTGTTTGGTGATTTGTTAATAAGACAATTTCGTTAATAAGTAAATATTTAATTTTTTGTGGAATGATGCCAGTTTACATAATAATTTTTTTTAATTATAAAAAACGATCAATCAGAACCATGAATTCGATTAGGAAAATAAATGATCCGCACATAAAAAAACATATCATCTTACTAAAATGGAATTTTTTAATTTTTCAGATATTTTTTAATTCTGTACTTAATAAGGGACTCTATACTGTAGGAGATTTTTAACTTTGATATTTTTATATGTTTGATCTAATATATTGAGTGAAGTCTCGAAATCAATTAAAAGATGGAATGAAACTATTTCCATAAAAAACTATAAATTTGGTAATTGGTACCGAAGCCGCATCAAGTTTTGTATTAGTCATATAACCTAGAGACACACAACAGTAAATTTTGCGCCATATGTTGTAAAGAGCAACTAGTTTCTTTAAATGCTAAGGCATAAATATTTATCGCACTAATAGCTGCTGTTGGCAGTAGGTGAATTTGTAAATTCAAATTTATATTATTTCTAAAAATAGTAATTATTTACCTAAAAAAAAATTCCAAGTCGAACAAATTTTCAACATGTATCTTTAATATCAACGTGAATGGATATAGTGAACATGTAGAATTAATATCACAATATATGTTACGCCATTTGCCTACAACACAGCATTTTTTGTGAAATGGCGTTCCAATTAATATGAAAATTTGAAATTTTACAGACAATAATTGCCTTTGAAGATTGAAAAGCCATTATCATTAGCAACTGGACAATTTTTGGACATACCAGAACCATAGATGCGTATTCTTTAGAGATATTTTACTTTGATTACGGTTGAAATAATTGTTAACTAAATAGACGGTATGCGCATGAAGGAAACTTTGTCACTTCAAACAGTAATCTGATAGATGTATTATATGAAATCTTAATTATGCTTACATTAATATAATATAATCTTTACACCAAATATCAGTTTGGCATTTTACCTATTGCAAACTTTGCAAACCGTCAAGTGTCAAAATGAAATTACACTTATCCATTTCAAAAAACCTACTTTTTAAAAACGCGTACTATTTTTTTAATAATTAAAATACAAACAATTTTGTTTTAGAATGTATTTAGTATTTACACATACCTAAATTTTATATTCCGTTTCCATGTTAAGTGTCTTCCTTGTACTTCTTTCTCGTGCCTTTCCCGTGCCGCACTTTCGCAACAGACGACAATAATTTTGACTTAAATTATTTACGTTACGCGTATCATATTCGAATTTTGCTCCCTTATAAAATGAGTTAGCACATTTTGTTCCATGTTTATCGATATTTTTAGAGAAGTACCACTTGATATCCCTGAAATGTTGGGTTATTCTCCTGTATTGAATTTATCGCAACAAGACTTGGCTGTCGGATAATGTCCGACGTTGGTCTATTATAATGAAATTTGGCATACTAACACCATATTCAATCAGCACTAAAAATCGACAAATTCGTAATTTCAGTCACTCGATATCACAAATAACAAAATAAAACCTCATTAAACCAATCAACTGTTATGTCAAACTAAATTTTAAAAATATTCTAACAAGAAGGAATATGTGAGGTTGCCATATCAAATAATAAATAATCCATAAAGATTGAATTTGAAATAAGCAATTAAAATTATTATTATTGTATTAATAAGAAGCGAATAATAATTTATCAAAAAATTAAATATTATCAGTTATTCCACCAAGTTAATATTTTAATATTTTTATAACCTTAAATATTTGTATAACCTTTAATATTTTAGGGAATTAAATTTGAGGGTAATGAATGGATGTTAAATATTTTTAAATGGCAATAATTTTGATTTACGATATGTAAACAAAGTTCGCCTTGAAATTAATTTTGATATCCTTTTTATTGTAAAACTATGTAAATGAAAGGGATAGTTAGACAAGTCAAATTCACCATCGGTCTCCAAGAAGAGTATTCATGCAATATGGCCACATTTCTTACGTTTATCGAAATATAAGACATAGGTTAATGCATTTTCACGTTAATGACTTAAGACAATTTTTAAATATCAAAAAAAGTGATATGATTAAAAAAAAAACAGGTGTATTGCAATCTACCCATGTGGTACTATTACAGAATAAAGTCTCAAAGTTTCCTTACTTTACATAGTGTATAAAATTTTGAGTATTTTTCTTGTATTGCAATATTTATCTATCGAATTTAAGCCAATTATAATTAACTCAATTTTGAGTATACAAATGTATTATTCCTTACGACATACCATCATGGAGATGATTTTCCACATCATTCTGAACGTAAAATATTTTGATGAATGTGAAAAATCTCAACCAAATCTTAATTACAATTCTATGTGTCAAAGTAATTTAAATTCTAACATTGAATATATTTGGTGTTTATGTTGGAAAAATGTATTATTCACAATTAAATAAAACTACGTGATATAGTATTATTTCTTCCGTTTTTAAGTTCTTTACCACGACCTAGGTTTCGTAGTATTACCACATCTTCAGGTGGACTATTAGCAAATATTTGCTAAGTCTTTGATAATTGCCCACCTGAAGATTTTGTAATACAACGAAACCTAGGTAGCGGTAAAGAACTTAAAGAAAGTAGAAATAATACTACATCACCTAGTTATATATAATTTATTTCTTATGCCTAGAGTGTATATGAATTTCCTGCAACTTGAGTTACCCAATAGGTTTACTTTTAATCCACGTCATGATAAATGATTTGACCGCCGTTTTCAGAATTGCTGTTGCCTCTTGTTTAGCAATGAAACTTTTCTTGTTTAGTTTACAAGAAAAGTTTTTTTGACAATGAGTTTTTCGTACATTACGTCGGCTTAGTGTTCCAATGGTGTTTAAACAATAAATTCCATTTTAATGTAAGCAAATGTGCAACGATATTTTCTCAAGTGTATACCTTATGCAAATTTGTGGTCTATAGGAAACTATGCTTGAATCTCGGTGAGAAATGATGGACGACGACCTTAAATTTCACACTTACGTCAAATAAATTTATGAGAAAGGTACTAAGTTCTAGGGTTTGTCAAACAGCAACCTCTCGATTTCTCTGACATCGATTGCAACGTGACACGTTGTAACTCTATAATGTTATCCTAGAACATAATGCTGACTGCATTATGTTCTAGGATATTTGGTATCTGTTTTTTCACCGTTTATCGCTTCAAGAATACGACTATGGTGTTGCTTGGTAGTTCACGATTGAGCACTATATAGGGTGGTGTCTGTTTACATTACTAGGTTTTTTCTGTTTCCTTCGTTTATTGCATTTATTATACTTCATTAAACATTTTGAATGTACAATATATGCAAGGTTCAACATTTTGGGTAAACCGGTAAGTTTGGGGTAAGATATAGAATAAATAAATAAATAAATGAGCAAATATATAATAAATATCTTTGTCACTTTCGTCAAAATTTGTTAAGGTTGTAAAATTTTTAGAATTATCTATAATTATATAAATTGCTGAATAATGAAATAAACAAAAAGGACTGCAATAAAATAAAAAAAAATGAGAAAGTGATTATAAACAAATGGGCTATATTAAAGTGATATTTCGTACGTTCTTTGTGTTAAACTCATCCAATAGAAACATTTAACTTAAACCGACGGTCACACAAATACCTAAGCGATGGTCGATGTGGATTTTAACTGATTTCGCCTTTTTTTAGATTTGGTTCTTCTTTGTATATTGGCGTGATTGTGTTTGTCTTAAAGTCGTTTTTTTATAATGCGTATTGTATATATATATATATATATATACATATATATATATATATATATATACATATATGTTTGTATGTATGTGCATACACTAATTTGAATTGTTTACTTTTGTTGCTTGTATTGCTGTGTATTCTTGTGTTAAATGACTATTAATAATATATTTGAATGAGGAATACGCCGACATGAGCATGTAGTATGGTGAATATATGTGTAACCACCAAAATATTATGGATGGCCAAAGTATATTTATTAGAGAAGGATTCTTCAATCGCAGGGATTCTCACTTTTAGTGGGCACAGAAATTCATACCTCTCGAGATCATCATCACCGATGACAAAACTTCGCGCACTCATTATAGCTCAATATAAACTATATGCAAACTGACATAAGCTTCAATAATATCAGAATTTATACAATTTATATTGGTACGGCTCATATCTGAATTGTATGCTCCACTTAGAGACTGAATAGTATTAAATAATCAAAACGGTAAGGTACATATAAATCAAAAATACATTGTCAACATACAAGTGGTTTTCTGCTAATTTTATATTTACTGTTCACAAACTGTTCGCAAAGTACATATTTTATAATTTATTCTCTTCGTATGCCTTGAATATATTTCTACGATTTTCATCATAAGTGTAATTGCTCTTAATATTTAGAATATTGTAAGGAGTCACATTTAAACAAGTACAAGTTGTTTAATAAAGGTTTTCTATATCTTCTTATACATACAAATTGAATATTATTGGGTTCGTCACTTATGCGTTCGCGCATGATTCCGAGATTACGATATATTTTTAATGAGTTGTGTGTGTATGGTGTGTGTGTGAATCTTTCCTTTTTTGTAACTTAATCGAATGGTGTCTTTAACGGTGTGCGCGCGCGCGCTTTTGTGTGTGTGCGTATGTGCGTGCGTGTATCTGTGTGTACGTGCATGCGTGTATATGCCCGTGTACGTGCGCGCGCGTTTTTGTGTGTGCGTGTGTGGGTTTGTGTGAGTGTGTGTTTGCATGAGCGTGTGTATGCTTGCGTGTACATGTGTGCGTGCGTGCGTTCCTGCGTGCGCGCGTGCATGCTTGCGAGCGTACGAGCGAGCGTGCGTTCGTGTGCGTATGTGTGTTGGTTTGTATGTGTGTGAAGGTTTTTAAAAAGAAAAGTACACACGAATGAAGTTGCCGGGCGGGTTGAATGTTATTGTTCACGCATCGTTCATGCGACTAAGTTGAAACTTTGTACTAAACTTCTTAGTGATACAAATAAATAATGGCTGTTAATGACAAAATTAAAAAAACACATTTTGACAATTTGTAATTTTACTTTTGTTTTATTTTGTTGATTTTAATTAAATAAAAATAACTCCATTTTGTATAAATTAACAATATTATAAAAGTAAATAGCTTATATAATGGTTTTAATACGTAAGTAAAATAAAAAAATCATCTCATTGAAATTAAATTTGGGCAATTGTCATTTTCTCTGCCAAAATAGTCATGCCTATTAAGCACGCATTAATTGGTAAATTTACTAACGGAATGCGAAAAAAATATATTACAAGTTTCTCAAACAAGCAAGGAACGACAAGCAAGCAACGAGGCAGCAAATTCTTTCGATGAAATAAACAATTATTGCGCTCAAAGAGTGCATTCACATATGAGATGCGATTGCGAACGATAGAAACATCAGAGACTTGGCAAAACGGTCATATGTTCAGTAAGGTTTACTAGCAGTCGGCGACAAATGTATATATATGTATAAGACGCGATGACATATATGCAACCATACGTCACGTCCTGAAGTTTTTATCACGTTCACGTGCAATCCAGCAATGAACGAGAAAAAACAGCTCCTATTTCCCGATCAAGCTCCAATCAAAGTGATTTGACTACTTGAATTTTGAAGCAAAAACTCATGAAATTAATGGATTTAATTGTAAAGTATCACATTTATGATGAAACTCAATGTTGGATGTATTCCATCGAATGGTAAAAGAGAGGTCTTCCTCATCCACATGTTCTCATATGGCTCAAAATGAAAATACATTCAAATTAAATTTGTTACATCATTTGTGCAGAAATACAAGATCCTAACAAAATCGATTTCTCTTCAATATTTTCACCAAAAGTGTAATGAATAGACCATGCCCTACTATGAATCCTCACTTATATGACGAAAAATTATCCAAAGTATATAATTCATGGAAGTCGCACTGGTGATAACAGTTACCTTCATGTAAACACCACAAAGCAAGTGATAGAGATCGTACAGCTACAATCGGAATTTAAAATATCAATATTGAAATCGACAACATATAGATTATGCCATATTCACCATTGTTATCAAAAATATTTAAACCAAGTATTACAATTCCGTCAAATCAATAAAGCATAAATACAAACACGTTCACAAAGTTAGCGATATGACATCATAACCCCGATGCGCATACAAGTGAAGTTATTAATTTTCATATAGGACGATATTTCAGCAGCAACAATATTGTGTAAGATTGTGCGTATTGGCTTTCCTAATACATAGTCGGTACCCAACAGCATTTATCTTGAAAATGGACGAAAAGTCTATTTCAGGGAAGAGAAAGCACAAAATGTCACTGCTGCACCAGCGCACACATCATTGATACCATTTTATGGCTGTACGAAGGAGATGTAATTGCCAAACCCTTATTATGCAGAAGTACCGAAATACAATATATGGAAAGCTACATCGAAAAAGTTCTATCGTCGTAAACAGGGCACGCGAGTTGAAGGCTATTTCCGTCATTTCACCCACGTTATCTCAAGACCCTTCCTGGGGCACATTACTTCCCCCCTCATAGTAAAGAGGGGACCTTTGAAGGCTCCTAATAGTATCTCGTATCTACCGTCAAGCTAATAGTATCTCGTATCTATCGTTTCCACTCAACTGGGTTAAAGACTGTCCTTTCGCAAGTAGTCATTTAGTATCTCAATTTTTTGAGAACGCACTTGACGAAAGCTCTAAATGACTCAAATATCGATTCATCCTCAACTAAGCCACGGTGGCTAATGATACCAAGTTCTAAAGGCCCGCGTAATTTTACTCTACTGTTAAGATGCACAGTCTCCAATAAATCTTTATGTGCATCATCCTGCTAACTACAGTGGAATGAAATGTGATTCATATCCTACGTCACGAAACCGGAGGTTCACGCCGGGCTATATCTGAGGATTAATCAAAATACACCGACACGGCATGTTCCATATCTCGTAAAAAATGAAGAAAAAAATAATCTAGTCGTTTCCTTCTTAAGATTAGAGAAAGACCACCTAGATTACGTAACCGCTCAGACGTATTAGAAAAAAATAATCTAGTCGTTTCCTTCTTAAGATTATAGAAAGACCACCTAGATTACCAATGAACATTGACGCTCTCTAAAATACGCCTCTTTCTATCAGTAAATGTTACTTCTGCCAAAAATTCAAAGTGCAACGGTATCAAAACTTTAGCTATGTGCCAAAACAATATTTTCCAGTTACGAGTTGTAGGCTATTTCCACCTTTCCATCGGGGTTATCTCAGGGCCTCTCCAGGGACCCGCAACATCCACCTCATACATAAAAGGAGACCCCTTACAAAGAGTCGCTTAGAACCTCTGTTTTTTCTAGAACGCATTTTGCAAACGTTATCCAAAACCACGTGCTTCTACTCTACTTTCATAACTCAATCTCTCCAATTAATCTCTGCACACATCGTCGTATTTTCTGTAGTTAAATAAAATGTACTTCATGTCCTGCGTATCGTAACCACACAGACAGGTCGGGTTATCTCCAAATGTCCCAGTCATGAAACCTAGCAAGAGAGTCAGCTGCCCGATTTTCTAATTTTCTGCGGCTCATTCCCATTACGTTCGCATACCCAATGATACCTTGATGATACACGATGGTACCTTATCCTTGGAGGGGTATCCTAAATATACCACCCTGATCAAAGTTTTTTTTTATATTATCATGCCTCTTTCTTGCAAATGGACAGCTCGGTCGTTGAAACAGTCTATCAAAATTTGATGGATATCTGCAGGTACTCCCCGTGACTCTAAAGCTGATAGAATGGCTGTCCACTAGACATTGTCTAACGTGCCGGAAATATACAAGGATATTCCAATAACGTATTTATCTTAGCATATATCGATCCAAGATAGAGCTGTTGAAATCGCATGCAAAGTCTTTCTGAACCCGGTTAATGGCATAGTTGCGCCAATAAATGTGTCACCACAGATAGTTCGAGTAACTTTTCAAAGGCAGGAAGGAGCGTAATGGATCTATAAAACTTTGGATCGCTAGTCGATCTTCCATTATTCTTTGATATGACTTTAAGTCTCCCCTCTTTCCATATCTTTGGAAAATGGCACTCGCGGAAACAGCGGTTAAAGACCGCAAGTGTCTCATGTGCTGCAGTATTCCATACAACCTGAAAATCCTACTGTCTATATCAAAAATGCCTGGAGCTTTTCCGTGTCAAGATTTTAAAGATATCATCTTACTCAGAGTGACGCAGCTCCGAATCAAAGCTGCCATCTGGAACTATTTTAACTGCATTCCTAATGCTTCGTCATTTAACTGTGTCGAGATCATGGTCATCATCAGGGAAAAGTGATGTAAAAAGGTTTTCGAGAGATTCGCGAATATTCTCGATGTAAGTCCCATCGGTCCTCTCGAGTGCGTTGAAAACAAATGGTTTCCAGGGGCTCCATATATTTTTATGTCCGAATTATCTAGGGTGATAAAATTACGGAAATGAAAGCGCCTAGCCTGCTTAACCTCTCTATCATAGTTACACTGAGCGTCTTATAAGGCCACCCGATCTTTTCATTAGAGAGTTCTTTGGCTACGTCGTATATTATTAATGATGGAAACTTCTCCCCCTTTTTGTCGACTTTAAGTCCTTATACAGTAGAAACTGCTTCTTGGAAGTTCTTAGCACTATCATTATCGCAGGTCTCAGTTATGATGCCACCGTTACGTATCTAAGCTGTGAGATGTAAGCTCCTGTAATTCCTGTTAATGCCAAGTTATTTCAGATTAATCTCCTGTTAAAGGATGTTCAATACTTCTTTATTTGATCTCGGTTTATCTCTATTATTATCTAAGACAAACACAGATTTAGGAGTTGATTTAGTTTCCTTTTGAACTATAAGAATATTTTCCCTCACCATTGTTTGAATTTGAGGGTGGCCAGCCACCAAAACCGCACTGTATGATAATGGTTCAATTTTAAAGTCAGCCTCTTTCTTTGTAGGGTAGCTTTCTGTATTTGAGACTTTAAGTTATCCCTTTGAAAATGAAAACTCCTCACACAAGGAAACTATTTTTGTGCCATAGTTATATCAATCAATTTGAGTATCCTTTATTTAATGGTAGGTGACAGTTTACTAGAAGAACATGCTAAATTTCCTATTTCTTATAAATCATCTCTACCTGTTCTCTGCTACTTCGTTTTTCATTGTCAGGTTAATAGTCCTTCATTGTACACTAGGATAGATTTATTGGCAACAGGATTAACTTCTATATCACTACTTTGCTCATCCCTTTCTTGCTCTTGAGTCAAAACCTAATCTATGGATGGTTTCATACTCCCCGTTCTGAACGGAATACATCTTCTATCAGGAGAGTTACTTTTCATTAATTTGAAATATTATTTAAAAAATCATAATAATTAAATATAAAATTTTATAAATAAAACTATAAGAGTATAATAATAGTAAGTTAATGTTATAACAATTGAAATAATGAAATAATTTAAATGTCAAAATTATTAAATTTATATTTTAATAAAGTTCAAGAGATAATATCACCTCACTAATTCAAGTACATCACTACATTAATCAGTACATCACTACATTTGTCGATGCGGTTGTCTGGATAATGAATATTTCATTGTTAGGGTGACGAAAGTAACAATTATGTGATAAACGTTTACATTATCACAATTTTAAAACTTTAAAAAATACTTGAATTATATATTACAAGCACAAAAAAACTATTTACAAAGTATTTTATTAATTCTCTTTACAACAATATAGACATTCTTGGAAAAGTCACTAATTCGAAGTATATAATTTGTTGATGAAAAATAACAATTATGTGATAAATGTTTGAAGACTATAAAAAAATCTACATGGGCCCTATTTAAGCAGCATATAAATAATGCTGATTGCTATTATTTAAGAATGCTACTGACTAATTTTCAAAAGTTCACTTCATTTGCCAATTTGACATCATTTGATGGTGGCGGATACTAGGCACACAGGGAAACTTGCCAAAAACTCTATATATTCGAAAACTATCAGCATTGGGAAATAACATTGATGGGTACCTCTATAAATTGCCATCAGCTACAACTACAAACATTATTTGCTATAATTTTGACCACATATTCGCCATCCAACTCCAAAGACCCGTGGGAAAAATTTAGAAAGGACTTGAGCGAAACTATTTCGCACTGTTTTCGTACAGTTAGCAACGGTAATACCATTCAATTTTTGAACAACATTTAATAAAGCTCTGATAGAAATCAAGGACTTATGCTTAATTGTCAACAGCAAAGAACTCATTCAATTTGGTATTGTTACACCACAATGTTTTGTGTTTAAATTTTATAACCAAGATTTATTGAGAGAAAAACAATTCAGCGCTAATTACTTGCATATATTTGTCGGAGAAAACAAGCAACTCTTAGTTGCGAATCAGAAATTTGCCTACGACACAATTAAAAATTCATTGGGCAATATTATTATTCAGTCGGGTTTTCCTTGGTGTGTCCGGTGGTACAATAAAAACTTTCCTCATCGATTTGCTATTGGCTCGAATGTGTTCTCAAAATGGAATTACTCTGGCTCTTGCTTCATCAAGTGTTGCAGCTACGTTATTTGATAAAGGATAGATAGCACATTCGGCAAATACTATGGCACATAGGAAATCGCTTAAAACACTTGATAAGATTCTTTAAGATTTACACAGAACGGCAAAGCTATAATTTTATTAGCTGGCAATTTCCACCAGACTCTATCGGTTATATCAAAATCAAACCCATCGATGCACTCGTTGCTTGTCTCAAAGAACCAAATGTTTGCACACAGAAATTCACATTAAAGACCAATATGCACTTTAATCTATAATGCAGTGCGTCAACTATACTTTCAAAACCGCCATTGACCATTGGCAATGAGTACTAGTTGATAGCGACACAAATATAGACATCATTTCCATTGAACTTTTTTGTCTAATGAAAAAAGTTTCCCACAAATTTCCACCAATTACAAAAATCACCACTTACATCCACGTAATCCACAAACAAATTACGGGCAAATATGTCACTTGCAAATCGATTGACAAGCGTCATGAATGCAGGCCAGATTTTAAATCATCAAATTTAATTTTTAAATTCGTTTGATCTTTCTGAGGTGCCATCGGACAGATTGGCACTTAAAATCTGCGCACTAATAATTCTTTTACCCAATATTAATTCATCTCGATTGTGCAATGGAATCAGATTTCCTATCAAAAAACGAATGTCAAACATCACGGAAGCGGTAATTCTAAATAACTAGTCAAGACAAGAAGATATGATGATTCCGCCTATTTCCATCCTTCCCATCGATGATGATGATTTAACTTCAACCAACTACAGTTTCCCATTCGCCTTGCATTCTCAATGATCATTAACAAAGCATAAGGTCAATTGCTTCAAGTGAATGGATAAAATCTAGAGAAACCATGCTTTCACATAGTCAGTTATAGGTCTGTATGCTTATGAGTGGAACAAACGAAAAATTTATATTGTGGAAGATGGAAAGACCAAAAATAGTATACATTTCAAAGCACTTGAATAAACTATTTAAAAATGAATTGTCTTTTATTTATTTTGTACATGTACAAATATCTGCCTTTTTATGTGTACTTACTTAATTCCAAGAAAATTGAAAGGGGTTATAAAATATATGTCAAATATTAGCTAGTGTAATAAACAAACATGACATTTAATATCTTAACCTAACTTTATCTTAACCTTCAAATAACTTCCTATAACTACGATTAGTATCCATAGTGATGGAAAAATAACAAAAAATAAAGCTCTGCTCAAGAGTTAAGAGACTGACTATAGGCTTTATAAATATTTAATGGTGCTTATAATTGTGTCCAAACTTCATAAGCCTTTCAGTTTCCAGTTTACTAAACGCTAGCTGTAGGAGCTTAGCTCATTTGCATTATATCAATATTGAGTTACTGTTTAGCTTTCAGAGCGAAACATTTTAACCTTACCGCCTGGTATCAGGAACAAGAAGGAAATAATTATTCTTTTCAATAGTGGGTTGCTCTTATAAAAAGAAAGGAAGGCGTATATGGGTGAAATATGTAAATACGATTAAATATAATTATACTAGAACACCCTAGATATTGCAAAATAAGTGTATTACGCTTCCTATTTTCTTGCAATTTAATACATTCTTTCGTTCTTTGTTATGAGTAGTCTGTAATATAACACTTTTGAATTTAACATAATCAATGTAGATGCTTTGTGTACCAGAGTTTTTCGACTTATTTTTTTGTCAAATTAAATGAGATTAGATTCCCTAAACATGGTCGCATAAATCGTATTTATCATTTGTCAAATATCTTAATTATATTTAAATACATTTATGTTACAAAATATATTTTTGTCAGGTAAGATTGGTAGTATTGCACAATACGTGACAGAGAACAGTGGGACGGCTTTAGAAAAACTGAAGTCGGAACTCCTTTTAACTACTCAGTATATACTTGCTAGGTTTTTGTTAAATAACAGTAAATAATCATATCCGAAGCCCATTACAAAGGAACGCTAATATTCTTCATTAATAAGAAAGCTTTTTATTCGTTTACGTCGTTTATCATTGGGTTCTCTTCACATATTTCACAAAATTTTAATTGACTCTATTAACTTATAGTCACCCATTTACGACCTTTTTCCGATAATTATCACTCGTCATATTGATGTACCACTATATGCTACTGGATCATTCGATCTCTACCCTTGGACTTTATCAACTCATCGCTGCGGATACCAAGTAGTGGGGGAAAAAACAGTATTTATCTAGCAATACAGTACAATTAATAGTATAAACAGTCTGGACGCTACGCTGTATGCAAAGCAATGCACAATCCAGCATTAATTTGATGGCCAAGGTTTAAACAAGTGAACAGATTAAAACAGTTTAACGTTCAAATACAAATTTTACCTACAATTTGATAGTAAAATTATTTGTTTCCAAATGGAAATGTGATAAAACTCTTTAGACTTTCACTATTTTCCTGAGAGTGTAATTTCATGTACATGCAAAATTGCTACATGTCTTAGTATTATTTGTAAAGTTATATGATGCAGAAAGTTTGGCGACGAAGAGCAATTGAAAGGGTTTTCTTCCTCAGTAAATACTCTCTATCGTTACACTTCTTACTACTGAGGTGAAGAAATATCTAATACTGTGTAACAAATGTGCCAAATAATGTTTAGATTAATATCTATAAACAAGGCAAATGGGGTAAAGTAACCTACATTGCTGGCGTCGACAAATAAGGTAGAACATCAGATAAAATAAAAAGAAAATTTATAATTTTTTCATATAAATGTTATTAAAAATATTTCATAATTTTTTCATTTCAATTAATCTTATAGAAATTTACAAAATATTTACACAGCATTAACAAATTTGGTATTACATGATATTATTACAAAATTTTTATTTATTACTGTCATATAATGTGCATATGAACAGTATTACATTATTAAAATTCGCATATATGTGTAGTTTATGGCATCCTTTTTTATATTATCACAGAAATCCGTCGTAATATTAATGATGTTACCTTAAACACCAAAAATGTAATTGACTTTAAGCTAATTAAGAAAATTTAATTGTAGGCTTACTACGAGTAGGTAGTAGTATGAGTATGAGTATGAGTATGAGTACGTAGAACACCACTTTTGGTGTTCTACGTACTCTAGGAAGCCTACCATTAATTTTTTTTAATTGGCTTAAAGTTAAGACTTTATTCAAGTTGTAAATATTTTTTTATAATTCACTTCAATTTCGTTAGCTAGGAGATCCTAAATTGGAATATTTGAATTGTTTTACTGTATTTCTTCAATTTTTTTAATATTTAAAATCTAACCATGATGCACATAAGATACTAGTAATGTTTTTATTCAAACTTATATAATCCACATATTTTTATGTCATGAAAACTATAGAAAAATAATTTTTCTAATTGAAACCTTTAGAATTAGAAGATTGAAATAATCACCGTCAGGTTTCATCATTGTGATGATTTCCCGGTTGACAGCTCAAATAATATTTAGAAAACCATATTTTTTTAATTTCTCCCCACATACCTATTTAGTCTTTCTAGTAATTTATGAAGATTGTGAAATTTATCAGAGTTTGGCAGGTCTATGTGATTTTCGTCCTTAATCTTGGGGAGTAATAAGCTATTCAAATGATCCATCATTGAAATTTCGCAATGCAGCTTAGAAAATAAAATTTTTTTAATTTTATTACCTATTTTATACAAAAAGATGGTCAGCTTCAAAAATTCTACTTCAATTATTACTACAAGGATAAATAAAATTAGGATAGCAGTGTAAAATTAGGAGTGCAAATAAAACGTCATTTAAAATAATTCTTACCAAGGTGAATATTATTCTTTTTTTTTAAATATTGAATATATTTGGCGTTAATTTTGTAGAAATGCGTTATTCATAAATAAATGAAACTACATAATGTAGTAGTATTATTTCTACTTTCTTTATGTTCTTTACCAGGACCTAAGTTCCTAGCGTCGACGTTAAGTTCTTTACTACGATCTAGGTTTCTAGCACGAGCTAGGATTACAACACCTTCAGGTGGGGTATTAGCAAAGATATATATGTATATATATATATATATATATATATATATATATATATATATATATATATATATATATATATCTTTACTAAAAACTCGCCTGAAGATGTTGTAATACAATGAAACCTAGGTCGTGGTAAAGAACTTAAAAAGTAGAAATAATGCTACATCACGTAATCTTTTTTTTTCATTTGACAATTGTTGTAAAGCCTGATAAATATAATACCGATGGTAAAGAATACCATAACTGCGCATTGTTGTTAGTGTCGATGTTGCAAAGGCTCAACGTATGATAAATTAGACCTTAAGGTATAAAATGTGAAAACGTTTATTGCAAAACCCTGATATTAATTGATTATAATTAAAAAAAAGGTCTATAGATAGTTGAAAAATTTGTAGTATATATATTAAATTCGGAAATAAATTAACAGCAAAAGAATATTGAATTTGGCAAGAAAAGCAAAATAAAATTAATAATAATTTAAGATTAATTATATAGACCCCTTCAATAATTGAGTATTTAGTTTAATTTAAAAATAGCTTAGTTTAATTTTACCATAATTTCTTTGCTTTGCTTTAAATTAATCCCGAGAATTAGATGTGTTTAATGCACAGCAAGTTCAAAAGTAAAAATGAAATATTCTTATTTTTCTTCGATTTTCTCGAAAACTGGTATCTCTTTTTCGTGTTTTTTTTTCTTACACGGAGCTATTCCTTATCTTCTATTATTCCTCATACGCATAAATATGTAATAATAAAAACGTGTAACTTTTAGTGAATAGTTTGAAAAAAAAAGAAATAATATGTGTACATTGGTTAGTAGCTTAGTTTTTAAAGCCCTATATAGTCACAATTTAAGCACAATTAAGACATAGACTTAATATATTAAAACTAGTTTTCCAAAATTAACGATTCATTTGTTTATTTACTAAAATACAATACAATATACTAATATATTTTCTTTTACTCTATATGACTTAAAACTTAGATATGTCCATTGAATCGACTTGAACTATTGTTTTAATGTCTAACAAAATCAAATGGTTTCTTCCGTTCGAATCGTCTAGTGATATTACATATGATGACAAATTAATGTGGTTTTAAAATCTTTAGTCTTTTGATGAAAATGGGCGAACTCAGCAAAACTGCAAAAGATTTAACTTTTTTTCTCTTGCGTGCCTCCATAGCTGAATACCATAATACTATACTAGATATAATATTAATTTAAGCTTTTTCACAAATTTCCTCGAACGAATTTATTTTTGCCAAGTATTTCTCATAATTATGTATGAAATTTTAAACATTTATTACTTATTGAATTTAATATCCTCAAAATAATGTTCATAAATTTCAAACAATTATTAATTACTTGAAAATAAAAAGAATAATTTTTTTAATGTTAAATTCATTACGTGTTGGTAAACAAGTAAGAAATCTTGAAATTTTTTGAGGATAATTAACGTTTTTGATTTATTTTTGTATTTATTAGTATGCTTTTAAATATTCACTTAAAGATTCTTCGCTGTTAAAAATTCCCAAGCTTACTTCTTTCTGGATAAGGAATGGCTTTGTGTTAAATTTTAAGAACGTTTAAGATCTACTGCGACATTTTTGTCAAATATTTTTTGCGGGGCTATATACAGCTGACTATTTGGTGATTGAATATAATCCAGTCTTAAAAATTAGTGCGAACATCTTTTCTAACAAACTTTTACAAAACGGAATATGAAGCCATGAGATGTTGCAAAAAGATTCAATAGCCGCGTGATTTTTCTAAGACTAATGATTATGGATTAGTAATCGCTGAATAGTTCATCTTAGATTAGATTAGTAATCGCTGAATAGTTAATTCGCTGAATAGTCTAACGAATATGTTGAATAAACCGCTGAGTAGTTTTAGAGTTTAGCCGTAATTAATTTCTGCCCAATAAATTCGAACGCCTTTTTTATTGATATCTATATACCTAGGAGATCAATTGAGATAATATCAGAGTAATACTTTTCTCAGGCACTTCAAAAGAAAATTTAGAATGGCAATAAAAATATTCAAACATATCATTGGCTGATTTTACTTCTTTTCCTGACCCTTCTTAGGCCGATCGTATTTGATAATTACCAATATGTGTTCGTGTACGGAATGTTAAGGCTGATTCTGTTATTGATGGGTAAAAAATGAACTAATTGAACATAGTGAGATTAATTAGTTTGAATTCATGTCTTGCTTAAAAATATTGGAAGCCGTAATCGCCGCTTGAGGAAATCCCAACTAGTCATTGTCAGAAAATGGATTTGCCGTCTGATGAAGGTGAATAACCCAGAATATCTCTGGATCTTCTGTAAATTATGCATCTGAATAGTTAAATATGTGGCGAGACGCTTATGTGGCGTGTATAGCGTTGAAATTTAAAATATTTGAACGTCTAGTATGAACGAATGTAGCTCACTTCATTCATATCTGGTTGCACAAAATTTTCGCAAATTATTGCATGATAACTCTTTTTCTGTGATGAGGAATATTGTAGAATCATTGAATAGTCGTCTGCAAAAAAGATCTAGATAAACGATCGTAATATATCCACTGATGGGGTACAGATTCAATTCCATAACATTAACAATATTATGTTATTTTAAGTAGTTTTTTGTTGTTGTATAACAAATTAATTAAAATTTATTTTTGATAATTTAGCAAAATTATTTACTTGGATCCTAAAAATGCTATCCGGTACTAATTGTTGAAGATAACTGAAATCAGTACCAGATAAGAAGGTGAAATGTAAGTGGCGTATTTGCTGGGGTGAACACATGTAAAAAATTTTCTTAAAGTAAAAATGGCCAGCTGTTAGTCGACATTTTTATGGAATTTTTTAAATGATTTTATAGCTGAATTTATTGCAATTTATTCTTTATGATTGATTGGCCATTTTCATAGACAGTTCTTTAGTACAATCAAAAGATGTTAGCCGCTCTGCGATTTCAGAAATATTTGGTACGCGTAGTTAAATACGTTTCGTTTGTTGCTCGTTTTTGAACTACGAACATTGAAGATGTTTTTCAAACTTTTATATCGGCTGAACATTTAATATATTCTATTAAATGTAATAAAAGTTAACGTGAATGGACAGGTCATAGTACAGAAAGTTGACAAAAAAAGCACATACCTAAAACGTGATATAAATTAAAATTTCAAAATATGCCAATTCTAATATGTGTTAAACAGAAGAAGATATTTAAATGCATCGACGGAAAAATTAAATATTAAAAATTCAAAAGCAGGTATTTTAAATGTACACAAATAATGTTGTGTTGTTCGGAATAAATTTCAAAATATTGAAAATAAATATTTCAGTTTAATTAAATGCCTGATAGGTCCTTAAACTTTACTACGTAATAACAATATACTGTTAATAATATATATTTGTTTCATGTTTTAATCAGCATTTACGAAAATTTTTTGATTATCATCAAAAAATCTAAATAATTCAATATTTATTTACCACGTAATTCTGACGTAAAATTCGGCATATAAGGGACAGATATTATGCATATTAAAAATAAATACTCTAGTACCTCACTATATTCACAAAAGTGTTAAAACAAGGTTTTATTTAAAAACAAGGACCTCATTACATTGTATAATATATCAGTTGAATAAACTTTGTCCAAAGTTAGCAATAAACAAAATCACCTGTAATCATTTTAGCACAATAAATATCAGCATTTTCAAGTTGAGTCATTATTCTAAATGTTATTCTTAAATCTCTCAGATATAAATATTATTAATTTTGTGTATATATATATATATATATATATATATATATATATTAATAATATTAATATCTGAGAGGTTTAATAATAACATACTATAAAATATTATTAATTTTATATGAATGTGCGGCAGTCAGTTGATTTGAACACTATCTTTGAAAATTGTGTACGGGAAGCAAAAGCAAAAGGTGAAAAGCGTTAAGAAAACAAAGATTAATATATTTAAGTTCTTAGTTTCTTACTCTTTTACTTTAAATTGCCTAGTTTTTCTATTTGCATTGATATATTAATTCATATCACGAAAAAAATTTAC
This sequence comes from Druceiella hillmani, assembly GCA_039881145.1. Taxonomy (NCBI): domain Eukaryota; kingdom Metazoa; phylum Arthropoda; class Insecta; order Lepidoptera; family Hepialidae; genus Druceiella; species Druceiella hillmani. The sequence goes on along the minus strand of JAYKKI010000028.1, from coordinate 23,774,646 downwards.
TTGAATTTTAAAGACTTAGGTAATGTTGTCAGATATTTTAGGAGCCTTCCCTGTTCCCTGATTTTAAACAGCTAATTACTATGAGAATTATAAAAGAATACAATACATACCATCCCTAATTTATAGAATAGGGTCTTAGTTCTTTGTGCTCTCTACTCGATCTGCGTAATTCTATATTTTAAATACTAATATTTAAAAATATAGGTCAATTAACTCTCTCTCAATTAACTCTATGAGAGAGCCTAACTTTTTGTGACCGTTCATAAATGTGTAAATGCTGAAATGAGTAGGATATAGTGGTCTTGCTTACTATCTTGAACAAAGAATTCTCTGCCAATGTTATGACAACAGACTACTACTCAGAAATTAGCATAGTTAATAAACATAATATATCACTAAAAAATAATAATCAGAATTTACCTATATGATATTCTAATTTTTTAATTAAATTAATTCAAGAATAAAAGAAGTACACAAAATAAGTCATTAATAAAAAACTGGTCGTGGAAAGTCTTTTTGAATTTCAGATGCAGACAGACAATTAAGAAATTAAAAAAATATGGTAATCAATCCGGATATATTTCAAAATTATATGAAAATTTTTATAAAGTTAGGAATTATCAACAAGAAGAAGTGACATGAAAATAATTATGAAAGCGACTTTGACGATATTTTCACTTTCTGTTTCTACTGTCTACATGCATGGCGCTAATTTATCAATCCATTCCAATTGCTCCATACAACACAAATTACAACTTCTTTCATATATAAAATAAGATGTAATTGTAATGCAAACAGAAACCCATCAGGTTCTGCAAGTCATAAACATCTACAAAGATCCAGGATTGGATCGTTTTCCATGGTTCTTCTTGTAAAAATGGGCATCCCCCTTTGTTTAATTTTACATCATATTTAATAAGTTCTTAACTTTCGGTTTGTTTATATTTTCAAGCGTAACAATCATTTTTGAAAAGTTAGTTTATAAACAAGTTTCATGACTGGTTCTTGACTTTTTAACCTTATGGCTAAGAAGCCGTGCGGCTTCTTAGCTACTTCAACATAATAACGGAAATTGTTAAGACACGTATCTTAACAATTTCCATTCTTCAAGGGCACTCAATATCCAAATATTAGTGCAAGATTTTAGTTGTTGTACGCCAAAGAAATTTAATTGAAACTGCAAACAATTGGAGTATCAAGCCTTTAACCTACTTAATGCATCAAACGCACATATCGGAATGAGCGGCTTTAAATAAATTACAAATAAGGTTGGTTGGCGTTCACACTAACTCACTTTACTTTTCTCATATCCATTAATAACATTAGCAATGTGATCCATCATTGTAACTGCAACCTCAAATAATTGAAAACTGTAAGTTGGCTTAGGCAGACGTAACAAATATCACCAGGTGGTGTGAGATAAACGGTATAAAATTCAATCCAATTCACAAAAACAGTCACGAATTTAGATGAATATATTTATATAATAACAAATTGCCATTTGATGCAAATCAACTATATTAAAGATCTATGTATTACCATCGATAGAAAAATTTATTTCAAACCTCATTTAAACAACTTGGTTGTAACGCATCCGAAATGATAGGTTTCATTTTAATTTATTGAAATATTTTTCGAAAACAACTACAATTGCTTCTTTTTAATACATACGTGAGAAATATTGCTATTCAAATTAATAGCATGACTTATTGACCATACATATTGTGTGACATTTGGATGAGTGATGGAATTTCAAGGAGCGATTAAGGAATAGTAAATAAATGATATAAAGGTAAACAAACTAAATTTTTTTTAACTTATGTTTTAATAAAACACTGCATATTAGGAAAAATTTTTTTTTCACTGTATGATTAAGGTGCCTATTCTTAATTGCTTCTTAAAATTCAGCCATTGATCAAAAAGTAACCTAGTATATTTGTGTGTAGATCCAGTTCTTTGCCTCGCTTCCATACTAGAATATATAAAAACTCCATTTAAATGCGTGCACTACCGGATGAAGGTGCGCATCTCATCAGTCATTCCTGGATGTAGAAATTTTAAAAAACCTCATGTGGACCTGGATATATTAGGCCCTCTGGCACAGTTTTCTGCAAGTAATATATTTTTTTATTAATATACCAATTAATAATTCTTTGCACTTATCAATATGTGCGTGTGTACATGTGTGCATGAATGCGTGTTTGTGCTTGTAAGGGGTATTGATCAAAAAATTTACTACCTACCGAAAAAAAAGAGAAAAAAGAAAAATAAAATATATATATATGTATATATATATATATATATATATATATATATATATATATATATATATATATATAATATATAAATATGGACTATGGTTTATTTTAGGTATGTGAATATAACACTATAATACCATTGATGTACTTTTTAATGATATAATTTTAATATTATTTAAAACCGTGTAACTTTTATAACGCTTCGCAACAAATCTTAAACATTTTTGATTAATTGTGTATATAAGTTAAATAAATAACAAATCAATGCACACATTGGATGCTGGCAAATTTTATGAAAATAATTCCCCTCTGTGTGGCATTTTAATGTTCCAAAATAATCTCTTTTCTGTTTCATAGTCATTCACCAGATCTTTAGTTGGGACCCCCCCCCTCATCCCCAGATTACTTTGCGAACGAGAAACTTAATTTTGGGAGTTAAATGCAAAACCACACATTTAAACCCAGAAAAAATCCAATACAGTCGTAGAAGTAAGTATGCCTTCGCATACCTATAATAAACCATAGTAAAGATTTAGATTTTAAACACAAATGTCTAACACATTTACAAATATTATTATGTAAAATATTAATTTTATTTAATATTTAAACTTCAAAGACAAAAAATTTGGCAATGCAACGAAAATCATTAAATAATTTTAAAATATGGCAGATACGTGAGAGCTGCTTCTCTTAAAGTAAGTATTACGTGCTTCTCTTAAAGTAAGGTAAAATGATTTTATATGGGTTTAGTTTATTAAGTATATAAGACCTATTTTAGACTATCACTTATAACAAATGTTAACCATTACGACAATGACAATCCTAATTGTCATAATCGGCATATTTCTTTTGGGTGTAGTAGATAGTGTAATGAAGGTAAAGTACTCACAGTTATATTGGTTCTTTTACTTATTATCCTAGTCTAGTGAAAAAACAAATGACTGAAATATTTTGCACCGTAAAGAACATTAAGAAAAAAATCAACCCGCCAAAGTGCATGTCACACACGTATTAAATAAGGGTGTAGGAATAAAAAATTGTAAAGTTGTTGTAGTCGCAATTATGGAGATTTTCCCCGTGGTAAATTAAGGTATAAACCAGGCAAATTCACAAAGTTATTTGCCACAAATTTATCTTTCCAAATACTTACTATGATGTGCATACTACAGGGCTAGGTGATGTGCATACTACATTCTACTTGGCGTAGTAGCCTGGTTCCCTTCATTTTTTTTATTGATGAGATTTGAAAGACATAATTGAAATTAATAGAATTGAAAGAAATGTTAGGTAAACAGGAAGTATTGACTAAAATGTCGTTATCTTATTTATTCATTTTCTCACATACTTGGTAAAAGTTCTGTGCAGATTCACATTTCTCAAAAGAGAGGCTAGGCTAAGGCTACCTTTAACGACATACCACTCAGTGGGCTCCGTGAGAAGAAAAATTGTCATCCCCAAGTGCAGCGTGTAATACGATACGCAAAAAAAATTATTAAATATTTTTCTTTACTTCTATATATTCAGGTGATCCAACTACGTTCTTTCATAAAATATTGCTACAATCCGTCTTAAACTACATGAGTTACATTGCTGTGACTTCCAGACGGACAAGTAACATTGTATATGACGTACGAACGTACATCTATTTGTCGTAATGCGATCTCGTAGTATGTTCTTAAAACGGCAAAGGAAATCAAGAGGTTCATTATTTAGTTTCTGTCGCAAAGCCATTTTTCATACCATGAAGGCACGCAGGAAACACTTCATTAATCTCTACTATCTACGTCAAAGACACGTATAATTGTTCGTGCAGACACGGTGGCAGGATATGAGGTAATTGCACCAGTGTCTTAATCACCGTATACTAGCTTGGTTAAATCAGATAAGAAAATAAAAATGATATTCTAAAATTAAAAAAAGCTTTTTAACATCTATTTTTCTTATGTCCCCTTAAGATGAAAAACACTTTTAACCAATCTTTCTTCGCCACAAAAATTCTATCAGAGTCTGAAACTGGCGAAAATGACTAATATCTTAATTATTTTACTTTCATAACTATTGGAGTATTAATATTTGCGCCTGAAAAAAATATGCTGCTCAATATAAATATGTTGGTCATAGATTTCAACTATACTAACTACTCATAACTTAAAAACTTTTATATCCAATAAATTTAAATTGGTTTCATTTGTACTGGGAGTCGATTTTTTTCTATTTCTTTTATTACTTATTATCTATACAGTTATAGATATTAAATAATAGAATAAATATGCATAACATTTTCATTTTCATGTTGGGCATCTCTGGGGCTGTTTCCTTTATCGGTTAAACAATCAGAATTATATAAAGAATAAATCCTGTGATTTTGTAAATTCTGTCATACGGCAAAAAGATATTGGAATTAATTACTACCAAACGTTTATGTTAAGGTAGATATAATATTTCTTAAATCTAAACACAAAGAGCCAACTCGTATAGAAGTAAATTAGAGCTTTGCGTTTCTTTTAGGAAAGCTGTGCAAGAACATAGCTATTTGTATCTTGCTTATTTTTACGGATATTTTTTTGAAACGGAAGCGTTCTATGAGAAATTATTTAACACCAATTGCCTACGCTTACTTATTCGATCACCACCGTCAAATATTTAAATATTCGATCACCGCCGTCGAATATTTCAATATTCGTACACCACAACATTCGAATATTTAAATAAACTATCGCCACAATGTTCGATCACCACCGTCAAATATTTAAATCAATGAACACGGAGACTAAACCTTGTAATTTAGGTTCAAGTAATCCTAAAAAACTCATGATGAATACATCATAGTATAACCCATGACGAATTAACCGAACTATGAAGAAATGAAAATGTTCAAATTTATGTTTTATTGCAATAACAAGGAAACAAATGTCAGGTTTACGTTGTTATTATTGTAAATGTTCCACAAATTGTCTGTAGTAAAAAATTAAAATTTTTTAGCCTTAAATGAATTAATTTAATATCACAGCATTTAATTTTCATTAATACTTATTATCCTCGTAAAATATTTATCGGCTTTTTCGGTAAATATTTAAACCAAAATGTTTATAGGGTCAAAATAACTTTTTACGTATTATTTATGTTACTTAAAGTATTTTATATTTTGTACCGATTTCCACGCAATGTTATTAGTTTTCTGCTATTATAGCACGCACCCACTCACGTACATGCACACGTGCACATACGCACACGCGCACATGCGCCCACACGCACGCGCGGACGCGCGCACGCGCACTCATGCACACATACACACATACGTGTGTATACATTTTGATGGAAAATGTATATTGTCCACGTTTTCAAGATATTTTCATCACTCTTCATAAATAACCTTTTATTAATGGTGCTTTTTTTAATTGAATTAGTCTGTTGAAACCGAATGGCTCGTTATATATCTATTCCACGATTTACGCACTGACTTTGGGATTAGGTACGTGTCTACTTTTTCTCTTCGTAGAGTTTGTGAAATTTGTCGATGGCGCGACGGCTTTCCGACTAATAGAAAATGTGTTAAAACTGTATCATTTACAGCGATGTTTTATAATTCCCTTAGAATTTAAAATTTGCGTAAATGAATATACTTTGTTGGATTCTGTACTAGTTCTACACTTAGTTTACAAGTCGTAATAAATGTGGTAGGTGTATTGACAATTTCGAACTTTCAACAGTTTTCGAAGTATAGCGCAGATAGTGGAAAATGCGATGTACACTGAGGAACCAGACGCATAGTACATTTTACAAAATTAATTATATGATAAAATTATATCCTTATTAATAATAAAGTTAAAAATTGCTCAATCATACGTGATAACAATCATGGATAAATTCATTACTTAAGACGAATGAAGACTTTATTATGTTGTAAAACCTTTATAAATATTAACCTTAGGGTGGTTTGATTATAATGAGATCAATAATATTTGTGACTATCGACATAGTTTTCCAATATTCTTAGTATCAGCCATCACAGTCATCTCAGACTTTCGACTCAACTGTTGTGATTGCAAAACCCTTGTGGGATCGACCCTCATCTCAAATTAGTTTAAAAAACACTTAAGATATTATTTAATTTTGTCAGGTGTTTAATTACTTTGTTTAAACAGGTTGTTTAAACTTTATTAATTTTATATAATTTTGAAAATTATTGGGAATTTGGTAATACTCAGTAAAGGCTAAAGATATAACATTAATTTTAGATTTTTGTCGTTGTTACAGATTGTCAGATTGTTATTATTAAAAATTGAAATAGACATCAATTCGCTTAATATAGAATGTATAGGAAAAGTGTAGAAACATTGTAAAAAATAAACGAACCATAATTTTTATTTTATTCGTAAAACTTTTATAAAAAGGGTCGAACACTACATACCTTGAAAGATATCCTTAAAGAATCCACAACATAAACCAGCCGAAAAAAACAAGTACAGCTATATAGCGTGATGATTTTATAAACTGGAATAAAATAAAGTAAAAGTGAAAAGCAATTTTTGCAATATATCCTATATTGCAAAAATTCTTTATTTAAATATTCTCCCGCTAGACGGCAGAGGATAGATTTACAATAAGTACAATCACAAGGAACACATTCATACATAAGTATCTTTTCCAAAGAAGTTACAAAATGTTATGAAAGTTTTAATAAATTATTAGGAAGGAAATAAAAAAGAAACAATTTTAATTTTTAAAGATTTTGTCACTCCTGGCACAGACTTTAGCCTTTTGAGTAATGAATGTACGAGTACTGTATTACGTGAACGGAGTGGTTCTTAATTGGAGACTGGTTTATGTATCCGGAAAATTCGGTGCAGAAAAATAATCAAGAAGATATTGAAAACATGAATTATAACCATCAATTTAATTTTTATAAATATATTTTGGGAACCACGAGTGATGGTCCGAAAATCAATAAGAAGTTTAGAAAGGAAAGGCCCCGCGAGGTTACTTAAACCATATAATATATTTAAGAGTTGTAGGCATATTTCGTAAAAAATCAGGCTACTGACACACCAGCAACTTCTTCCTATGTGGTGTTAAAATAATAGAGAACACAGTCTTCTGAGGACGAGAAAGATTTTAATGCAAGCTACAGAATAAACTGCCACTAAAATTAAAACTAAAATTAATATAATTGATAATTTGCTTGATGAAACTCAATATCTAGTGAAGTTGTTTACAAATATTTATTTATAAGTTAAGTTGTTACAAATGTAGTTATTATTATAGAAATAAGTTATAATAATAAAATAGCAATATAGTTGCAATTAGGGAAATATATTCCAGCAGAATTTAGATAAGCATTCAGTTTATTACTGGATGTCCAAACGAGGTGAAATTCCAGCATAGTAATTGCGGAAAAGTTTTTAAAGCTTGAAAATTTTATAACGGAAGCGTTGATTGATATAGATATGTTAAACAAATAGAATTTTCTTCTTTAGAATCAGTTGCTACTCCAATGAAGATAATATTCTGGTAAGCGAGTCTTTAAAATATTTAAAATTTCTATATGGAAAGAACAAATAAGATCACAACGAATCATAAATCTGTTAATATATTTGGACACTAGCCTGTGGTGGCGTAGCATAGTTCAAAAATACGGATATTTATGTTTGGAATACAAGTAAAATTACACTTTTTGATCTTTCAAAAAATGTATGTTGCAGATTGTTTGAAAAACATCCTTCATATCCCTAAACTTAGTTTGAAAATCAGGGAAGGTGAACCGAGTACCGGCAACTCCATAATAAACAAGAACCCGATTAGTTGTTTTAAAGCCGAATGGAACACGCATAAATAAAAACCAAACATATGCCCGAAATTCCAGCAAAAAAGTTAGTCATAACATAAAAAAAGAGTTGAAGCAAACGAATTGAAAGTTTAGAATTTCTTTATAAAGCTTTGAACACAATAAAGCGGACATTCGTTTAAAACAAGAAAGTGTTCGCCTCGTCCGTAAGCTTTAATACAAAAATCAGAAGCAGCTTGTCCGACCAAGTTGTTAGGGCACTGACTTTTTTAAAAACATTTTTTATAAATTAGGATGATTGAAAGGTTTATATTTAATAAAGTGGCTTTTAAAAAAACTTTTCTTGATATATCTCGCTAAAACGATACTACATTTTTCTTTTATTTTGAAATATTCCGGGACATCACGGGACATCCCGAAATTTTGATCCAGAGGTTTATAGTATCTTAGGACCTTGAGAATGTCGATACTTCCTAAATCACTTATTATGTATACAATATTAACAATGCTTAATCTCAATAATGGTAATATTTATAAATTTAATAAAAAAATTTTTATTAATATTTTTTGTAACTAAGCATGTTTTTAAATGTATTAATGATAATAAATATATTTTCATCATGTTATTAACATTGAAAATTGTCCTGTACATCTGGTTCTCTTATTCTATGAATGAGTGCACCCTTGCTGCTCCCTGCATTTTATTTCCAGTACGATTAAATATACAACAAATATAATAAAATCGAATTCATAGATAATTTCATATTCTTAAATTTCAATGAAACCTTCAATGGCATGGGAGGCACAGGAAGCAAGATATTTAGAAAAAAAGAAGATTTTAGTGAAGTTATCTTAACTAACGGACACGTTGTTTCATGATAATTTGCTCATCTTCAGAACGCCAAAATAAAGGTCTATACAGATTTTGAATATTTCTTCTTTTCACTTGGGCTTTCAAATTGTCATTATATTTACGTGGTGAAAATATTATTTATGTTTTAAATATAATCGTTTTTTATAGTAATAATATGTACATTTAAATGTTTATATATACCTATGTTTTACGAAGCCCATATGATGCGAGTTTAACAGTTCAGAAACTTATATTTACTAGTATGCATTACTAACCTGGGTTGCTTGTCTGGTCTGTAAGCCTCTACTGCTATTCTGGACTGTTGCTCTGGTATGTAAACTTGGATTGCTAGATTACTAGCATGAGCTTCTAGTCTGGGATGCTAGCTCGGACTGCTGAACTATAGGGATGGTTTTAGCTTCCGGCGTGGTTTTCTGACTTGAACTGCTAGCCTCGGCTGCAGGATTAGCCCATTGACTCAACTTACTAGCCTGGGTCTAATCTGTCCGGGCTGCTAATCTGGCCAGCTAGCCTAGGCTTCAAATCTAAACTGGAAGCCGATGCCAAGCCTAAGCTGCTTTCCAGGGCTGCTAGTGAAGTATGCATGATTAGGCTGCTAGTCAAGGATGATAAGCAGGGATGCTAGGCTGGGATGCCAGGCTGGGTTACTATGTTTGTCTGCTAGGCTGGGCTGCGAGTCTAGATTGCTTGTCTGTACCGCTGACCTGTGTTGCTTGCTCGCATTTTTATTGTCATTGCTTAATTTACCTTTGAAATTTCAATCTTTAAAAATTTATTTTCGGTGGGTTCCAGATTGACCAGGAGGAAGACATTTTAAAGAAATTTTAAAATTCTGAATTCATCTCTAAAGTTTCATGAATATTTTGTGATATAAATATAAAATTGTTAATGTGAAATAGTTTTTTCAAAGTATAAAAACCAAATTATTTCGTTTTAGCAGTCGCCATAGATGTATTCAAGAATTACTATATACGAATGTATTATAAACATAACTAAAAAACACCAATATTTAATTATGAACATGTAAGTAAAACGTGATGCAGTATTTGTTAGAAAGTTTAGTCTCTCGGGACTCTCGGAATTTGCACGCGAGGGTGAGCTCTCTGCAGAACGTCTGCCAGTCTTCACATAAGAATGATAGAAGTAACAGATTGATACAGGCGATAAAGGTGATGAAGGGGGTGTTTGTACTACTTATATAACCACAAGTCACAACCATATACAGAATAAAGATTTTACTGAATGATTGCTTCATAATGATGTATAAAATCATTTTAACATTACATTAGAGACGAAAGCTTCTAAAGTGAAGGATGTGAATTGAGTTTGTAATATTTATTGTCTCTTCACTTATAATTCGTTAATAAACTTTTGTTAATACTTAAATTGGCGCCTGTAATGGAGCTCATGAGCCAAAGTTAAATGAAATTTTTCATTAATATTTATCCCAAATAACAAAAATATCATCAATAAAATTTGATGTCGAAATTAATTTATTTGCAACTAATCCAGCAGTTTTTTGGTAAGTTAAATAAAGGTTAACTGGCATATAAATAACTTATTCAAAATGTTACCGATACGACAGTACTACTAAAGAAGTAGTAGAAAATTTACCTGATACGATAGTATTTATTCGAGGGAATACTGTATATTTAATAAAGCAAATTAGTAATTTAGGACGTCTTCAAAATTTATATTTGCTTCACAGTAGAGTAGCAGCAGAGACTAGGGTCCTAGATTTGCAGATGAGTACAGAATCCAAGACTAGTAAATTAGCATAACAACCCAGAGTAGCAGCTCAGGTCAGCAGCCTAGGCCAGCAGTCTAGGCTAACTGCACAGGCCATAATCCCAGGGTAGCAGCCCAAGCGCTCAAACCAGGCCAGCAGCGCAGGTCAACTACCTAGCTTAGTAACCCAAATCATCAGTATAGACAAGGAGGCAAACTTGGCAGCGCAGTCTAGCATTCTAGCCTAGTAGCCCAGCCTATCATACCAGGTTTGAAGTCCAATTAAACAACCCATGCTAACAGCCCAGGGAAGCATCACAGGAGTGTAGTCCCAGCCTGCAAACCAGGCCGACTGCACAGACCAGCAATTTTAGATCATTAGTCCAAGCAATGCCGGTCCATCACAGTTCCAAGTTAAATAATATCAAAGGACCAACATCAGAAATACCACGGTGATGTAACGTTCCATGCAAGTTTTTGCAAAGATCTGAATTACAAACAGGTCGTATCATTTTGTTAATGAGACTTATTTGTAGTCTATAAATAATATTTTTGCTTTATACGTAATAATATTTTATCTTGAGAAATCCTTCATTTGCAAAATAAGTTAAAGAAGCTTTAATAGAAAAATACACACATATTTAAATAACCCATTAATACTCAATTCATACAAATTTTCTTCACCTTTATAAATAAAAATCGGATTTTCAATAAATTATTAATAACTGAGTTATTATGCTGTTAGGAAAAAAATTCTTATGTGAAAATGAACTTACAACTTGTCAGTCAGAATATTTCCATAATCACTTTATTTGTTTTAATTAATAAATAGAGAATTTAAAATCATATTCGAATGTGTTTTCTGCAAATATAAAAAGGAGATAAAGACAAAAGTTAAAGAAAACAAATAATATTTTCCTTCGTTTCAATTTAAAAATTATTACTAGGAGCCTTGTTGTGTGTTATCCAAAAATTTAAAGATACTCCTTTCTAAGCTGGACTATTTCCAAAATGTTAATGTTGAGTAGTTTATTTCGTCTGCCTGATGATTTATGTCTCCTCTCGTTAGAAAAATCTTCTTCTTCTCATTAGACTATATGACGGTACAGTAATGAATGAAAAGGAATATTAAAATATTTGAAGTCTCATTACAAAATAATTGCCTGTACAGAAATTTATTTATTTGTCACTTAAGCCCATTTAATATCTAGATGTAATAACGAGCAAAAATGACTACACTATTATCCTTACATTGCTTTTAGTAAAGAAAAAAATGACACCCTTATGACATCACTAATATGTCCGCCTTCTCTACGTCTTTCAAATTTTTAATAATTTCGATTTTACATGTATTCATATATGTAAGATTTTTAAAACTATGTCTTAATGGAATTTAAAATCGGGTGAATCGTAATATTTGATTAGATTTTTATTCTGTAATTATTCGTATTTCAAACATTATAACAAATTTATGGGTTTAAATTACCTAACTAAATTCGTGTTATCATAGAATGTATTTGTAATTTTAAGAAGTAAATCGATGAATGTCAAATTATAATATTTATATATTATACATTTGTATTTTTATGGAAGAAACAAATAATTTTTGTGAAATCAACAAGAATAATTCATAAATAATTAAAGCAATGAAAAATTATTAATGTTAAATATGATTGCGTAAATGCAAGCACAATGGCAAGCGGCAAGAAAAGTTCTCCCAACTTTAACACTGGAGGGCGGTATAGACAATAAATAATTGTATGCAGCTATTAGGTAGTTTTCGCGTCCGTCACTAATAGCACCGTTATAAAGGCATATTTCGACCCAAACAATATATCCTAGATTTTTGTTTTCTCTAGAGGAATCTTTGTTTCCTATCTCAGCTTTGTCTATCATTTTTTCCCACTCTTATACGATAGATAAGTCCCCGTCATCATTATTTCTAGTTAAAGCTTCCATTTGGAATTGTGGTAGATTTCATCGTTGACCCTCTTGTGTTTGCTTAAATTTCAGCCTTTCTAATAATTGTTATAGTTATGGGAGATTTTTGTAAATAGAAGCTAGACTTTTTAACCGGATGTAATTTCAGAAGCAAATTGATAAATGAAATTCCATCTTGTGATGTCATTCTAGTCACATGAACTTCCATAGATAATACGTCTATAAGTTTAATTTCTTTTTGAGGTTCAATATTTGTATTTCTGACTTGATCCTGAGCATTTTCAATAATAATTGAAGTATTGGTTCTTGCGGAGTCTTACTCTGGCATTTCAAGAATATGCTTAGCATGCAAGTATGTAAAGCTCCAGCCGAATTATCAATAGATTTAACATATTTTTGCAATGTTTGCATAAGAAACTTGTTCATTATCTTCTTTCAAGCAATGTTCCCAAAAAGAAGATTGTGTGCGTTTTATTTAAAAACAACAGTATAAACAACAGTTTTGTTGACAACAGTAAAAATAATTAAAAGTTTATTGCATTAAAAGCTTTACAAAATACTGCTTTGATTATATTAAATGAACATAGATATTGATTATCAAATTGAATTTAATATAATAATTTATTAAAAAACAATAGTTTCTTTGATCGAAGTGGATCTTATGATATGGCAATATTTACAATATTCACAACTTATTGAAACTACCCTGATGTATTAATATTTCTACTTTATTTAAATTCTTTACCACGGCCTAGGTTTCGTTGTATGACAACATCTTCAGGTGGGCAATTCAATCTTTGTTAATTGCAATCATTGCTAATTGCCCACCTGAAAATTGTATCATACAACGAAACCTAGATCGTGGTAAAGAATTTAAATAAAGTGGAAATAATACTACATCACGTAGTTTCATTTACTTTTGAGTAATGAATTATTACAAAATTAACGCCAAATATATTCAATATTAATAATATTCTAAAAACTTACTTAATTTAAAGGTATGAAAATTGTTTCTATTTGACTTTCTTTTATCGCAATCGTAAATCATAATTCACACTTAAAAAACCTTTCAACTTAACTAGAGCAGGCTGATCGAGTCAATGTGAATTGGATGACTGACGATCGAGCAATGAATAAAACTTCCTTTTAATTTTTAAAGCTGCACTTACGGACTTCCCTAAATGGATTTGCACAAAATTTGCGGGCGTTACCTTAAGTCAGATCATTAGACAATATTGAAAGGATTATTTCCCGTTCAACATTCGCCGTGTCATGGTTGAAATTTTGGAGTCTAAATTAAAATACGAGATTTATCAAAAGGCAAGCAGTTAGTAAATAGTCATGCCCACTATTTTCGAAAACGTTACATTACAACCTACACTGATATGTAATTTTGCACTTTTTCATCATATAATGTAAATCAGTAATCAATCGGTACTTTGCTTTTATTGTTCAATTCAAGATATATACTTTTGTAATTATGGAATTTTACCTTTGAATTATGACTTTATTAGACAATTAATATCAGTGGCTAATTATGTAATTGTAAAATTACGTAATTACAGAATAAGTGCCCTACCTAATATCGTAAAAAGCGAACTAAAAAAATAAATAAAAGACTCTAATCATCGTTAGGATACACATATCCATAAAAGTTATTAGTTCTAATGACCTGAGGTAACAGGAAACCGGTCTAAAAAATAGTCTATCTAATCTCTTAATGAGAAGATTTTTCTTGACGAATATTGTAGGCATACAAGTGCGTTTAGCCATTGTTGGTTAGTATGAATTTGAGATTTGATAACCGATAAATTCTTACGACGACGATGCGAAGTAAATTAAGATAATGACAAAACATGTTATAAATATCCGATATTTAGAAATTTTAATTGTTTTTTAAATTTTCTTTCTGTCCATAGTCCATTCTTAAATGTAACTTGAATGTTAAACACAAAAACGTATATATATAAATATATATATATATATATATATATATATGTATATATATATATATATATATATATTATATATATATATATATATATATATATATAAATAAAATATTTAACATATAATTTGATTCAAAAGGTCTGTCTTAAAATATAACTGATATTAAAAATATTCAGTTTAAATTCATGATTTTTCATCGGGAAGATGCCATCATTAATAAAACTTATTGTCGTTTCTCGTTCAGTAATATTTTGATGGCAAGTTTCTCAAATTCTTTCTCACGCTTGGTATATGTTACGAAAGAACAAAAATAAATGGACCGGAAATCTACAGAGTAATAAGATGTGACTTTTATTTCTACTTAAATTCTAATTGAATGATGTTCATGGAGAATAATTTTGGTTAGAATTTTTTCCAAAAACAGAGATTTTTTGTTGTATACAATCCCTATAAAAATTTTACAAGGTCTCAAGATATTTTTCCGTATGGACGTATAAGTAACAGGGAACTATTGCGTTGTCCTGTGTTTGATTGATCAGAGGCTTACGGCCTTTGTCGCGGATTCGATTCACATCCTCTCGTCGTATGACGCTGGAGTGATATTTTTAATCACGTGGCTGAAATGCCACAGACCAATGACGGGCAGAAACACCACCGGTACAAGGAGCTACTCACTACGATCGTCAAGCCTCCTACCTAATGTTGTGATTCCTTAGTGGGCCTTACCACCGATACGTGCATTGAGAGAAGTCTATGTTCGGTGGAGGACGAAAAAAATGTTGATTTAATTTTTCTTGACTGAATATGTAGTGTTTGTTGAATAATTATACCGTAGTGATAAATTTATCTACAAAGTAATGTGTCTCCAATTCTGTTTACATCAATAACAATTTCTCTTAATATTTCTGATATTGTGACCTTTTCAAAATGTGTCTATATCCAATTTTGTCAATGAGTTTTACATTAATTAAAAAAAAATGTACTTAAATTAATATTATTAAAATGCCATTTAGGCTCACATTGCTAAAAGCCCAAAACTTATCCAAACTAAAGTTGGGGCAAATATTCTGGAAAATAGATAGATAGACAACAGTGTGGTGTGAAAGCCTGTTGCAATTCGTGTCTTAACTACAAACACATTCTTTGTATCAAAACTTACCACGGCTTGTAAGTGGAACTCAAGTCAACTAAAACGAAAATCCGGTTCACATTCCTTTTATTCATTGACTTCAATGAAGTCAGCGATAAACTAATGTGTTAATACACATATATTGCTATAAGTACTCGTAAACTAGTATTGACATTATGAATTAAGTATTCAAGTGTAAAATAAAAATTATTCACAAATATCAATAAATTTAATATTATAATGAATATGATATAAGTACATACTTATATGATACCCATCATCTCTTAATATTTGGAGGAAAATATAACAAAAAGAAATTAATATATTATACAAGAATATTATTTATTAAAAAGTGTATTATTGTAAAAAAAAAGTGGTATTATTAAAAAAATGTTAGTTTGGTAAAGGAAAGAAATAAATGAACTGCAAATTTATGTTTCCAATGAGAACAAATATATTTCGTAGGCGGGATATTTTATTTAAATTTATACATATTTTTTTACTATTTTCATTATACTTACAACGCTTAACTGACTTAATGATTAATTTCTTTTAACTGTATTTAGAAATAGGTGCATATTTCATTTTACTGCGATAAAATAAGTCACTTCCAAAAAATATGTATATAATTAATATTTTTCAATCTTAAATGTACATATAGTTTAGTATAATATAAACCGTTATTGAAACTCATCATTTAATCATAATTTTGAAATGATCCGTCAATAAACAAAATAAATTCTTACGCTTCGAAAGTTTATACATCCATGAATTAATACAGCATACTCAACGTAATGATCTCTTTGTAAAAGAAAATAGTCAAGCCAAAACGTAAAAATAGATTATCTTGAAAATCTTATCTAATATATTCATTTACTTTTGTTTTAATATTCTTGTAAATGTCAAAAAACGTGAGTACACATGCAAATATATATATATATATATATATATATATATATATATATATATATATATATATATATATACATATATATATATATATATATATATATATACATATATATATATACTATCATTCTTTTTGTGTATAACGTTCCGCATTATTTGTATTGAAGATAATTGTATTTTCACGAACAGTTTTCACGATAATTTCTGTGCATATTGTTCTTGTATTCTGGTGTTTTTATCCACAAAAAAATTAGTACAACGGTTATTATAAAAATAAAGTGAAACATCATCGTCGAGCAGTCTATTTTTACTTCTTAACAAATTTATACTTTTCAACGAAAGTTATTTATCTAAAAATTATAATGGCGAGACTGTTCAATAGCGAATTAATTCAATAGCCAGGGCTATTTGAGAAATATTTGTAGGAAATATTATAATATGATTACCATGAATTTGCTTTCAAACATTCGTTTAATCAGTCTAAATACATTTATGGATACGTCTAAAGATATTGGAAGATGTGTAGTTTCTCATAAGAAAACATAATCTTTATTATATTATTATGTACAGTTGATGTTACTTGGAATTTTTGATCGAAACATAATAAATAATTAGAGAAATGTAATAATAATTCTTGTATCTCTATTTAAATATTTATATCACAGCTTAAGTTTTTTTTAAACGCTACTAATATTTTGCGTTAGACTATCTTAAGATTTCTTATCCGTTTGTTAGTGGATAATTAGGCAGTTTATATCTCGCTGAAAAGCGAGACAAAAACCGTCTAAACTAATTAATAAATAACTTATGTTATTGGCAATAATAAAATGATAGATATTGACACGTTGGTACGATATGGCATCGCGTATATTAAAGAATATTAATATTTGTGTGTGTAATTTATTTAACTTATGTACAAGTTTATAATAGCAACTTTCATATAATTATTGGATTGTGGTACTAAAAGAAGACATTGGATATGGAATCTCGAAAGTTTATTAAGCGTTTGAAAAGATTACAATATGAATATATAATTCAAACTCTTACAATATAAGGGAACAAAATCTGGACAATAGAATCGTAGTGAATCTTTTTCAACTCTATCTGTCCGACCAAACAAACTACTGATGAAGGCTCGGTCGAATGTCTGTCGCAAATATGATTTTATCGGCCGATATTTTAAACCTACGGCTAATAACTGGGCATTTTTAAAGACGTACCTCAATAAATAATGAAATTTTCATAAAAATAATCTTTTTTAAATTGTTTTCATTCTTACTCATATGTATTCCAAACATCAACAATTATTTTAATATCATAAATTTCTAAACAATTCGTAGACATAAATTATTCTAAAAGTATTTTTCTTCATAATTTGTTTTCTATCAATTACAAAAGTATTCTTAAATACGTGATCGTGTGATCTAAGTGTTTCTCAATACTACATGAAATTGAAAAAAAAACCTTGAAACATTTTTTATAATTTACGATTGACATTCCTATAATACATATTAACATATTAATACCTACAGTATAATAAATGTGAACAAAGTCTAGTAATTCTCCTTCATTTCACCTAATGAAAGAATGATTCAAGATAGATAAGTATGTATTATGGCACAAATTTTTTGGTAAATAATCGAGTTGCCGGTTTTTCCCAAAACAATACTATTCATTCAATTAATTATACTCATTTAAATTGAATTTATTTTACTTAAACTATTAGCCGTAACTGAGCCCAAATATTATATTTATGATCTAAAACGAAAACAAAGACTCAGATCACAAGCACAAATCCATTATTGTCATTTATATCACCTAAACTGCATATGGCTGTAACAAAATGCAATAAAGTTTCATTAAAAATTATGCTACTTAAAAATATGTCATTGCTGTTTGACGGCGCAGCGCAAAGCGAAATTCCAGAATCGTTTCCCGGAGGAGGGCGTTGGCCTGATGACTCTGGGTGACTGTAAAATATTGTTCTCGTAGCAATAAATTTACCATATGTAACAGCTGTGTTTATTAAAGTTCGTAGATAAATAAATATGTAAATACTTTAATACTGAGCCATATGTGTAAATATTTTAGTCGGAGTCAATATTTGGGCAAATAAAAAAAATTGGCAAAAAAATTGAGTTATAAATAGATGAATAAAAAAAATTACCGTCACAAAAAAATTGCTACCATTCTTATTTCACCTGTAATATAAACAACAATAGAATTTACAAACGAATGAACCTGTGAAGTGAGAGTAAAACTCGAACTACAAAGTTTCCTTATAAATTTAGATATACCTAAAAATAATATTAACGTGTATCGGTTTAACAGAAATTCTAAATACGTACATGTACACGTATAAATATAATAACTTGTATATCCTTCTCATACTTATAAATATCTATAAATATGATAAAATTGTAGATTTGGCCTATAAAAACTTTCATAATATTTACGAAAAAATCATGTAAAAAATAAAAGTATAACAAAATCAAAATATTGCATTTGAGGTTTTCTGTGTGATTGTTTGAATACTCATCATGGAAGAATTTCTCACTCAATTTTAATGTAGTTTCCTTGAAAAATACAGGGTTTTAATTAAAATAATATTAACGTTTTATTTCATCAAATTCAGTTTACCCGATCAGAATATATGCGAATGTAACATTTTCAAAAATTAATTTACAATCCAAAACCTACTAAACCAATAACATAGTGCCTACCTATTATACTCGTTGTAATTACGCAATTGTATAGTGTATATAGATACACTATACGATTACATCACTAAATCGCTCTATGTCTATTTTAAATCGCGTTTTGAACGTTCTCCCGTTTGTCTTTGAGACTATTTTTTTATTCGTGCATCACGCAAGAGCAGCTAAAACGATTTCCATGAAGTGTTCACTTGTGGATTCTACTGAATATTATATCAATTGACCATTAAAAAGAACATATGGAAATTTGGTGTTCCAATAAATTTTTTTTTTATTTTATAAAGTTTACTTTTACAATTATTGAAATAGATTAAATATAAATCCAACTTAATAATATTTTCTAGCAGTCTAGACGTAAATACATTTGCGGACACATTTAGTGTTGAATGTATTAAAAAACATGAAATTTATAATCGTTACTACAGTTTTCCGATACACTTCAGAAAAATTTATGTTAACACTGTTTTTTGTAATTTCGACTTAGCAGTTTCAGGGATAAAGGAGAACATGTTTTTGGAGATACTTGCCAAATATATCTCTGGAAAAATATCTTACATAAAGTATAAAATAAATATTTTAGGAATACTTATGGGTAAAGGGTTTTTTTTACTCTTAGAAACTAGCCGCTCAGATACCGGACAATAATAACAAGAGCCGTTTCCGGACATTTTAGAGCCTACCGTTGCTCAGTTTCTATTCAAGATAAATATAATAAACAATGTATTATTCTACTATATCTCATACAAACGACCAAATTTCATATTCGTAGCTTAAATAGACCCTGAGATATGGGCTATAAAGTATTCTACTTTAGTGTTCAATCATTTACAGGTTATTTACCTAATTATATAATAAGAATTTTTAAGTAAATAGACAATTTTTTATATGAATATTAAAAATACTCATATAAAAAACTGTAAAATAATTATGAAGTCATTCGCGTGTAAGGTGAGTTAGTCACAATCCATCGAAAAACGTACTGATGCACTTTTTCTCTAACAGATTACTATGATTACTTCATATTTCTATTTCTAAACCAAAAAGACATAAAAAATATATCTTAATTTTACATTTGACGGAAAAATTGCAATATTCCAATCCAACTGAATGAGTAGTTTTTGAATTGGAATTTTGTCAGTGATACTAGAATCGCATAGAGCTTTTTTTATTTTAATTTATCGGAATTTTTAATTACTAAGGTAGTTCTTGTTCCTACTAAAATGACAAAATCAAAGACATAAATTTAATTATTTTTACCCAAATTAATTGCAACTATGTGATTTTCACAATTTCGTGAGACTAATAATTCATTTTTTCCAAAGAAAATTTGTCCTGGCCTTTTTAATATTTGTGTTTTTGGTAGAATAAGGTTTTTGATTCCTTTAAATATATGCACATTTTATGTTGTTAAGATTTTTTAAGAAATCCTTTTTTAAGAAAACCACAAAAATAACAAATGTGAATAATATTGTTTGTATGGGAGTAATCAAAATCTCGTGTAAAAATTATTTTAAATTCATGAATCAAATGGCAAAGTAAATCGAATACCTTTCCTAATACAGAGGTAATCAATACTATTGCTTGTACTTGCTACTAGAGATTACAAGAGGATGTATATTTATAAGACTGTTGCTTCAGCAAACGTAAAAAAGTATACTAATTTTCCATTCATTGATACTGTTTCCTAGAAATATTTACATTATAGAACCCGTTAAACAATTCGCTGTTATAAATTTTAGATTAATTTTTTTCGCAAAGAAACACGAACAGACCGCTTAAGCAGCATGCTTCAACTCATTCTCAAGATAAAATTATCTGTATTATTACATAGGTTTGAATTAAATTTACATGCATATATATATATATATATATATATATATATATATATATATATGCACGTATGTATATATATGTATGCACGTATGTAAATAGAATAAAAAATCACATTTCCTATCCATTTGAATGTAACATTGATTGAAGTAAAAAGTATCAAATTCATAGATAATCAAAACTGACCAACCAGTTTCATTATAGCTAGTATGGCATTATAGCTAGTAAACAGTCTGAACAAAATTGCCAAAAGTCAGTTTTTAAATAAATAATGTAAGTGACATACCGTTAAAAAGAACTTTTCAAATACAACATCGGAGAATCGTCGAAAAAAGGCCTCAAGCTTTATTTCTACCCGAAATCGTGAATTACGATCAAGAAATTTTTTTCCAACTCAAAGTGCGGAATAAAAATAGATTTCAGACAAAATATTAGTCACGCGTATATTTTATCTGTCTTTATATTTTCCTTAATAATATAAAGAATATAAGGAAAAAAATATGCGAAGTGCACACTTCTGAGTGGAGCTGCAATTGTCATCATATTTAACAAGAGATATTAAAGGAAGGACATAAAACTTTCAAAATTTCTTTGTTATAAACGCACCGTAAATATAACGTTTCGATGATTAATGATAAAAAAAGGGCAGAACAAAATATATTGTCTAATATTATGACCATAAATTACTATTGTGTCTTTTAGCTTACTTAGAAATAAAAAGGGAATATGAATAATTAGAAAAGTGCATTTGATTTATTTTCAATTCCCAAGAAAAAAATTAAGATTATTTTTATCACTAAAAGCAGTTTGACTGGTCTATAACTTTTGTTGAATTAAATTTACATATACTTCTAGAAATTACCTTCTATGAGTTATATTGTCATTAAATTTTCTGAATTTTATAAAGCAAAATTACATAAAACTTTAAATTTCCTTTCTTTTACAATTGCCAAGTAACCTCTCTCAAACTTATCTAAATATATATATAAAATATATATTAAAAATAATCTTTACTCCAACCTCTCTTCGTCGTCAAACTTTATTTTCCCCAAATTTTATAATTTTTGTACTCCTTTGCTAAATGTTATTATGACATTTGCAATGTCACCTTTTCAGCATTCTTTATTTCATTTTCGTACCCAATAATCGTCGTCAGTTATCCTTTATATTCTTATTTAATGCGCTTATTTCTAATCTCATCAAACGTGCAGAAATTTTTAGTACCTAATATAAAGAAATTGACTTAGCATTTTTTTTTCTTCTCCACTGCACTATATTATAATTAGAAAGTTGGAGCATTTACTTTGGAATATATATTTTCATATGTCAATATAGTCACATTAAAACAAATCACTCTATTTATGTACTAAAATAAAGTTGCTGAAGGTAAAATGTGGCTACATGTTTTACAGTGGTTAAAAATGTAATAATATTGGAGTCACAATGCAGTACAAGTTTCTAGAGTACATTATAGTAGAGATAAATTGTTGAATTTTCTTATGAATTATTGTCAGAAAATGTTTTATAACTTATTAAACGAAATCAAGGTTTGCAGGACAGTATTATCAAATTATATCTTTTTCCCTCGTTTTTCTCTTCAACGTAAAATTTCCTGTAACTTTTATTTCATTAATATTACCATATATTATTAGATGAAAAAATAAGAAAAAAAAGTAAACTTTATCAAAAATTTTGCTTTAGAGGGATTTAGTTCTGCAGTTAGGAAGGGTCTGCAGTTAGGTTCAAGCACCGAGGTTTTTTCATCCCAAAAAATAAACATTTTAATTGACTGGGGTCATATCTCCTTTATCCATATAAGTCGGACAATATCGTTAAATGACTCCCTTTCACTATATTTTGAGTAATTAAGTATTTATATTTATTAAGTATTTTTATTTTATTACGGGTTCAAAGGAACATAACTTGTTCCTTTTTAAAGAAATTCTTGAAGTGTGATTACTACTCTACTTAAGTTATGCATTTTTAAAACAAAATAATAAAAAGCCGTTTGTTAAAAATTAATTGTAATAAATAAATAGCAATGTCGAATACTATATTCTCAATGTCATTTAATGGTAATGACGTCCAGAGTTACGGGTATTTAATATAAAGAGCTTAATATAAATTTGCCACTAAAAGAATAAAATATACAGTTCTTACTTTTACATACGTTATATCGAGTTACTTACGATTAACTGGCAAGCCATAAGAATCAGATATAAATAACAGGGATAAAAAGCATAATAATCATAAAGGTAAAGAAATCAAATTAATATAATATGTCATTATAATATATTAGCATTAAATCAACATAATATATATGTAAACGTAATTTTCCAACATGTTAGTCAAGCTTCTTTGCAAAGATGAATGTATGTATAAAGATTGTCTTAAAATTTTCCAAATGGAAGTTAAAGTGACTATTTCCAAATTTCTTCTAAAATTTTTATTTTTCTTGAAAATTTTCCTTGAATAAAAAGCAGATATATCTCAATAGTAATTAGGAGCGCTTTCTCATTATTAATTTGAGTTGGTCCAAAGAAACAATAATTTAAAATTGTAGCCACCTACAATAAGAAAACACGTAATATCTTTAAAGGTCAACAATAAACATTTAGAAAAAAATAAATAAGGCGCAGTCAACCGATTCCACTTTCAAAAATAAAATACAAGCATTGAAAAAACCAAGACTCAACAAATTGGTCCCACCCACCAATAACGAGTAACTATATTCAATTCGAAAGATATTTTGACGTATCTAGTGTGATTGTAAGTCAGTTACTACTTGGACTGGCCCTCCAGAAAAATAAAATGTGTAGGCCTCTGGTAAGATTAGAAATTAATAATATTGCTACAAAAGAATTGGATAACAATGGTAAAAGACAGAAAAGGTAAAGAAATATGGAGGAGGGCTATAGTCGTTGAGAGGTCCCTGATACCTAATTAAATTTTCTTTTTAATATAATTATTTAATAGGTAAGTGTATTAATTATGAATATGTAATGAAACTAATTTAAACTATACTTTAAAAGAATGCTTGAAATTAACTTGGTTAGATCATCATTAAGAACGAAATGTGGAAATATTTAATTATTAACGAAAAAATGGTTTATGAAAATATTCCATTGGAAAGCTCTTTTCATGTATATAGTTTGGTTGTTATTAAGGGAATTAATCTGAAAATGTTATTATGAAATTGCGGATGTTTTTAAAAAGCCTCCCTTACCAAATCGTTAATATTGTTCTAGTTTGCAATATTTAATATATCCTAATGAAAAAGCTACGAGGAGACCGTTTAAATTTTGTGCTTATATTTGCTTTTTCGGCATTTTGTGCTATTGCACAATTTTTTATTGAATGAATATTAAATAGAAAAAATGGTGTCTACTAACGTAAGCGAGTCTTAACATAAGTATGCATAAATTTTAATCTACAACATTTTGGAATAAGCTCCTTTTTAACTGCAATCAAAGGCTTTCCAACAACAAAAAACTACTCGCTATTTTCGCGTGGCACACGTGGATATCAGCGAAAAAAGACCATGTAAACTAGTCAAACTACTCACAGAAAAGTAAAGAGGTCATTGAAGAAAAAAATCCATGCTACTTATAATAATAACAGATTGAGGACGTCCTTGAAATTTGAAGAAGTACTCTTTTTTTCTATTTTGATTCTAAATCTGAAAGTTACTTGCAGAAACAAACTCAGAAAAGAAGTACGAAAAAAGACAATAACTTAGGTATCATTTTTTAATAAAATATTAGGATAGTGAAAACCATATTGTTCTCTCGGAAAATACATGTTTCAAGCAAGGGTCATGGAGGGAGAGGGCAATGTGGATGAGACCAGAAAACATTAACTTAATTATTCCTGCCGTGGCATACCGACTATTATGTATAATAATTTTAGTAACTATGCGAAGATTTCTTATGACATTTTTGAAAAAATATCTGAAATATATCTATGTATTAATTACCTTCCTTCACAATTTACTAATCAGTTTAATTATAAATCAAGTTCATGAACATTTAAATTGAATTCCAATAAAATAAAATACAGTCAATTTTACATTCGTGTTAAAAGAGGCATAAGTTAATATTTTTAAATCTTGGAATTTCTTGTAGGTAATCAATTTAAAACGTTTACTCACTATAATTGAATATCTTAAAATATCTGCCCGGCTATATTTGCGTACTCTTTTCCTTGCATTGAATATTTCTCAGCTTTGGAATTGAGATGTTCGGTAATGCTACTAATTACAATAGAAAACCTCGTTTATGGTTTTTGTAAATAATGGTTAAAGGTTCCTTGTTACAAAACGTTTTCTTTTTTAAATGTGAGGAAATTATAAAAGAATAAATTTTGAAAAAACCATCATTTTGTAAATATTTTATTAGAATTTACTTTTCAATCCTCTAATGAAAACAATAATTACAGAGAATGGCTTAATAAACTATACGTAGTTAAACTAATTGATTTACTTTTAAATTTATTAAAAAAAATTATGTGATATTAAATTTATGCAAATTTTGAATGGTATTTTACGATGAAGCCAATATCTATCCCTGTTCATATTTTATGTACCTATTCGTTCTAACAAGTGGGTTTACGCAATAAAGTTTTCATATATTTAACACTGGTACACTGATACGACATCAACGAAAGCTATTGGTAAAAGACAAAACTCTCAGTAGGAGGATTCAAATTTCGTTAATATCTTCTTCTTCTCTCTTCATTCATTCCCAGCTGACGACCGGTAGATGAAGGTGATTTCTTATGATACTTCGAGTTTCAGTGATTTGTAGCATAATTCACTATTTTCTTCCAAAAATGGCGGCTTTTGGCGACGATTTCGGCTCCACCCGGGTCAAATTTGGTTTTGGAGATCTCCTCTAATGCGACTAATCCACGTGCAGTGCGTTGAACTTTCCAGGCGGCTAATCTTTACCGTCAGAGAAGCTTAAATGGTAAACGAACGGCGAATGTGACTAAATCATAGCCGCTGTCTTTTAATTAGTTGGGCGATTTTTGACTGATTCGCATATGTTAGTCGAATCTTTTCGTTCCGAATGCGGTTGCATTGTGACATTTTAGCGATTTGTTAATTAGACATTGCTTATGTCTCGAGTTTTTCTAGATTCGATTTTAACAACATCCAGGTTTCCCATCCGTAAAGTTTATCCTGCCTATCCTAGGTAGGATAAATATTTGGGACAGGCGGAGCTTGGTTTTGAACGATATGTTGTCTTACATGCAGATGGACCATTTAGACAAGAAAACGCTATTTCCGTCGAACCAACTCGAGCGAATTTCGTTTGTAGTCACCGATTTCTTCTGCTGCACTGATTATACAATTCATAGTCAATATTGATGGCTTTCCTCCATTTGTCCACCAATTTCAGGTACTCATCAGTAATCCACGACTGCATTCAGAGAAGATATGGAGATTTAAGTTGACGGTGAAGGCTCATAAAATTTCGTAGAATTGCTTTTCTTCGTTCTCCATATCTTCTGAAGGCTCGAAAGTAGTGACTTGATTCGACAAGACGTCCTCCTGACCGTTTGATCTTAATAAATTGTTTCCCACGTTGGTATTAAAAAAAGTGATTTCAATGATTCGGGTGTTGATTGCAGCAAAGGACAATGGGCAAAGTCCATTAGTCATATCCATTAGTCATAATTAGTACATAGTCTCTTCACATCCGCACCTAGCTTCACCAAAATACGCGTTGAAGCGTTTGAATCTAGTCTTTGTTGTAGCTCATTGTATAGTAGCATATGTAGCTATAGGTGCATATACTAAGAGGATATGCGTCTCGATAGTGCCATCAACGACCAGACCAGTACGATGGTCCAAAATTGGTTCAAAAGTGATTTTCTACCGTTATATCAATCTTAGCATCGAAAGGTAATCCTTAAATTTCACCGCGTTTCGAAATTCCTTTTTTAGCTGTATGATAAAAAAGTAAATGAAAGTATATACAATTCTTTAACAGTTTTTTCACCCATGAGGTGCAAATAATTATTGACTTAAGTCGCACAACGATTGTTTTAAAAACAATTGAAATACTATTTTTAACAACGAACATTTATTTGAATATTTTACTAACTCGTATTTGTTAGAATATAATTATTTAAAATAATGTCAATTTAAAAAATATAACTATTCTTGCATAAGGAACAAATCATATACAAAACATTTATAAGGAACAAATTTTTGTTATAAAAACAAAAGATAAGAAATATGGAGATATAAAATATTTTGTTTACTGTTCTCCACTATGAGTAAAGTTTATTAAATAGGAGTACAACTCAAACTATTATAACTAGAGATTCTGTATACATTTAGGAAAATACGAACTTTTAAATGGACAAATATTTTTTATAAAATTATTTTTGAATGTTAATAGTATATTTGACCATATTATCGCCTGGTTTATTTTTCACAGATATAAAAATATCATAAATTTCTCAAAAACTAATATACGAGATTTAGAATAATTGCTCAAGCTTTTCAGAAAGGAGGTAAACTTTTTATTTAACGACTTTTATAATTTTCGCTCTAGCAGTTTCGTTGATTTGGAGGGAGGGATTTTCAAAAATATCTTATTATCTTACTTAAAATTATAAAGAAAATAGTTTTGATTCCAACATAAATGTATCTTTGAATAAATAAATAAAATCTGATTATTTCATTTTCTCTCTCTAAAATTTATTTTTACATATTTAATATTAACTAATAGAATACGAGCGGGTAAATAATTTTTAAAATTTTTGTACCACATTTTGAGTTCTACATCAAAATCTAATATCAAAGAAAAATAGCTATGACAGATTGGGAAAAAGGAAAATACCCGAATTATTTTATAAGGGTTGCGTCTTTTGTCTTTTGCGGTACGAAAGTAATTCTCACTGTTTTCCTTGGAAAAATCACCCACAGGGCAAATCCATATTATTAACCACATTTCTAGGGGAATTTGAGAATTTTATTTCAATTATTTAGTTAAATTAATGCATATTTGATGGGTTAGATTAATTAATAGGTGTTTTTTTAAAATCCTAATTTAAATGTTTAATATAAAGATATATCGAATAATGCCATCTTTGCAAACAAAAATATTTATAAATAAGATACATAAATTTTCCAACTTACTCTTGCTATAATAATTCACTTTTGCTGGTTCGAGGTCAGTTTTTGAAAGTACAACAATATTTTCAGACCAATTTTTACCTCACAACCTACGCTAAATACTAAGAGAATCTTGATTCAAACTTGTCGTTTATTAAATAACTTTTACAATATTGTAGGAAAAATAATTGGCTTCGTTTTTCTGTTAACAGAGTAATTGAACGCCGAAAAAAGCTTTATTTTTCTAGGTAATGTGATATTATTCTTGGTAAATAAATATCATTAAAAATGGATATTAGTTGTGATAATTTCTGTCATAATTGCTTAGAGGAAAGGCACGAATAACATTTGTGACTCGAAAATGAAAATAAAATTTATGTGTTTTAAGAACAAAATGATTGTTATTAATTGTCATTCTTAAATAAAAAATTAAACCAAAGAAATATATATTTTAATGGAATTTACGGAATTTAAAGTTTAGTAACAAATCAAATGCGATAAATTTGCTTAAATGACGTTCTATGTATCTGACATAAGAAAACAATATCTCTCATTAAAAGTATTATTTTTACTTATAGTATTCAGCGATGAAGTTATGAATATTGTATACCTTTCTGAGAATCTCGGATTAATATAAACCCATTTAATTATATCTCGCAGCAACTTCATTTCTTATTTAAAGTATCATCTCATCTAAGTTATAAAACATAAAAATAATATATAAAAAAACATTGTATTGGAGTAATTTTATGACATCTTTATAAAAGTAATACGAACTTGAATATATTCAACTAGATTCGTTTCACTCTCCCGGTAAATGGTAAATATCTATGGCATATGATCTTTATCCTTATAAATTCTATTACATTACAAACATAGCCTAAACTTGATAAACGGTTTGAGAGAAATGCATCTCCTGATTCATCTATATCTTGCTCAAATTTCTTAGATTTAGTTGTATTTACCGCAAACGTTAAACAAGAACTCGTTCTTCTTTGCAAATACCTGGCGTCGTTTTTCGTAAATATATAAACTAGCAAAAGTGATCTGTTAAGTTCAATTTAAATTACTAATTAGAAAATTAAAATTTATTCCTATCCTAGCAATATTTCGACAGTTAAAAAAACACAGGAGTGTGAATATGAGTGAAATGGTGAAATTACAAAAGATTTCTTTTGATATTTATTTATTTTGAATGAGTATAAAGTAAATGACTCAATAAACATTCATTTTGTATATGAATTACGTAGCGAGCGAGCGTACGTGGCGAACCCACGGTGTCAAACGCGACAGCAAAGATTTGGTTCAGGAATGAGAACTACGATCTTGAGGAGGAACGCCGTACCGGACCTCCTGTTGAATTGGACGTTTAACGATTACGACGCCTAATTGAGGAAAATCCACGACTCATCAACTGACAGATGAGCTACACTGCAGTCATGGCACAATAGAAACACATTTGCACGAATTGAGAAAAATTTTTAAATACGGTGTGTAGATACCCCGCGAGATGTGATCATATCACCTTCAACGCAGAATTAATACTCGCAGAATTAATAATATTGAAACGGAACTTCGACTGTCTGAATCAGTTAGTAACTGGTAATGAGAAGTGGCTTACTTACATTAACCATATGTGCAAGTGTCAATGGCTAAGTCTCGGAAAAATAGGAGTTTTAGTAACCAAACCTAAAATAAGTGCCAAAACAGTGATCCTCCGCTGCTGGTGGAATATGAAGAGCGTTATTCATTGGTAGTTGCTTCCAGAGGGATCTACAATTGGAACAGGTACCAAATTGATTAGTTAACACGATCTATTTTATTTTCTACGTGATAATGCTAGTATGGGGCAGACCACATGTTGCAAAACGTAATCATGCCAAATTAAAGGAGCTCGGCTGGGTTCTACTCACTCATCCATATTATTTGGCAAATATTAAACCATCTGATTACCATTTATTCGGGGCACGAAATAAACATTTCGGTAAAAAAATTCGACGTTAACCTTTAAATTCTAAAAAAAATTCTTTAAATACGTATGAGTCTACTACCCTTGACGTAAAACTTTCAAACCATTGTCATGAAACAACATGAGGTTAGCTGATTTGCATTCAATTGTAATATTTGAGGGATGTTATGTTTGATGGAATTTATAT
This sequence comes from Druceiella hillmani, assembly GCA_039881145.1. NCBI lineage: Eukaryota > Metazoa > Arthropoda > Insecta > Lepidoptera > Hepialidae > Druceiella > Druceiella hillmani. The sequence goes on along the minus strand of JAYKKI010000028.1, from coordinate 23,744,240 downwards.
TAGACTGTTCGTATTTTTAGACTTTCGAAATAAACATAACATGCGACTTTCATGATAATTCAATATTTCAGCAATCTGTATATGATTTTATTCATTAATGATATACTGTAATATTAGCTAAAGTTGTGCCAATATTAATATAAAAATAGTAAAACAACAAGTTATGCAAAATATATTATTTTTTTAACCAATTACAGCCTTGGGTTATATCCCGTAAGGCTGTAGTTGATTAAAAAAGTAATACATTTAGCATAACTTGATGTTTTACTGTCTTTATATTTATACCAAAGATGATAATTTACATTGTGTTTAAGTCTAGATATATTTAATTTTTGACTTTGGCAGATATTACCATAATTATTATTTTGCATTACGAAGAGGTCCCCTTTTCTGCCACTTTGCAATAAACTAATTAACATAAAATTAACTTACGTTTCACTTCCAAATTTAAAGGAAGCCAATTTCAAAATATTGCTGATGGCCATGAAAATAAAAATTCTATTAAATTCTTTAAAAACAATGAAAAATCCATAAAACTATATTAAGGTAATAGAAGAATTACATTAAAGCTCAAAACTGGGTCACACGCAGAAAATGAAAATAATATACCATAAAAATAAGGAAAAATTTTACGCGCAACACGCATGGTAACGTACGTACTGTTTTTGAATCTAAAACTAAGATTTAGTGCGGCAAGTTAGTAAATAAAATATAGAAATGTTTAATATTTACATCTTTTAATTTACATTCGCGACAATAAAATCATACCCCATTATGAAAAGCGTAATTTCTTTCCATATAATTGAATTATTTTATTACACTAAATGAGTACAGAGTAAAATGAGTACTAGAGCACTTAATATTTTGATATAAAAACGGTGACTAGTCGTTTATAAAGGTATGTATAACCAAAATAATTAGGAGATCCTAACATCGAAATAAATCGGTACCGAAATTTGAAAGTATTACAGTGCAATGGTATGTAGTATTGTCTACTGCTCACTTTATTGCTGATATATCTTATATCATGTACTTTTTCTCTAAATTGTACGTGTGTTTTTTCAAAGAACATTTAAAAATTTGGTGTCAAAAATATTTTTATGCTGACAATCATTGAGAAAATCTGTATAGTGGAGATATGTTCTTATTTTTCCAACGGGAAATAAGAGATTTACGAAATGCCCATAGACTAAGGAATTTGTTCACAAAACTCATTTTACTTCCTTTTTGAAACTTTTAATAAATAGTGTAATGTTAATTGAATTATTAAAACTTAATGGCCAAAAATGTAAAACAAATTCAAATATTAGAATAACCTCCAGGATATTTAAAATTGTTGCAAAACTTTTAAATACAAGATATGAAAATTTCGAATGTCAAGTAAAGGTAATTGACACTGGAAATAAATTATCCTAACTCCGCCTTCGTATTAAATAAAAAGCAAGTGAACACTTCAACTCTCATACGTCGCGTAAATTATTTGCAAGTTTTGTCTGAAGATAAATATTTTACTTGGATGCGCCTTATTCTTTGTTAAGTTGTAGTGAAAATGTCTGCTATATTATATACTTTGTTATTTTCTACACTTTTTGATTTATTACCTATACCTTAATTTATATCGTGTTAAATAATCTTTGTAGTTTCGAAGTCTTTGAAATAGAAATATGCATATGATACTGCCATACATTATTGGAAAATATGTATCACTAGCAGAGGTCCCACATTTTTGGGACGTCCCGTATTTTCAGTTTTATTTTAAAATGGACCGTCATGACAGCATGTTCATTAGGAAGTATGCTTGATGGACGAAGATACCAGGTCTCATGGGACTATTGCAATTCTCATATGGGTCGCATACCACAAAAAGAGAAAAAAAATCAGAAATGATGTTCCTTTTTAAAACGATTTTATCCTATTTCACATGTTCTGTAATTTTATTTAAGAAAACTTGAAACATAATCTGTATTTTATCGAGATGTTTAAAGGAGAACAGAAAGATTTAAATAATTATATGAAAATTAGAAATATTGATACTTTTTATATTCGATTATATATACCTACTATCTGAAAGAAAATATAGTGTTTTTTACAATGACATTTTGTAAATAATTAATAAGAAACCCTTTTAAATAATGGCTGTCTAAAAAAATTGGCAAACCGATAAGGACAGAAAGTGCTCTTGGAGAAAATTTAAATTTGGCCCTAAAATTTTATACCCTTTAAAGACGCATTCTTTGTATAAATAACGTAATGAAAGTTTCATTATCTTAGATCGAAGTTATAAAATATTCGTGGAAATAAAAGTCTGTTTGAAATCTAATAGCAGACGACTAAATTATAAAACGTCGGATGAAATTAGTATAACGAAAAAGAGTTTAATATTACACAATTTAATATAACCAACGATTTTTTTCGGTATTTTAGTGTTTCATAGTTTTTTTGACATACAGCAATAGTTGGAAAAATAATAATTTACACATAGGATAATATAAATTAAAATTTTCCGACATCATTGCATGTCTATTGTTATGTTTATAAAATATCAACTTAATATCAAACTTTGAGTGCTAAAATACAACGGATAAAAAAATTAACTACCCTCATGAATGGGTGCAAAAACTTTGTATCATGATGCGTTATACGATTATTGGATAAACAAAGGGCATAGTGAAATTTTGTACGATAGGTTACTTAAATGGTTAACATTTTTAAGGAAATGCAATAACAAGAAATAAATATTTGTATTTAAGTTATCCAAAATCCACTTTTCAATTGATGTTTATAATAAAAAATACGGAAGAAATTAATTTTTTCTGCCAAATGCTATAGTTGATTAGCGACTGGATTCTTTGTACGACTTTATCTACGTATTATGTTTAGATTATATCTAGGCGATAGGAAAAAAATAAATATTAATTAATTAATAAGCAAAATTTTCGGTAATGAATTCACTGAAATATAGAATAATTATTAAATTAAAAAAAAATCTTTATTAAAATAACATGAAACTTTATGGAAGTAACAGACGTATCGTGGGCGTACTGATTTTCCAACAAGCGTTTAAAATATCATAGTATTTTAAGTTTTCTTTAAAAAAACATCATACATATTTGTTAAAGATTTATTAATTATTAATTTTTGCAGATTTCTAATGTAAGTTCGGAAATTAAACCCTTTGAAAAAATTAACGTAGAATAAAGTAAAAGGTAATCAATTTCCAAATCCATATTAGTGTTTTGACCGGATATATTACCAATTGTCACATTTTCTCAGTTTCAGTGAACTTAGATTGATAATAAAAATTGAGGATATTAAAATAATTTAGTGTTTGTACCCTAATGATGACTTTCTACTAGATGACAGAATAAAGTGTTCTTATGATAGTTTACAAAAACTCAACCACCAGTTCACCTTATTTGCTTTCATGGTACAGAGGGAATTTTTAAAAATTAATATTTAAAAATGCCTATAATTTTTGATAAATGTACCTTCTTATTTCTTATCCCACAATACAAAAGAAATATCTGGTTGCGTTAGAAAAAAGTTTTAAGATTAAAATTTAAAAAGTATAATAGAAGACAAATTATTTTTATCATCCTTCGTTAAATAAAAGTCGAAATTGTAGCGTAAATAAGGAAATAAAAATAATTATTAATAATGGACGGACTGTTGATATTTTTAAAGGGCATTTATATTAAAAAAATTTAGTTCTGGCTAAAATTTCTAGTCAGTGATTCTTATCGTCAGAAATTTAATGGAGAGACTAATTATGAAAAAATAATATTTATAGAAACTAATGGATGGATATTGCTTGATTATTAGTTACATTTTTAATTCGTTAGCATTTGGAACATTTTCAATTTTAAAATCTAGCAAAATCTTACAAAACAATAATAGTTTGGCCTATATTCATTTAAAAAATTTAATTCGCCTTTATCGATATGTGAAAGTAATTGTTTAACAATATTTTTTTTTTAATGTATTTTTATAATGTATTTTGTAATTAATAATTCTCTAGAAACTCGTTTGTGAAGGTTTTAACCAAATTTATTTTATTACTTTTAACATTTCCATTCATAAATGAAAATGAAAACTTGAAATTTTAAATATTATTGTAACATATTGCACATATAGAGAAGAAAAAATAAATTTTATATTTGAATTGCGAAGAGGTCCCCATCTGATTTATTTTCAAAATTGTGGTGTTGTATTGCAAGCATGAATTTATCGTATGTCAATTTCTAAATATTTTTTTAAATTAGCTTATTTATTTTATTTCCTATAAAATTATTGGCTTAACGTTTTAACTACGTCAGAAAGCATAGACAAAATATGTAAGGAGATATTACAAACGAAAAGACACCATTAACACAAAATGCAATAAAAGCAGGAATAATAATAAAATAAGTTAAGTATATTATAAACTAACGATTTACTAATGTAATTACAGAATAGAGAATTAATAAAAAAAGTGTTGCAATAAAACACAACAAAGGAAAAAGTATTTCTACCCTACTTAAAGATTACCGTTCAGTAAAACCCCACACGACTGAAGAAAATTGTTTTTCTGCCGTCGTGTAAAGGTATTTCAAGTCATTTTAAATGCCATTTATAATTTCAGGTTAAGAAAATAAATACTACGTTTGAATTTTCAAGGCCTTATTTTTTTACAATAACACGGTTCCATAAACAAGAGGAGTATATGCTAACAACTTCATAATCAAGCGCATAGGTCAGTATGTATACATATATGTGCATGTATATATATATATTTAAACATACATACATGGTACATATTAATGAATAGGTATTATTTGATGAGAAATCCGGACAAATTGCCACCTGAACTCTTTATGAGGAAGTCCGATGATTGAGTCACGGCTTTTACTCGCCTTGCTATATAGACTATTAGGATTAGATAGGAAGATGCGGTTACCGCAGTATAACATTTTTAAAATAACCATTTTAGAAATGAAAACCTACAGAAATATAATATATTTCATGCATACGTATTTAATTAAATATTCTGGCTATTTGAAAACTTTGCTAGAAGTTTCGTTTATAACTTCAGGCGCATTAAACCACAATCGGGCTTTAAAAGATATGTGCACTAGTCTATCCACGCAATTTAAAAAAAAATATCTATTTCACAATTATCAACTTAGTATTAGTTCTTTTAGATACATACATTATTAGCAATAGAGCGAACAGAAAATTATCGTCAGTGACATCATTTTGTAAATACAAATTATCAAATGTAACTTTCTTTCTGGTTCATTTCCTTGAACAGCCAGGTATTTTCCATTGAATTTCCATTCGGATCGATTAGTTTCCTTTTCAAATATGCATTTGTATCTCTCAGATCCTTTAATTTTTTACATATTTTCTTAATTCATGGTTTATTAGAAATTTCATGATTTATCAACAAAATAGAAACACTTTGAAAACAGAAGTAATCAAATTTCCACTTAAACTTTTATGAAGACTTTTATGGTACACTGAAGCAATAAGCAGCCGCAGATGGATTACACGTACCTCCACGAAGTCTAATAATAGATATTGCCAAAGAAGACTACGTAAAGGGAACCCTGACTATTATTTAAAAAAATGAACTTTTTTTTATTTACATGTGAGAATTTTTAAAAAATTCCGAGCATCGTGCTTTTCTATCCATACACAGAAACAACCAAATGAAGCATGTTCATCTCTACACTAACTTCGGTAAACTTTTTCGCCACAAGTTTTCTTGCATGCTATAATCATACGTTTACTTTTCAAAAAGTTCATTTTTCTTTTGAAAAAACTATTATTTGGTCTCGAAAAATTAAGCACAACTTATCTGAAAGGTTGTTGACATGTCTTACCTAGTTTTATCATCCCAACTACTTACTAGTAAACACTATTCATTTTTATGCTTAACACGCGTCCAAGGAGACGACAAATATTTAATCGGCCGCGCACGCATCTTGACTTGTGTGGTAAGTAGGTGAAAAAAGCAAATTTTTAACGACTAATCTTAAATACAGAAATACTGCGAGAAAACAGATTTTAAAATTGTTTAACTACCTCCCCTTATCTTGAACTCGAGGATAAAAATATTTTCTCCTTGAGGTTTTAGAGTGGAGTCATTAAGAAGTCATTTAATAGGTAGAATATATCTAAAAGTGATTTCCGGTGCGGCATCTCTTTCCTAAAATATGAAGTAGATGCCGCGTCAGAAAACACTTCTACTGCGGACACAACTTTGCAGCAAACAGCTGATAGTCAATTTACAAGGTCAAAGACGAACGGCTTCGCTTACCATGAAGTGTAAACCACCAAATTATCTAAGAACCCAGGACTACAGAACATAAAGTTTATGCAGATCCGATATATACTTTGTCGTATTTTTTTAAGCCATTTGGAACAATTCTCCTTGCTTTAAAAACCGCTATTATTATTTTTGCATAAGCAATATGTTTATTACTAAAAAATAAGCTTAAACATTTATTTCCCAAACTATGAAAACTTTATATAATTAACCATAAATTTAACTCGTGAGTATTGATGGATTTTTTCTGATTAATTTTCAGTGACTTTTTAATTTTATTATTTTATTTTTTATTCTTTTATTAATTTTATTTCTCTTATTCTTAATTTTATTTTATTATTCTATTTGTGCGCCAAGTATATGAATTTAAAAATAAACAGGTATTATATAAAGAAAAGAAAAAATTACTAAACAATAAATTAGGAATAAGTTTTCACAGTGGCATATAGCCTAAAATTATTTCATGGTAAAATAAAATTTTGAGATATAATTATAAATATATATATATATATATATATATATATATATATATATGTACGTATATATATATATATATATATATACATATATATATATATACTTAAAAATTTGGCAAGATAGATTTTGAATTAATCTAAAACCAATCGTATTTCATAGAATACTTGAAAAAACTTACAATTAAATGAAACTACGGGATGTAGTACTATTTCTATTTAATTTAAGTTCTTTACCAATTTAAGTTCTTTACATATTAGGGAAGATTTATTAGATTTTGAATGGACAGATTTTGAATCTTATCGAATCGAATAGATTTTGAATCACTTGAAGATGTTGTAATACAATAAAACCTAGGTCGTGGTAAAGAAATTAAATTAAGTAGAAATAATACTACATCACGTAGTTTCATTTAATTGTGAATAATGAATTTCCTCAAAATTAACGCCAATTCAATATTTAAAAAAACTTAATAAACATAGAAAATAAGCCATCGTGCTTATATGAAAACACTTCCTTAATGGAAATGGTATGTGATTGATTGTAGGTCTCCAGATTTAACACTTTATATTACATTTAAATTTATATAAAATGTAGTTACAAATCTGAAGTTAGAATATTAAAATAATGTACGAGTGAAGAAAGATTGTATATTAATTGATGTTAACCGATTTAACAGTTATTTTTTAAAATCTTTACTATTTTGCCAAAGTATTTTCCGCACCGTTTCATTTTAAAACGAAATCTTCTAAATTTATAAATTACATTTAAAACTCGTTATGAAGAATATATTATAATAACATTATTATAATTTATAACATTAGTTTGGACCACACAAAATGACTTACCTTTTGTCTACAACAAATATGAAGATAATTTATACATTTCAAATTTTAAGCGCGACTATCAATCTTAAGCTAAATTGACTATTAACTGTTATTAAAGTTTGACGACTGCCTTAGAATATGTACGAGTATGTAAAATAATGTTACATATTTATTTCAAATATCTTCAAAACATCCTCTTTTGAACAAGAGGAAAAATAATATTGAAGTGTAGAAAAATAAAAGGTTATTAAAAGTATTTATAGCATTGTACCTTGAATATGACTTTCTTGTAAACAAATGCAAAATATTTTACGGGTTTTATGTCATTTTTTTCTGGTGCTAGGCCCGGTATGTCATTGATCGATTAATTTTTTTTTAAATATATTGAAATAATTTAATTAAATTTAATAAAGTTATCAATTACGGGCACAAAGCTCAATTGCTCATTTTATTCGGTTATGTTACATTAAGAATATAAATGTGTTAGATAAACCTAATACTATATGTTTCGCGAAATAAAAAAAAATCGTTCTCAAAAAACTAATCCATATATCAATATCATTAAATTACACGGCATCGATATATTACGCCGAGTGAATAAATTCACAAGCACTATCACAGAAATGTTACAAAATTTCTTCAGTTATTTAGCACTGTCTCCAGTTTAAACAAATCAGAACCTTTGTTACCCTATGAAAATGTTCGTCTCTTTCACGCGAAATGGAGTATTATCATTACCGGCATCCGCTATTTCCCTTCTCAAATTTGATACCCGTAGTACACATTACATCCATCAGTAACACAATGCACATGTTTATTCTTTGATAATTATACATTAAGACTTTCTCTCACCGAGCACATAATATAATTTAAGTAAAAATGAAACCTTTGTGAGATCACTTAGATGTCACTTCTCTGCCGATCGATCACAACCGTTTTTCTAAGAAACCCTTTGATCTAGAAATTCAAAATACAATTGGCTTAGAGATAATATATAATAAGTAGTTTATATAAAATTATTTTATGCTGCTAATATGATTCTGGATGAAACTATAGTTTTATTTCTTTTAATGTTCTTATTTGTGTGAAACACAAAAATAAAAATAACCAAAAATATTCACATGTTTTGAAAGGCAAGTTGAAAGGAATCAAATTTTTTTTTCAGAATGTTATGTAAACTTATTCTAGAACAATTGCTGAACATATCATCAGGTATTATTCGCATACGGGATCAGAAGCATACAGAAGCGGTACCGCTTCTCTGAAGAAGTCTCACGAGTATACCATCGAACATGACATTCCACACACCGATTTCTTCAGGACAGGACAGATTTCTTCAAAATTGCTAAAGTATAAATAATGAAAGAACAGCGTTACTAGCGTTTACGATGATTTTAAATTTAATAATTTCTATTCACGCCATTCACTTTAAAAATATATTAGGCAATAGAAAGGTATAAATGCACTTAAAATAGTTAAATGCCAAAAAATTATATTAAAGTTTGTAAATAATGTTATATAAATACTATATATTATTAAATGTTTATTTATAACTATATATACGTATGTAAGTAGGTGGGAAGACCTCGTAGTGCGAGTTCCATCCCTATATAAGAGGTTTGTTTCATATTTTTGATAAAAGATATTAATTTGTATTTATTCGTATGTAAACAGCAACATAATTCGTTTTTCCTCTTGTTACTAAAGTACTACCAAAGCGAAACGAATATACTCGAAAGATACAAGTATAATAAAATAATGTAAACAAAACACATTGCACCCATATAATTATTTATATGAATATATAAAGACCGTAGACGTGATATATTTATGATGTCATGTATATACTTTATTATATATGTAAAATAGAAAATATTATATCTTAATCAAATTAATTTTAGGTATTATCTCTTAAGTCCAAAACTTGGTGACCGAATTTTACAGAAAAAATTTTATATTGTTTTACATATTTATAACATATACACAATAATGAAAAAATTTTAGGCTTATTCCCCAATATATAAAATTAGCAGAAATGTTTTTCCCATATAACAATATTGGTTATCAAACTTTAAATAAAATTAAAATACCAAGTTTACAAAATACCAAGTTTTAAGACTCAAGATTCAAGAACTTTTAACTTAACACTCAAGAAAAAGTAAAAAGAGTTGGTCATTAGATAACATTAATCAAATTTTAATACAAAGTGTAACATAGATTGTAGAAGTGGATGGACTCCAATGGGAACGACATGTCAACCAACTTCTTGAATGTGGTCAAAATTTAGAATAACAAATAATTACTATAAGGTATCATTACAGAACATACATAATATCTATGTGTATATATATAATACATATATCTTTATTTAGGGAGCACAAGTTCTACCGTCAGTTGGCTGCCATGCTAGGTGTGAGTTTTCATATATGTTGTATTCACAATAAAAACGTGTTTTTCAACCAGATTTCAGTGTATTATTTAGTTAGCTACTTAGAAATACTACAAAGCAGTAAACGCTATGTAATTTTTTATTGACACCGATTCGGTAGGCATTGTTAATTCTTACATAAACGTCTTCTATTGGATAATAGTTTCTCTTTCTTATAATTTACAAGAACTTATATAGTCGGCCTCGATGCGTGGTAATACTTTTAAATTATAAGAATATATTAGGTGATCGTACTGTGTATGTATTTTTATGGGTTATCTTGAAAGATTTATTTTCAATGTAAATTTATGTTTCTTTTCATCTAAGTAAATTTATCTTAACGAAATTTTGGTATATTTCATTAAATTTGAACAGGTGAAATCTATGTCTGATGATTGTCTTGAATTTAGGTAGTGATATTTCAGCAACGTAATCATGCTTTATTATTGGATGGGCCGATTGTATGTGAAAGGATTAAAATTTCAAAGATCGATGAAAATAATTATTCATTTTCTTAGGGTTTATAAAAGATGTTTTAGTTTCTGTGTTGATCATAAATTGTATTTTTATTTCAAACAAAATTACATGTGGTGATTTCAAACAACCTTCGTTATTAAACTGAATTCTTTTTGTCCAATATTTTCTTGAAAATTATTATGGTATTGGCCATCATTACGCTTTAAAGTATAATACATAACGTCACCATGGTAACTACAGCCAGGAGTCTCACCCTGATAGAATCATTCTTCTGCGGTAAAGTGTCGTCTATTTGTTTAGACTGTGGGCATTGTTTGGTCCGATTTGCATGTGTTATTATACTCCAAAAGTATAAAAGATAACGTTATCTTCCTGATAAAATATTTTTTTCTGTAGTTAATTGTGGTCTCTTTATTCTGGGTGGCCCATGCGATGGGCCCGGGCCGTCCGAGGAGCCAGACCTAATTTCCCAATTATTGTTATTTTGCGGCATTCTGAAACGACCTGAGTTATTACTAATTATTTGTAATAGTATTTAATCGCGTCTGATTTTTTAAATAAACCTATTTGAGTTAAAGTTAATTTTAATTTTTTTTCTATTGAATGGCCGACTAAACGATTTTATTGATTTTGACGATGTGGAAACATGTTAAAAGTAATATTATAATCATTTAAATATTTTGGAATTTATTCATTTTTAGACTCGTTTAAAAAATTAAAGTTACATTGCGAAGTTTTGTATTTTAGAGTGAAATTCTTCTATTCAATTACTATTGAAAGTGCTCCTTCGAGCGATTCAGGCTTTTGTAACCTCACTGCTAACCCGTTTTCAACTATTCAAGGTTTTTAATGCTAACTTATCATAAATATTTATTTTAACATTTTTTTCTCCTCACCTGAAGAGCTTATATCTATTTTTCTAACTAACAAACTTTTATGACCTTTAAGTCGTTCTGCAAATTTCAGCAACGTCTCTAATTTTCGTAATTTTGAACATATATATATTACGCTAGACAATTTTTATTGCGATTGTCACCGAAATTTCAATCAATATTTGTTTTACTTCCGAACATATTGAATTGCTTATAACATGCACTAATAAGCCGAAGTACTCTACCCAAAAGTTTATTAAATATAAACTTAATTCAAAATCCATTATTTAGATTTGATTGCCTAACTAAGTGCTCATATAATTTAATTACGTATCCACAAGTATCTATAAAGACGGACCGCTTATCGGATTCATCGTTAAAACTAGAGATAATATTTATAAAGTTTTGCGCAATATTATTAATTTCCATATGTATTATAATTTGTTTAAGTGAAATAATTTTTCCACTACATACCTGCATCTCTACTAAAATTAAATAATTGTTATTCCTGTAATTTAATTATCTCGCAAAAAAAAAATGCTAAGAATATAAAAATAAGGGTTAAATACAACAAAGGAATTGAATAAAAGATGTAAATAAAATAAGGGACAATTTTCGTTCATGTACTTACAGCGGAGAATGCTGTGTCCACTGATCACTGTTTTAGGAACGTATTTGTATTACTAATAATATATTTGTTAAATTTGTTCTACTTAGTATCTAAAAAAATTAAATTAACAGCGTTCAAGAGCTTTGGAGATATTATTGAAGGCCTAACATAAAACTACTGATTGCATTATGCATTAAGAGGTGGGAGGTATTTAAAATAGGTTTTGTTTAAATAAATAACAATACTTGTTAACTCTATTGATGCGAAAACAGATTCCTTAATTGTTCCAAAAAATATGGGAGTAGACTTTTAATTCAGGGTGCTTGCGGTACCGAGGGTGAATCGGATAGGATTCAACCAGACTTAATAAAAATCACCCTTGATGAAATGGAAACCTGGAACCTCTGCAATTGGTTTCCTGGACGAAAATATCTATTTTTTTTATAGTAAGTAACAAAAATAATATATAACAGTTATCAGGGAGAAATTTCGACGAAGATTTTTTTCAGAAATAGGTGTTAATTATTATACAAAGCGAGAATTTTTTTCGGATTGCCTTAATAAATATACAACAAAAAAATTCATATTCTTTAAGCATTAAAATAACAGCCGTGTTTCTGTGTACCGTTAATAAATTTTGAGACATGACCTTCATTCCATATTAAAATATGTATCTCATTAGATGTACTTGAAGATAGTATTCAACTATTCAATTAAGGAGTGTAGATACTTTCTAATTTTATTGATTCAATGGAGGAACGTAAGTATTGTTATAATCTGATATTTTTTCGTGCATCTTATTATAAGGACTGAAATGCAAAATCATATGAATAAACTTAACCAGATAATAATTAAAACTATAAATGCAAATGTATGAAAATTTGAAACAAGACAGGCTCTAATTATAATGAGGGTTATATAATCACGGAAGTAATCCGTCCACTTGATTTTCGATCACATGAAATCAATCTAAAGAATTTGTTGTTAATCTAAATTCACAATAAACCATAATGTTAAGAGTGCTGGAGGTTATTGGCAGTATTGAGATGTGCTATTTCAACTAGTATTATGGGACTCTGTGTGACTGTGACCATGTTGTTATTATAAGTTTAGACAACCTGTAAATTCTGTAGAGTAGGTCACGGCAACACCGAAGTAAATTAACTTAACGTACATGGCAAATGGTCCCAAAATGATAATATAATCGCACGACTTGCTATATTGATGTTCACTGCATAATATAGGTAGGGTGTCCAAAAATTCACGCAAGAAGTAATTTTGATAGAAAACACAGGTTTTCAATTAGAAATTGTAAATTTTGCTCAACAATAAAAATGCGTTGTTCTTTTGTGTAGCGCTCCATTTTTAATGACCCTGAACTGTCAGCTATCACGCTGTTTTTTTTTTTGGTTGGCAATACTTTACCGCACAAATGGCGCAAAATTCAAATCTTGCGTGAATTTTGGGACACCTATAATCGCACGACTTACTATACTGATGTTGTAGAAATTACCAGTTTCCATATCAAACGTGTACATTTTTTTCTCTTTTTGGGCAGTCGGGTTTTTTTAACCTTATTTTATTCAAATTCAAGATTTAAATGGGGAAACTTGGAGAACGTTAACACTTTCAAATAAAAGAAGTCACTATATTAAAATTACAAAATTGAGGTTCCTATAAATATATCTAAAGATTTGATTCGTATATTAAAATACTTTTGCAAATATATTGTTGATGTTTACTAGAAAAGGCTGGTAGTAAGATATAATAAGAAAATTTATATAACCAAAAATCTATGTCAACCTAAAAATGATTAAACTTTTTATCCCACAATTTACTTTTCGTACAATACGACTCGAAAAGTATTAATTTTTATAATGTAACTAACCCATGTTGGGTTAGTTACATTATATATTAGTTACGGTATATAATAAGTTATCTGAATCGTGCTGAAATTTTGAAACCTGTCGTAAATGTATCAACCACCAATGTTCCTAACTCTTATGTTAAGTTTTTCGATTTATTATCGAATTCTAAATTCTTTAACTTCTGCTATTTACGTTCGCATATTTTACTTTTTACTGATACTGTATTTAAGTCACTTGTTCTGATAAAAAATCTATTATAAATAACATGTACCACTTGGTCCAATATTTATCTTCAATGCATTCAAATATTATACATATAGTACATTCATATATTAATAAGTAACTTGCTACCAAGATAATTTTCCAAATATCATTAATAAATCCGCATATCATAAATATTCGATTTAATTTCATGTTAATTTGTCAGAAAAATAGTAGTTCCTTATTTAATTTTTCTTCGATGACATGTTTGTTGAATTCATTTGCATGCTGATATATGCTATATATATATATATATATATATATACTGATATATGCTATGAAGAAATATAGATAGATCGGAAACGAATATAGTAATTTGCTGTATTATTATTTCAAGCTGATTTATAGATTAAAATTACATTTATAGAGAAACATTTTGGGGAAATATTTATTCTGTTAAAAAATGGCTTATAAATTATCTATAGAATAATATCATAAGAATCTATAGAATTCAATGTTTTATTTGTCCATTAATATGTAACTATCAACTATTTCACCTTAGCGTGTTGGATTAATCCACAGGTTTACGAATTTTGAAGGCACGGGATCGCAAGTTCGATTCCCAAACCGCTCGTCAAACGGAGTTAGAATGAAGTTTGTATTTGCGTAGAAATGCCACAGACCAGTGACCCGTAACAGCATCACTGTCGTGGTAAGCTACGCAATGCAATCTCTAAGTTGCCTACCCAGATTTGCGGATATAGTCATTACCTCCAACGATACGTGAATTCGGATTGGACTATATTCGGCAGTGAAAGGAGACAGGCCATTGATTTGATATTTTTTAAGTGCTGTTTGTTTAATAATTTTATCATCTTGAGAAATTTATTTACATTGAAAAATGCCTCCCATTTCGCTCATAATAATAGCTTTATATAACAGGTTTTTGATATCAATGTCTTTTTGAAATGCAAATGAATCAATCATGTAAATAAATTTATACAAATTTAAAGTGATCATTTTGTTTAAAACGGTTTTATATAATGCAAATACTTAACCAATCTTTCTGCAATTATTTTAATTATTTAGAGATACTTAAAAAAATAATTTCTTCATTTAAAAAAAATTGTGACCCTTTCCATTTCATGATACCCAAATAATTACAATCGTAATTAAACCACTATATATATATATATATATATATATATATATATATATATATATATATATATATATATATATATATATAGTCCTTACAATGAATTTTGGTATATGAAAATTTTTTAAACTGTTTGCTAACAATTTTCTCAAGAAATATTATCAAAAGCAGGGAACAAGCTTTCCGAAAAAAATTCTGTCTTATTTTAACATATAATATATTTATGTTTATAAAATTGATGTAACGCAAACTTTCCAGACAGAGTCATGTGTTGCCGAATAGAACAATAATGGAAGCATACATAGTTAAAAGAATAATATTAATATGCTGTCTACGCTTACATTGTTTAATAAGTTCAAAACTTATATTAACTGAAGTTCGTGCAAAAATTTAAGAATATAAGCAACAAGAAAACTATGTAGTCTAGAAACTGGTCGCAAATCGTGACTTGAGTGCAGATAGTTTCTAATTTTTGTATTAAACTTATTGCGATTTATAACTTAACTTAAAGTCAAACATAATAAAAATGCGATTAGTATTTCATCTCCATCGACTTCAAAGAAATCAAAAATATATACGTATATGTTTAAAATATACAGGCCAAGACGCATTAAGATATAAGTTCTAGGTAAAATATAAAAATTACTTAAATTATTAATAAACTTAAGTTCGTAAGATCAATTACAATTTTAATCACGTTGTCGATTTAAACTGTAGATTATTTTTACGGGCTGGGCTGGGTGATTTGAAACTATCTTCCTAAGTTAGCTGCAGTAATAGTAATTTTAACCAAATACCAAAGTTGTCATTTTAGACCTAAAGGATAGCTTAAGTGTAAGATAATATTTGTTGATATGATATTTGTTGACAGTTATTTTAAGCCGTGGTTGATCGTATGGTCCTTAGTACTATTATAAATAGGAAACAACTCCATATATAAGGATACTGCATATTTTCTACCCATAATATATGCTTATTTTGTAGGAAATGTTGAATCTTATAAAAATAACTGAATATATTAAATAAAAATATAATTTGAAAGAAGCTGCATTTTTACATTAAATTAACAGATACAATTACCTGATAAAATTAACCTTAATTTAAACATGTAACCGTAAATTTGGCGCAAAAAGAACCAAATACATTGGTAATTTGTGATTCTATTGAGAGTAAAATATAATGCGTGAAAGGCGCTTAATCTTACAATAAGAATTGTATCCTTGAGTCATCTAACGCGACTTAATGATACAATTCTTACAATTTAATTTATTTTAAGTCGCTTATCTTTAAAAATACATATTTAAACTAACCCTCACAACTTCAAAAAAAAAGTATATAGAAGACGTTTTTTCCAGTCATCATTATACTTGCACAATACACTTTAGTATAACCTAATACGCTTACGCAAATTGTCGTTTACTCATAATAATTAAAACGTTTTGTTAATAAAAAGAGAGTGTTTTACAAACTGAAAATTTACTCAGTTTTGTGTAAATTTTTAGAAATTCTTTTAGGTTAAATGGCTATGGTATCGTTATTAGTATTTTATCAGTGTAATGCTCTTTCTTTATAAGAAAATATTCATCCAAAAACATACTTATAAAAAAAGAATCATATTCAAGCAGTATCTTTTAATTCTGTAAGAAGTTTACATTTCTCTATGAAATTCCTTTGTCTGAGATTTTTAATTTTACTGGTCGTCCGATCCGCACTTAAGGTCTCTAGTCAATAGCTGTTTCTTTATTTAAGACATACCTCAATAAAAATACCTGCTTGGGAATCATCTGTTAACAGTTTTTATCCTCATATAAATCTTAGGATTTCTTTCACATTTAATAATCGATATTTCTATATTTCTATAATTTGGAATTAATCTTTGTTCTATGATTTCCTCCTCTCTAATATTATTCTACATTTTTGATGTTAACTAATTATTTAAACTTTTCAATACATGTCTGAATAAATAATTTTACACATAAAATAAAACAGACGTATCGATGCGCTTATCACACAAATATTGCTGGATTTATTTTGTTGAAACTCTGTCATATTTTGGAGGCTTTATCAATATCTGCAGAAAGAATTATCGACTCTATTATATACAGGCAGTCTTCGTGCTTACGGCATGTTAGGTTCTCGAAATACGCGATGTAAATCGAAACGACGTAAGTCGAGTATTTTTATACTCGAATATTTGTAATCGAATATTTTTTCATGTATTTACTTGTAAAACTCAAGGGTCAGTACCCACACGGACTCAAAATTAAAAAAAAACTGCATTTATAACAAAGGAAATACATACTTTATTTTCAAAAGTAAGTTCTTAAAATAATTATATATGTACTTATAAAATTGTTAGTTATTTTTGGTATTTGTGTGTTATTAATTTTAATAATAATGATAAAACTTTAATAATCAAAATATGTAATGAGAAATAATAAATTAAACTTTTGGTTTAAAGAAACTGTCAACTCTAGATTGCTTCGCTTCTTCCTTCTTGCTATCATACGGGTCTTGGTAACACTGATAGTCTACACAAATTTTGTTATTAATATTAAAACTTCTCTCAAAATTTAGATCATTTTCTTCAAAAATGTTCATGGCATTCTCCAAATTTGCAAAGGCTGCGGAAAGTTTTTTAGTGTAAGTTCTTTTTCAGAGTTACTAATAGAAGAAGCTATTTCTTGTGACTCGATTGCTTCCTCTTGTACTTGTGCCTCCAATTCAATAAGATCTTCATCAGTCAGTTCTTGCGAATGCAAGCATATCAGATCATTAATATGATCAGCAGTAACTGCAATGTCAAGCAAACTATTAGCCAAATGAACAATGTCAATTGTGATCTCATTGATATTTGGTTGATCTGTAGATGAAGAACTTTCAGATGGCTTAAAAAATGTGGGCATAGCTTTTTCCAAACCCCTTTTAAATTGTTGGGTGTCACCTCGTCCCATGAAGCAGCATTATTTTTTACCCATTGCAATATATTATAACTTTTCCAAAAATCTCTCAGCTCTATTCCATCTTTTTCACTAGCCTTTACAGCCTGTGAAAAAGTTCTCCTGAGATAATAGGCCTACAACGAAGTGGTGTTTGGAGACAGGAACAAAACTTTGATTTGAGGATCGATATCGGCAATACGCACAGGATGGCCGGGAGCATTGTTCAAATTAAGTAAAGCTTTATAAGCCAAATTATTGTTTAAAGAGTACTGTTTCACTTCAGGTATAAAATGCTTAGTAATCCATTCTTCAAAAAGTATTGATGTAACCCATGCCTTTGGATTATTGACTCTTGACATAATTTTTAAGAGCTCGAGAATTTTCAGACCTATAAAGCAAAAGGGGTTTCAATTTAAGATCACCTTCAACATTCGAACCCAATACCAATGTCAAACGATCTTTAGCCGTTTTAAACCAAGGCATAGACTTTTCTTTCTGCGATACAAAAGGACGAGAAGGTATTTTTTTCCAAAATAAACCAGTTTCGTCCACGTTAAAAATTTGTTTAGGCGGATAGTCTCCACTTTCGATAATTTCCTTTAATATTCCAGGAAAACTCTGAGCAGCCATATGATCGGCACTAGCAGCTTCTCCTTGCACTCGAATGTTATGTAACGAATATCTCGTTTGATTTTGTTTCTTCACTATTATTCTCGCCACGTTTATTTTGCAGTATGTTAATGATACTCAGCGCCTTATTTTGAATAATAGCCAAACTTAGAGGAACACGTCGCTGAGTTTGATTTTGAATCCAAGTGTACAAGAGTTTTTCCATTTCACAAATTAAAGCATTCCTATTTCGTATAATAGTGCTGTTTAAAGAGACGGAAGGTAGAGCTGTTAGGAGTTTTTCTTTATCTTTCAATATTGTTTGTACGGTCGTGCATGATAAATTAAGTTCTCGTCCAATAGATGAAGTCGAACAACCGCCATCTTTGAGTTTTAAAATCTTAGATTTAACCTCCATTGTAATTTTCTTTCTTACTCTCTTCTTCACTTTACTATTACTGTCTTGTTTAGGTGGCATAGTTAGTAAAAACTATCAAAGATGTAAAAAAAATTAATGTATTAACTCTTGATTGAGCGTTGTCCCTGAAGTAACTAAACAAAATCAGCGGCATGTGCGGGGTAATCCCCCGCTCACCGACACCGCGCCCCGTCGGCCCCATGGACATTGACCTCGCGACAAGTGAATTCTCCTATGCCGGAAATCGAAACAATTGACGTATGCACGAGGAATAGTGTCAAAACATTGTTCGACGTAACTTGAAACGACGTAAATCGAAACGACGCAAGTCGAGGACTGCCTGTGCTACTTAACTACAAAATAACTATTTAATGGACTCATGACAATATTTATTTATTTACGTAATGCTCTTAATTAACTAATATATATATATATATATATATATATATATATATATACACATATATATCTATACATATATATATATATATATATATATATATATATATATATATATGTATGTATAATATTATAAGACAACCTCCTTAAAACCACACAAGCATAAATATTTTAAAGTGGCATAATTTTTCCACACAAAAGAAATTGTTACAAATAATCAAATTATAAGTTTCTCTTATAACAAAACTCTTTTACTCATATTTATTATTTTCAATATAATTAAATATTTTTACATAAAGGGTTAGTTATAACTGGGATCTAAATTTTACATTTAAATTTAGATCCCAGCATAAAATACACAGAGTAATTTTTTAATTGTGAATTCAATCAAATAAAAATCATATACATGAACACATTAAGAACGAATAGAACTATTACTATGAAGATCCTATGCACGTTTTGTCATATTGAAATATAAAATGACGTATAGCATTTCTCTTAAAATATTTACAAATATTCATATAGTTTTTTACTACACTACTTTCACAAGTCAATAAACATTATGAACAGCTAAAAGAATATGGAATCTAGAATAATGGTTATAGTTTTTCGATACACTTGAGGCATATTTCTCATAATAAGTTTTTTCATTATTTTCACATTAGTGATTTCGAAGAAAAAGAAGTTGAACACATTTTGTGGACATTTATAAAGATGTCTTAGATAAGTTTCTAAAATAAAGAGTTACGGCATCCTTACAAGTTAATAGTTTTCGAATCCTTATAATAGTTTTGGAATCCGTTAAGTATATTCATTCGTTCAGTTATTAAAATCTCGTAAAGATTCGTTTACATAACCAACTTAAGAAAAGGTGGATGTTCTCAATTGAAAGTGTATGTATTTTTTCTTGTATGTGCGGCTATAAATCAATTTTCATTATTCTTTTTTGTGAAAAGAAATGGTTTACAAATTTCTGATGATAGAACCGGAAAACGGGTAAATTCGTTTAATATTTTTGACGAGTTTTTTGGTTACGAGCGGTAACTAGAGTTTGACGATGAAGCCGAAAGGTAATGACAATCCGCACACATACACACACGCACGCACGCCCGCACTCACGCATGCACGCACGCAGGCACGCTCGCACGTACGCGCACTCGCAAGCACGCACGCATACATGCACACATGCATGCACGCACACACGCATGCTCGAACTCACGCACGTGTGTTTATGTGTGTGTATGTTCATGTATGGTAAATATTGGCCAAATAGATTTTTTTAGGATTTTTGTACTTTTGTCTATTTATCCATTTTTAAATGTTTTCCTTCGCTTAAAATCGTAGGGTACCTACAGATACTCTATCTAAACTAGATATAGAAAACGTAATGCAAAAAATGGAATAATTTAATTAAGCTAGTTACTTTTCTACTTGAAGAAAACCCATAATGCAGGGTTTTCTTAGAAGTAGAAATAATAATTTTATTTTCTTCAAATTTTTTGCATTCGGCATATTGATAATTCAAGTACTTAAACGTAAAATATTTTCCACTCGTATACTGTTCGTTAGCGTTATAATTTCCTTAAAATTATAAAAAAAACATATGATATGAAAACTCTTCACAGTTCACCTTTGCGTTTGGCACTTGTTCTCGGCGTTACTTTTAATAGAAGGTGTTAAAGATGTACGTGCAAACTTCCAAAACTATCGTCAATAAACCTATGAAAAAAGCGTTATTTTTTTATTTCTTTTTTTAGAGTTTTTTTACCACTGTCTTCTGTATAAAATTTAATAAAACTATTTTCTACATCCAGAACATTTATCTCCAACAAATTTTATTATCTTCGATGTCGGTTAATTTTATGTTCATCGTAGTTCTTCCCCACAGTAGACCCTCTCCACAAGGTTCGCAATTATGTAAAAAAGTGGCATTCTTTTTTTCATTTTCTTACTCATATCTTTGCCTTTTTCTTATATAAGTATTAATTTATAATTTTCAGACTCCATCTCTCTTCAAATTTGCATAATTATTCATTTTTTTCCACTGAGACGATATATAATTTTTTTCCATTGTCACAAATTTTACTTAGGTACTTTAGAGTAATTCATTCAGAATATGAAATTTATAATGTAAATATATTTATATCACGTAACAAAAATTCAATCAATTTTTGTTCTGATTTACGAGTTTAAAATAAAAATATGTATTCGCAGAAGATAAACTCTAGTTAAGTTTTAATTGAAAGTATATTTAAGTTTTTATTGAGTTAAAATTTGGTTTCTAAACCAAACCAAGTTATAATAGAATAGTAAAAAATATTAATTTTTGATATAGGACTTCGGTAGGTTCATCCCTAATTTTTCACACGAAATATTGTCGGAAAAAGTTTCATAAATTATAAAATAACGTCGACATCTCCAGCACATTAATTATATTTATTTACATATACACCTCTTGTTCTTGTCTTCATCGCAAAATATTACATTTTTTAATATACATTTTTGCAAATTATAATACATCACATGCTAAAAGTACAAAACAAAAAATAAAAGTAAAATTTCGTTCAAACGTAAACACGAATTTTACTTCAGAGGAAAGTAGGCTCTCTATGAGAGAAATATATGAAATTTAGTTCACTGAGGAGTTTATTGTATTTGTAATCTCTATATATGTCAGTTAATTTTTTGAAATGGCTTATTTTTAACAAAATCGAGTAATAATTTTTATATCTATGAACTAAAATGAAATGTTGAACATTTTCCTGAAAATTTCTTCTAGTCGTATGATTGCTTACTTGTCTAATTTGTATACAAAACTACGTGAAAAAAACTCCATGTCAAAAATTCAAAAACATGTTTTAATAATAGTTGCCGCCACATTAATTCTGTGCGATTCCCACATGCGTTGCAGAAATAGTTTTAAGAGAAAATTTAATAAAATATTGGCTCTAACCATGGACACAAATTTAATCACTACTTATCTTTGCCTAGCTAATCTATATTCTTATCTACCTTACCCTATTTGTATTATTTTTACGTACGTAGTTCTAGTAACTTCTTATTAACTTTCAATCCATAAGTACCAAATAAATAAAATAGTGGTAAAATTACAATAATTTTACATGTATCGAAATGAAATATAACCAATATAGGAAAGAGAATTACCACAATGAAATAAACAAATATTTTCTATTATATTTGTATAATAAGTATGAACATGTAAATTTCCAACTTGATAGTTCGTTCTTTCAAAATACCAAAACGATTAAACTGCTTCCCCAAAATCTTGAGGATGGAGATAAAATTTTTCTTTTAAAATTTTCCTTCAACTTTTATTTTCTTTCTTTTTCCTTGAATAAAGTAGCGCAATTAATTTCAAAATATTCTTCAAGCTGATATGTCCACGTGTTTTTTCAATAAAGAAGCTGACATATTTTGAATTAAATTAGAAGAGCTCTCTCGTTAACATTTTAGGTAAAGGAACATCGTAAACTTCGATGTTTGTAAAGTAGGAATAAAATACTTGAAAATGTTACTTTTGTTACTTGTACACCAAATTTTCAAGTGTTAATCAAATAATATATCGAGAGAACACGTTATTGGTCTGAAAAAGAAAAGAAAAATATGCTGAAAAATTGAAAAAAATCTAGAGGTAATGTTATTATAAATGTCCAGTTTCTTATATCACACTTGAATTACTTTCAGCAAAATCTTGGCCACTACAGCAAGAAAAAGATGAAGAGATTCCACTAAAATAATAGAAAATACAACAGCCACATCAAAGGAATCTAAAAGAGATACTTTTTCAGCAGAAGTTCATAAAAAGGATAATTTTGCCCACTCGTGCAATTATTTTATTTACGCTTATATTTTCTAAACAAAATGTACAGTTTTCGGCCATTTTCAACATTATTTTTCACTTAAAACCATATCCATTCCTATTGGTTATTTATAGAACTGGAATGGATATGGTTTTAAGTGAAAAATAATGTTGAAAATGGCCGAAAACTGTACATTTTGTTTAGAAAATATAAGCGTAAATAAAATAATTGCACGAGTGGGCAAAATTATCCTTTTTATGAACTTCTGCTGAAAAAGTATCTCTTTTAGATTCCTTTGATGTGGCTGTTGTATTTTCTATTATTTTAGTGGAATCTCTTCATCTTTTTCTTGCTGTAGTGGCCAAGATTTTGCTGAAAGTAATTCAAGTGTGATATAAGAAACTGGACATTTATAATAACATTACCTCTAGATTTTTTTCAATTTTTCAGCATATTTTTCTTTTCTTTTTCAGACCAATAACGTGTTCTCTCGATATATTATTTGATTAACACTTGAAAATTTGGTGTACAAGTAACAAAAGTAACATTTTCAAATATTTTATTCCTACTTTACAAACATCGAAGTTTACGATGTTCCTTTACCTAAAATGTTAACGAGAGAGCTCTTCTAATTTAATTCAAAATATGTCAGCTTCTTTATTGAAAAAACACGTGGACATATCAGCTTGAAGAATATTTTGAAATTAATTGCGCTACTTTATTCAAGGAAAAAGAAAGAAAATAAAAGTTGAAGGAAAATTTTAAAAGAAAAATTTTATCTCCATCCTCAAGATTTTGGGGAAGCAGTTTAATCGTTTTGGTATTTTGAAAGAACGAACTATCAAGTTGGAAATTTACATGTTCATACTTATTATACAAATATAATAGAAAATATTTGTTTATTTCATTGTGGTAATTCTCTTTCCTATATTGGTTATATTTCATTTCGATACATGTAAAATTATTGTAATTTTACCACTATTTTATTTATTTGGTACTTATGGATTGAAAGTTAATAAGAAGTTACTAGAACTACGTACGTAAAAATAATACAAATAGGGTAAGGTAGATAAGAATATAGATTAGCTAGGCAAAGATAAGTAGTGATTAAATTTGTGTCCATGGTTAGAGCCAATATTTTATTAAATTTTCTCTTAAAACTATTTCTGCAACGCATGTGGGAATCGCACAGAATTAATGTGGCGGCAACTATTATTGAAACATGTTTTTGAATTTTTGACATGGAGTTTTTTTCACGTAGTTTTGTATACAAATTAGACAAGTAAGCAATCATACGACTAGAAGAAATTTTCAGGAAAATGTTCAACATTTCATTTTAGTTCATAGATATAAAAATTATTACTCGATTTTGTTAAAAATAAGCCATTTCAGAAAATTAACTGACATATATAGAGATTACAAATACAATAAACTCCTCAGTGAACTAAATTTCATATATTTCTCTCATAGAGAGCCTACTTTCCTCTGAAGTAAAATTCGTGTTTACGTTTGAACGAAATTTTACTTTTATTTTTTGTTTTGTACTTTTAGCATGTGATGTATTATAATTTGCAAAAATGTATATTAAAAAATGTAATATTTTGCGATGAAGACAAGAACAAGAGGTGTATATGTAAATAAATATAATTAATGTGCTGGAGATGTCGACGTTATTTTATAATTTATGAAACTTTTTCCGACAATATTTCGTGTGAAAAATTAGGGATGAACCTACCGATGTCCTATATCAAAAATTTATATTTTTTACTATTCTATTATAACTTGGTTTGGTTTAGAAACCAAATTTTAACTCAATAAAAACTTAAATATACTTTCAATTAAAACTTAACTAGAGTTTATCTTCTGCGAATACATATTTTTATTTTAAACTCGTAAATCAGAACAAAAATTGATTGAATTTTTGTTACGTGATATAAATATATTTACATTATAAATTTCATATTCTGAATGAATTATTCTAAAGTACCTAAGTAAAATTTGTGGCAATGGAAAAAAATTATATATCGTCTCAGTGGAAAAAAATGAATATTTATGCAAATTCGAAGAGAGATGGAGTCTGAAAATTATAAATTAATACTTATATAAGAAAAAGGCAAAGATATGAGTAAGAAAATGAAAAAAAGAATGCCACTTTTTTACATAATTGCGAACCTTGTGGAGAGGGTCTACTGTGGGGAAGAACTACGATGAACATAAAATTAACCGACATCGAAGATAATAAAATTTGTTGGAGATAAATGTTCTGGATGTAGAAAATAGTTTTGTTAAATTTTATACAGAAGACAGTGGTAAAAAAACTCTAAAAAAAGAAATAAAAAAATAACGCTTTTTTCATAGGTTTATTGACGATAGTTTTGGAAGTTTGCACGTACATCTTTAACACCTTCTATTAAAAGTAACGCCGAGAACAAGTGCCAAACGCAAAGGTGAACTGTGAAGAGTTTTCATATCATATGTTTTTTTTATAATTTTAAGGAAATTATAACGCTAACGAACAGTATACGAGTGGAAAATATTTTACGTTTAAGTACTTGAATTATCAATATGCCGAATGCAAAAAATTTGAAGAAAATAAAATTATTATTTCTACTTCTAAGAAAACCCTGCATTATGGGTTTTCTTCAAGTAGAAAAGTAACTAGCTTAATTAAATTATTCCATTTTTTGCATTACGTTTTCTATATCTAGTTTAGATAGAGTATCGGTAGGTACCCTACAAGAGAAAAATTTTTAATCATTGAATATATTTGGCGTTAATTTTGTAGAAATTCATTATTCGTAATGTTTAATAGATTAATTGGCAAGATTTTAAGCGAAGGAAAACATTTAAAAATGGATAAATAGACAAAAGTACAAAAATCCTAAAAAAATCTATTTGGCCAATATTTACCATACATGAACATACACACACACAAACACACGTGCGTGAGTTCGAGCATGCGTGTGTGCGTGCATGCATGTGTGCATGTATGCGTGCGTGCTTGCGAGTGTGCGTACGTGCGAGCGTGCCTGCGTGCGTGCATGCGTGAGTGCGGGCGTGCGTGCGTGTGTGTATGTGTGCGGATTGTCACTACCTTTCTGAAATTTTGTCTTTTATTATAGTGTATATATACATATATATACATACATATGTATATATATATATATATATATACACATATATTATATATATAGATATATATATATATATATATATATATATATACATATAAATATGTATATATGGTAATCTATACTCGGTATATATACTGTAAACCATAAATTGTACGTTCAGGGTTTGCATGTTCAGCACTTTAGGCTAACCTATAAGTTGGACAGAGATATTTTATAAATAAGTAAAATAGATATGCAAATAAATAATAAACATAAAACAGTTGTGATTGTCTAATAGTCTACAAAATGTTGCTTGGAGGAATCATCCACTGAGTATAATTAACTGCAAGTTATATTTTAAGAGAGGATATTTCCTTTTATAAATTATTGCCAAACGTAACATATTATTGACAGACAGCCCATTACACGATAATATCAAAAATGTCGGTAGCCATTAACTTATTTCTTTATATATTAATTGTAATATCGAATACAAAGCTGTATCGAATAAAGCCATTTTCGTAAATACTATAATTGTATAACTATAATAGTTCACTTTACCTTACTTAACATCATTTCTCACATGGACAATAATACAGTTAGGCCAATATTTCCTCGTAACTCAGGGTAAATACTAACGATATCTTGATTCAAACTTTTCGTTTACTAAATAGCATTCCCAGTTTTGCAGAATAAATGTTTGGCCCAGTTTTATTCTAAGCAAAGTATTTCAAATCCGGAAAAGGTACATTAATTTTCTAGGTGATGTGATAGTTTTCTTCTGTAAACATATAAATATTATTAGAAAAGTGTTTGTGTTTGCCCCAATTTTTCTTAGTTTTCTTTCATTTCTAATCGTTTCTACAGTAAATGTTTTGAGGAAAGTGAAGAACAACATTTTGGACACGAAGCTAAAAATAAAATTAAAAAATTTTCGAAGCACAATGTAATTGTTATTTGTTATCAGTGGCAATTAATTTCATTTAACTTTTCATTTCTTTCACTTTTCATTTCATTTTCAAAAATATAAAAGATAGATTCACTTATTTTTATTTTAAACTGTTGTACGAAAAATATTCGAGTATTACCTTATTGATTTCGATATTCCTTAGCGTTCCATAAAAAAAAGATATATAAAGGTTTGCAAATTGAAAATATATGCTAACAAAACTAGGATACATACATTTAATGGTATCGTAACAATATTATGATATCAATCATTTAAAAAAGTTTTCAACATAATTTATTGAATGAAATAAAATATTGAATGAATATATACTAAGGTTTTCCCATTTTGTTAGATTACTGAAGTTGAATAGTTTTGTGCTAAATTTTATTTCTCTCTTTAAGATAGCATACTTTTAGTTTTTAACGTATATAATAAATAAATAAATTAAGGAATATCATTTCGAAATTTTTATAATTTCCATTTTAAGTAGACGACAACCTGTTATTTCTAATATTAATTTATAAAATAAAAACGACTGCCATATACCACATGCTAAGTTAATATTTTGTAAATCGTTATTATACAAAAGTAAAACACTTCAAATTGAATTTGAATCCGCATTCCACATAAACTTTAATAGACGGATATTCCAAAGAATTCCAACTACAAAATGATTAACACGACGCCACCTTTACGAGATGGAGCCATTCGAATGCAGCAGGGTAGTCCTGTAAACAACTAGTAATATTACGTCCACAGAAAAACTCGCGCTTGCCAGAAAAAATCGGGGCTTTTTTAGCTTTAAATTTACTAGAGGTGTTTGTTCATGAAGTTAGCAGGTGAAAACAGGCTAATATTTACTTTCACACGAGGCGTGCAGTAAGCTTCTGTAAGCTTGTGTACACACATTATTCTATGAACAACCCAGCCTTGATAAAAATTAAATGACGTTTCGCTTATATCCTTGACATATTCTTAGACCAATTAACGTGCCCGGGGCTGATAATGTTGACGTCATTTATATACAATAATTATTTCATAATTATATCAAGAAATAAAAACCAGTTGCAAGCACCAGTCACAGATGAGATTTTCGCAAAGTTTTTAATTACGTGTATTATTTTTATTGATAACTGAAATGATCATGTGAAATAGGGTATGAGGGCGATGTTTTTACTAAAGGTAAGTTAGATTTTTAATAAATTCGAAACTTAAATTACAGAGCGTTAACTTCTAGCTTTAGTCTTATGTAATAAAGGTTGATTGGCGATTAATTTTATTTACGATATTATCTATGTCTCTGCCAGTTTATACGGCGTTCGAACATACACCAAAGGAGAAAAGTAAGAAGTGAACTTAAATAATAAATAATTAAATATACCATTTCGCAAAGAAGTATTTACGAAATTGAATTAGATTTTCTGCAGACACCGTAAGAATCGTGGTTAAATGTAGAAATAGAGTTTGGAGTGATTATTTTCCCAATACATTTTGAGTTAACCTATTATTGTGCTACGTTCCATTCAGATCGATTAAAAAATGTGGCTTCCGTATCATTTACAGATTATATGTAGTAGTCATATATATATATATATATATATACATATATATATATATATATATATATATATATGTATATATATATATATATATATATATATATATATATATATATATATATATATATATATATAACAAACAAATTATTCAAATAGAAATCATTCGCTATATTAATTTTGAAAAAAGAAAATAAATAATATTAAATAAACTGAAATCTCCGAAATGCTCATTTAACGCTGATAACTCTTAATTGATCTTCTGAATACAAACAGTTCACCCGTTTGAATCTTACACGATATAGATAGACAACGGCTACAAACACATAACACCCCTCTTTTTCGAGTCGGATTTTATTTAACACCGGTCTACCGCAACCGACCATAAAAAGATGATTGTGGTTAATATGGTGTCATTTCATCAGACGGATGCATTTAAGTACTTACTCTTTCACACAACAGTCATGAGTAAAATATTATTAAGTAGTAATAGAAAATACATGTAACTTAACAAAACACGTGAATCACATTTTCGCTATAACAATACAGCACATATGTACTGAGCAAAAGTAAACACAATTTTTTACATGAATTATAGAATGTCGTGGTATTTTCCAATATTACAATTATTTGATAGCTATAGGTATTTATACAAGCTCGTTTTTTAATATTCAGTTGAAGTTTCGGAAAAAAATTGAGTCATTTACAAACTTAGGAGGCAAATAAAGTTAATAATAATTCAAATCAATGTCGACATTTAATTGATGGAATACTTCATTTATGTGGAATTAACACTTGCCTGATGTTATAACGTTTTTCTGAAATTAACACCGATTTTAACCACAACAATTAACCGCAGTACACTCCCAAAGTCACCTGATGACAAATACGCAGATAACCACTTGCTAGCAATAGAGGCATGGTATTGTTATTGGTCAAATCCTGGCTTTCTATTGGTCTATGGCAACAGGCTTTATAGAGATGAATCCCAGCCAAGACCTTACGTGCAGTGTCGCGAAATCTCAAATCGGCAACATTTGTCAGATACGTGGAATTATTCAATACTTTTTACGCGTATTTACACTATCCCAACCGACATAATACTATGTACAATCTCCGAAACACTTTTAAGGTGATTTTAGATTTAATTTATTTGGACTATAGTCGAGAAATGTATAGCAAAATCACTTTGGAACTCAAAAGTTAAAATACTTTGATGGTGTGATCAGTAAATTAATTTTGTTATTGAACTGCAAATTTACTATAAGTTTTTTGTAGATTTACATTATTTAAATATAAATAGACTATAATCATAAAACATATTTTGAAGGGTTACATTCAATTTCGCTGGCTTGCCTGGTACAGAGCTAAGTTAGTAACCTATAACGTCCTTTTACTTATATACAAGTTCCCAGTTATATTCGCTTTTAAATTTCGTAAGAATGAAAAAAGGTAAATATGTATACTCACGAGTCGAGTCTAATAGAAGCTCGCATATTTTGTTACATAACCCGTTAATGAATAATTTTGTTTGTACAACTTTACTAAATTACCTTTGAAGCCAAGACATAAGATTTATTGAAAACAAATAAGGAAAAAGTGATATGTATTAATCGTCCTGCATCATCCTGGTCAACATCAACTATTTTATTTTAGGTATTAAAATAAAATGATATTTCCCATACAAATAAATATTATGTAGTTAATGTCCAACTTTCTGTAAAATCTATTAATTTTTGATTAGCATAATATTGATATCTTGCTTGCATTTCCACACTATCCAACCCATTGATAGAACTAACAACATGCCCTTCATCATTATGTAGTTCTGCTTATGTATATTTCCCTTACTTTACAATTCACGGCAATATACCAGAGTTGCTGTGTACTATTAAAATCACCCTGAATTTGTATCGTGAAAAATATTCATCTGCTTGAAAAAGGTTACAATTTTTTGTGGAATAATTGTATAAAAGGCCATATGTTTAAGTTTCATTTTCCTTTATACTTAGCATAGCAAATTACCATTCTCTAGCAATTCGAAGAGTCATCTTCTCCCATAATCTCATGCGTGTTATGAATGAGTCAAATATATTCAAAATGCAATACCTTGTGTTTGTGCTAATACGGCATTTCATCAATTCGGAAAGGTATTAACTTTAGGAGACACGTTTTGGGAAGGTAATTAATTTCTCCTCTACCTTTGCTATTGTATTTCAATACAATTCGCTGACTTATTAATTTTTTAGAGTCGATAAAATAAATTATAAGTATAAAATATAGGTATTGTTATTTAACAAAAACAATAAAGGAACTGAATATTTCTAGTACAATATAGACGCATGGATGCAATAAAATAACAAACAAGTTATTTGTCAATTCCAGTATAAACTGCAAAGATTACACTTAAATATATTTACTGAGTGAATTTAAAGGTAGAAAAGTGATTTATGGGTATGACGGATTTTCTCTTAATCCCTTTTTACGGAAATTTAATATTTACTTACAGTTATAAAACTAATAATGTGCAATTTTTCTTTTAATTTACATTGTAAATTGAAGGGAAAATTATCTTACGTCCTAAATTAGGGAAGACGCACAATGATAATTTAATTTAAAATGAGCATTTCCGCCCCGACTATACTTCATTACTTAAGTAGTTTAGTTCATATCTTCATGGACGCAGGCAATGGGTTAAGTTGTCAGATACGTATTCTGAATAAACTAATCTTACAGCTGGTGAAGTCCTATCTCAAGGTGAAGTTCTATCTCCTCTCCTCTTCTCAGTATTTATTGATGGTGTTGTTAAAAACATTTCTAGCAATTGTTATCTCTACGCTGATGACCTACAAATCTATGCGCACTCGAAACTCCATTCCTTATAAAAAACCATCGACATCCTTAATCGAGTTCTCGTTTCAATTAGTCAGTGGGCTCCTGAGACGGGTCTTTTGATTAACTCAAGTAAGTCACAAGCTATCATCATTGGTGGTCAAAGATTGACTCCTAAAGTAAACCTACCTAGTTTACCGAAATTAGTACTTAATAGTACAATAATACTTACATGTCAACTGTTAAAAACCTGGGTCTACTGATCGATCAATTCTCTTTAACATATTAAAAAATCCTCATAGCCCAAATTATCTTAGTGGCAAATTAAAAGATTTGTCTACTCACGGCCTTGGGCAACGACCTGAAAGTTCACTCACCCTCTCCTAAACATACCTCTACCACCTACAAAAAATCGTTCACTGTCCAAGCAACAAAAATTTGGAATCACCTGGATCCTGACATCAGGAAAATTAGGTCTCTAAATATTTTTAAAGATCGAGTGAAAAAGTCCTGGCTCTCCTGAAACCTTTTCCTTTGTGCCCTTGTCCTTTCCTGTGTTTCCAATCCCAAATCATGTCAATATTTTGTTTCCTTTTTTAATTTACTTTTGTATTTTTTTTAAATTTTTTTTCGTCTAATGTGCTATAAAGAATTTTCAATTTTCTCTTACAGTCTGCCAACTAAATTTCTATACAAATTGTTATGGCTTACTGGAAGAGATTGCTTATGTAGCAATAAGTCCGCCATATGTACTACACATAAAGAAAAACAAAAATTATTGCGAAGGGCGTTATAAAAGCGGTCATAAAAGACATATATTTACAAAAGTTTCACAATCAGACATCGTTGAAAAGAAATGAAACGTGTGAGAATAAAGTGATATAAGAAGCCTGACATTTTAAGAATTTAGATACTTATGTATACTTATATTTAAATAATGTAAAATTCATATACGAAAAGGGGGTAGCTTTTAACCACTTCGTTTTGTTGAATATTGTTTCTTCATAAATTCCATCATTTACTCGAGTGTCAATGGAACGATCGATTTCACAGTACGGTGACTCATTTTTACGAAATTTTAAAATAATTTTTTTGTGACTGTAGTCCAACCTTCATCAGGGATAATGACTTGTAGTTTATTCTTCATCAACTATCAGGGAATTCCAGATATATTGTTATTTATTACATTCGCTTGTTTCACAAATTGTCTTAAGTACAATAAACGTGTATGGTGATTTAGTTAATGGCACTAAAATTTACATTTAGATAGGTATTGACATTACGATTGAATATTTTTTAATCTTGTTTAACATTACACCTTTCAAAAAGTATAATATAAATTAATCCACATAAAAATACTTTTATTCTTGTATTGTATAAGCAACAGAAATAAAATACATGTATCGTTTTTCTCATTACAACTATTTTTTTTTAAATATGAAAAATGGAACATTAATAAAATAATCTTGTCCACTCTTTCTCGTAGATAAAAAAAAATCTTTTTCAGATCAATATTGTACGGGAGACTGTACGGAAGAGTTTAGGTACTTCACATAAGTAAGACAAAGTAAACCATAAACAAAAATCCAAACACAAATACTCGCGTTGAGACAGACAATACAAATCGACAAACTCAACTCATTTTTAATTACTGATGCAAATATTTATAGCAAAGTAATGCATTTATTTACCAAGCCATATATCAATTTATCCTCCTATGTTTTTTCAATTTGTATCTTAAATAAAAGAGCAACTTATAATGATACCAAAATGTTGTACTTGAATGTCATGTCATATTGGGAAAGGGTCAATTTCGACAAGTGTCACTTTTAATTAAATCGCCCATATTAATAGATACCTTACTAAAATTTTGGAAAAAAGATTATTAATACTACACGTAATAGTTTAAGATTAAGAATATAATTAGAATATTATGAAATCAACAATAAATTTAAAAAATATAAGGTTAGAATTTTACAATAGTAATATCATCAGATACAATAAATAAAAATATAACATTTGAAAAATTTGGATATTAATTATGTTTTAATATTAAAATAATAATGTATTAATGGTTTGTAATTAGAATAGACGTAAATTCCACAGATATCTTAAAATTAAATTATGTAAATATTACTAAGGAAAAATTCAAATAACAACACAACATATTTTAATATGTAAACATCGTTTCTTTAATTTCTACGTAAAGGAATAAATACCTATTATTACTTCTAATATTAACGTATATTTACATTAATTTTATCAAATCTATAATATTTAGAATAATGTCCAATTCTTAACCAAGTAATCGACGCCAATATTGCAACTTTGCAAATTGAAATACACTAGTAATTTAAGTAAATCACTAAAAATATTGCAATTTGTCTCCATATTAACATCTGTGTCTCTTAATCTATATTTCCATAGAAATCGCTGATAAATATGAATCGGAAGTCGATTTAAACCCCCCCATTTGTAAAGTAACTTTAATGGAAGTAATGAAATAACTTTCGTTCTTTACATTTTCTTAGGAGTACTTTTTGCCTTTTAAGTTAAAAAATAATGTCCTTTGTTACGGTAAAAAATAATACCTTTCTTCTACATCAATACTTAAAAATTATTTGCTCATTTTTCAGTGTTCAATATTTTTACTTCGTCATACTTATCCTGACAAGGACTGTTTTGTGAATAAAGGTTTCTTATTTCGTATGAAGAGGAGAAATTTGATTAAAACATTCTTAGGAATGACATTTCAAAAAAATAAAAATCAAATTAAATATTTAACGGGACTTGTTACTACTTATTACTTTGAAAACAGAAACTATAGTGATACGATTCACAATCGTTCACTGTAACAAGAATATTGAACCACAAAAAATGTGGTACATGCAATTTTAGATATTTCTCGTTGCCTTTAATAATAATTTTCATGCAAAAATCTGATCCAAATATTTTTCAAGTTTAAGAAATATATACACTGATAATTTGTTAAATGAATGGGAAACTTCATTGTTTTGCTTTACCATACCGATTAGTTAGCCATATCAATAATTTTTATTTCAATGCATAGTTATATTCAATGGAGTATTACGTTAAAAAATTCACGTGCTTAAAAATATAAACCAAAAAAATAAGTAATTAAATTTCTAACACAAGAAAAATTTTCACCTATTTGGAATAACTCATACTTTTAAATTTCCGTTTTCTTTTTATATATCAGTAAACATTAAGTTAGTTGAATAAGTTTATTTTATTGTTTTAATTGTAATTCGACTTAACCTTATTAATTTCTTGTCATTGCTGAAATAAAACTTTTATGCGGTGTTGTGGTGGGGCCGGGTTAGGTTAGGTTATATTAAGTTACGTTAGGTTAGGCTAAACTGAACCAGAGTGAAACAAACCATATGTATATGCTACATCTAGCTTTTCTCACATAATATTAATCTAATCTAATTTTACTTAACCTCACTCACGTTTTAGAACTTTTGAGGCCAACAATTCAGCCATAATAGGACCATGTTAGTGTATATCATTTTGTGATATATGTGTATCCCATGAATTGGAACCTTTTTTTAGTGGAACCTTTAAAACAAAAACTGTTCTACCTCCTACATTGTTTTTCTTATTGTTAAAATGGAAAACGATTTAAAAGCTAATGCAATTGAAGACACATTAAATATCTTTATTTACCTATAGCTAGCTCTTGAACAGATATCACTTCTTGGGTGTTTTGTATATTATGACTTCTTCATAATAAAAGATATTGAAAACCTTTGAATCTGACCCAATTCCATGAAATACGAATGTAATAGTTGTCAGTAAATGAACCTAGGAAATAATTCTTGTGTGAGTTGGATATCAATTGATTTCAATTGCATCCACTCTATAATACCTTCAGCAATAAAGATATTACATGATACGAAGTTGTTTAAAAGTAGGCCAGATATCTCTGCAAAGATTAAATTGATATAGACAGAAAGTTTAGAAAATATTTTCATGATTTATTTTTCAGTATTAGACATGCAGGGAAATTTATCAAGTATATCGATCATCTGTTTTATTTAAGTGTGGTTTGTTTAGAAACTGGAAAAATATTAGAATATACCACTAATTTGTAGATGTACCTAAGTAAAAGGATAAATTTAAATACCTACAAAAATTGCAGGTTGTCTCAAAGCTTTCAAGAAATTTAGTTTTCTCTCAAAAATGATTTGAATTTTTCTTAGACGTAGTTATCTCCAAAATATAAACAAAGTTATGTTTTTTAACCTAAGAAAAAATTAAATTTGTTATTTTGAATTATTCAATACCAAAATCCTACTTACATTTTTAGGGTCTCGGTAAAATTAAAAATATTGCTTGTAGAAAATATTGCTGTCATTTTAAAATCATTTTATATTTTTGCGCGTAAAGAAAGAAACGAAGATCTAATAACATTAATCACATTTTCGTTCATCCGTCTATCACAACCATTTTTATCAGAAATTAAAAAAAATAATTTTTTGTGTAGTGTGAAATATAAAATAAGAAATAAGGTAACTAAAATTATTCATATCATTTGAAAAATAATTTATAAAGATTCTAAATTTTTTTTTCATAAAATTACGTAACGGGTAAAATGGTCTATTTTTTCGTATTAGTTTAAAATTACTAAGCTAAATTAGAACTTCTATAATAAATAAACTTTGAAACTAAATCGAAAATCATTGAAACGAACAATTATCATAAAATAATTCAATTAAAATACAACGCATATTTATAAATAATAATATTATTATAAAAAAAACGAATTATATCTGGTTCCGTAGGCGAGATAAATATGTGATTTTAGGTATGGGTTTTTATTTCATTTTCATTATTAGAGCATATTGATCGAATTGTGTAGAATAAGCACCCTAAAGTTACAAATATTGTTTGAAAATCACACTTTATTTGTCTTTGAAGTGCACTTTGACTTCAAAAGTTTACATTATATTCATGACCAGAAACATCAATTTGCCTTTTATTTATGCATAAAGAACCGAGAAATCATTCAGTAGAAAAAGTTCTTTCAATGCTTGAAAGGTGCGTTAAAAACATTGCCTATAAAATATATGTTGAAAACTCTGAGTTCATTTTATCAATTATATAAATTTAAATTCTTAGGTTTGACGTATAGTTACCACAAGGTTCTTGATACAATTGCTGAAAAATTAACACTTATTTTCTCCTAAATCTCCCAATTTCAAGATTGAAAATTATCCTGTTCGATTTTAAAAACAAACTACTCTTGGCTTCGTTTAAGCATGAGACAGAAATTTACACACTTTGTAGTTTAATAAAAATTTAGCACGACCTTGATTTGGTTGGAGTTCATGGACTCGCCCAAGTTGTTTACGCTTCACATCGTTTTTAATTTCATCGATTACAGATAGTGTTAAAAAACATTAAAACAAAACAAACAACTGCAGATAACTATGATAGGTGGAAGATTCACGTGAGAGCTATTTTGAAGAAAAATGATTTGTGGGATTTCGTATCGGGTACTATGCCGAAACCGGCTCGTACCGATCATAAGTATGCACATTGGGTGAAAATGGACTAGAAGATCGAATCGGATATATTGTTGGCTGTCAGTCCTAGTGAACTCGCAGCATTATACGGTTCGGATACCTCGAAACAGATATGGGATAAGTTGAAATCAATACATGAATCAAGTGGTCCAGCGCGTGATGCCTCGTTATTGAAGAAACTCGTACTGACGGTCATGAAGGAAGACGATTATCTCCGAAAGCATATTGCAGATTTTTTTGATGCAGTAAAGATACTCGAAGAAATAGGTTTGCTGGTGATTGGCGAATTATTGGCAATTTTACTATTGTTACAGCCTACCAGATTCATTTGCTGTCTTTCGTACTGCAATGGAATCACGTGATGATCTACCGTCTGCAGAGATACTGAAGGTAATTGTCTAAGATTATAAAGGGAGAAAGGTTATCGTAACTCGCACGATCAAACTTTGTATAACAACCAGTAGAATACCATCGTTGTGGTCGTCAAGGACATATTATAAGGAAATGTAAAACTAAAATTCTAAACAAGACTAAATAAAGCTCAGAGCAAACAGAACAGTGTAGTTCTGAGCGGCAAGTATATACGACAATATTTAGCACGGCCGTAAAGGTTCGTACCGGTAAACAGAGTAATTCTATTTGTATCACAGTGGATTCACGGAACATATGTGCAATGACAATCACATGATACAAGGATTTATGCGACTGGAAAATTAATTAAATTTGGAAAACAACGAGAGTAAGCAAATAACCAGGATAGGCAAAGTCAGTATTTCGGTTGATACAAGTTGTAAAAAACGGCAAGTAGACATTCAAAAGGTAATCTACGTAGCAGACTTACGAACAAGCCTTTTATCAGTATCAAAAATGACTGATAATGGATTTGAGGTTCATTTTAAAAAGAATGACGTCGTTGTTATTGATGAGGACAAAAAAGTTCATATAAGGGCAGACCGCGTAGGTAATTTGTATTATGTAAGATTGGGTCAGCAGTATTCCAATAATGTTGAAGTGATGAAAAATGCAATTGACATGTGGCATGAAGGCTTGGGACACATTAATGAACGTGATCTCAAAGCTATGGCTAAGAAAAACCTAGTGCATGGTCTGAAGTTCAATGATAGTGAAAAATTGTCAGAGTGTGAGATATATATAAGTCAAAAATTTACATGTAAATCATTTCCTAAAGATAGTGAAGATCGCACGGATGATTTATCAGAGATAGTACATACAAATGTGTGTGGCTCCATTAGAGACCAGTCATTTGGCGAGAAAAAACATTTTGTCACTTTTGTCGACGATGAATCTCGCTGGCATGAAGTTTATTTCATCGCTGACAAAAGTGATGTTTTTAAAGTATTTAAAGAATACAAAATATATACAGAGAAGTACACAGGAAAGAAGATAAAGAATTTACAATCAGATAACGGAAGAGATTGTGTAAATAAAGAATTTTATGATTTCTTGAAGAAATAAGAAATTACACTACGATTAACTGTACCGTACACCTCCAGCAGAATGGTGTTTCCGAAAGAAAAAATAGATCGCTGATTGATATGGCGCGATGCATGATGCATCAAGCTAGAAGCCCTCCAGGTTTTTGGGAGAAACTGTAAATACTGCTAATTTTATAAGAAGCCGATGTGCTACTCTTGTATTGAAAGGTAAAATACCTTACACTATATGGAAAGGGAAGAAACTCACAGTAATTTATATGAATGCATTCGGAGCAAAACTTTAATATAAAGAAAACGGTACACAGAAAGGTAAATTCGGTAATTCTTTAATTTGGAAGTAGGAATCTTCATGGATATGACAAACAATCTAAAGCTTACCGAATTTACAACCCTAAAACTAAGAGAATTGTTGTAATACGAAAAATTAATTCATGAAAGAAAGTGCATTTGATAAAAAATTCAAGGAGATACTTGATAGCGAAGATGAAAAATATAAAAGAATAGGTATAAATCTGAATGAACAACATCTTAATGAAGAGAAAGCAAAGGAGCACAGATCATAAATAAAAGCTATAAGAAGTGAATCCAGAGTGAGAAAATCGCTTAAGAATGTAAATGAAGATTTGGAAACTGAAACCAATGATAGATTAACCAGAAAAAGAAATTCTACAGTATCATGGGAAAGAATAATAGAACCTGTAAAAAGAGGAACAGGGAGACCAAGACTTGTACATACAGGTCTGGTAACCCCCAAAAGGAATATCAGTACCAGCAGGATGATAGAGCAATGACAGAATTTGATCAGAAGATGAAGAATCGGAAGTTAATATGTCAGTAGGCATGGCAACAGTTGATCCAATGTCTTGGCAAGAAGCTAAAAGAACGAATGGTTCAGCAGATTACAGAAACGCCCTAGAAGATAAATATCTAGCTCACATAAAAAACGAAACGTGGAATATAGTGTCACATGATGGAAGACTGATTGGCGATAGATAGGTATTCACAAGTAGAGCTACAGGAAAGAAAGTTCCTCTAGTTGCTAAAGGTTGTTCCGAACGACCGGGGAGGATTTTTACAAGATGTTATTACCAGTTTTTAGATTTCTTCTATCAGATTGATAGCAGCACTATCAACAGAGTTGGGACT
Organism: Druceiella hillmani; assembly: GCA_039881145.1. Lineage (NCBI taxonomy): Eukaryota > Metazoa > Arthropoda > Insecta > Lepidoptera > Hepialidae > Druceiella > Druceiella hillmani. Next base: position 23,704,220 of record JAYKKI010000028.1, on the reverse strand, counting down.
AGAGATCCATCAAATGGACGTAGTGACTTGGTATTTGAATGACATATTAGACAAAGAAGTCTATGTTGAGATACCTGATCAAATAAGTGATGAACTGAATAAGATCATTACTTAAAAGAAGCCTGGCTTTCGTAGAAAAATAATCCAAGATAAGAAGATTATGGAAACAGCTATATTGTGGAAAACAGAGATGAACGAATGTGATGATATGGTATATCTGTTAAAGAAGTCATTATATGGTTCGCGCCAATCAGGTTTACAATGGCATAAAAAGCTAATCAGTACGTTAAAATCTTTAGGTTTGGAGTGGATGCTTCCAAATCCATGTGTATTTGTGTCACAAAATGAACAAAAACAATGTTAATTGTTTTTTGTTTTTTGTTCTATATATCGATGGTATAATATTAGCAACGAACGATAATGCATGGAAGAATGATGTGACACAAGAATTGATGAACGCGTGTGATATGAAAGACTTGGCAGAAATTAGTACTTGCTTAGGTATTGAGTTCGAAAAAGATAAAGAAAATAGAGTATATTTAAATCAACGATTTTATACTGAAAAGATTTTAGATCGATATGGTCTGAGTGAGTGTAAACCTGTGATGACTCTGATGGATAGTCTTATCAAGCTAGAGAAACCTAAAGAGATAAGAAATATGTTATGAGGCAGTTACCAAATCAATATTTGATTGATACGTTATTTATTCGTTTCCACAAGGCCTGATATTATTTATGTCGTCAACTACCTAAGTCAATTTAATTCTTATTATGATGTTCAGTTTCGCGAACAAATAAAGGAAGAAATAAGTGATCAATACTTGTGTCTTTGCTTACGTCCTAATATACTTAAAATGCTGTTAATATCCTTTATAGTTTGTTTAGTTGTATTTGATATTAATATCACTTTGAATTATTAAACATACTTTTGTTTCTTTGATTAACGGTTATCAAAACAGTGAGAAATCCAAAGCAAAAAATAAAAAGATATTACTAGGTTTTCATTAAATGAATCTTTACGAAATTTTAAAACTATGTTTTTATTTTGGTGGTAAAAAAATTTTTTAAATTTACAACCTATCTTTAGGAAAATGTGCTTTACTCCTTTAACCTGTCTATAGCCTAACAGAATTGCCTCGCGACCTCAAAACTGCCGTATCAAATAGGAGATATTTCCTTTACCTTGCACAATATCTAGAATATGAACTGGCTCAACATAGCCTGTAAGTCGGTTTTGATCTATTACCGGCTAATAAGATGAAAAAGTGTTTAGTATATGTACTGCACAAATATAGACGTGATTTTTTAAGTTTGTTTAAAGAGACGCCGAAACTTTATGTGGAATATAGCTTCTGAAAACAATTTTAAAAATTACCTGGTGAATTTTTCAGTATCGAACAACAGATAGAGATGGAATTGAAACAGCATAAGTTATTCACTAAGTAAAATAAATGTCATATAACCATTAAAAAAATATCAACAATATGTGGAAAAAACTGAATATGATGTTAAAAATAATTATCATTAATGAGACAAAAATCGGCCCTGATTATTAAAGAAGCAAGTTTCAGTTTCTCGAACCCCAAAATTGGTTTTATATGATATATTACTTAATTTTTTTAAAATTGGTTAGTTCAAAATTTTTCAAAACCATAAGATTTAATGATGGAAGTATTCGAAACAATAGTCTTTTGTTAATTAAGTCATTTAAAATAAGACTGCAAAAGTAAAAAGATATATATTTCAATTGTATGAATGAATATGAAGGGAGCGAAAATTATTTTAAAGTGACTAGCAATTAGAATGAATATTATAAAAGCTGCCATACCCACTTATTGCTTCATTAAGTATAGTTTAGTCGTTCCACAATGTAAAAATATTACCATTTAAAATCCTTTTGCATATATGTTTAATTTTTTAAGATTTTCTTCAAATGGTTTCACTTGGTTATTGAAAGTTTTACGTAATCTTATATGTTTTAAAATTTTTCTTTCAGCAATTCTTTCTCTTACGTTAAAATAACTATCATCAATATATGTGTTATATATCCAAATCACTACAATGTGAAAAATACGAAGGAGCAATATGCCAAAGTACGATACGAAACTTCAGTAAATTTATTTTTTGAAAATAAATTATATAAGTGCTAAATCTATGCAATCTATATCCAAGTATATAACAAAACTGTAGAATTGGCCAGTCTACACGTTGAAAATGTTTATGAAAAAATGGTTTAGGGGAACATAATATAAGTAAAAAAATCAAATATATTGTCTTTTGAATTTTCACTTTTTTCGCATGGCGTAAAAATTGCTGACTCAATTTAAATGTAATTTTTGAAAAATATAGGAGTATACAGTAACACTTAGTCGGATCGGTTCAGTTCACCCAATAGGAAATATGGAGAATTCATATTTAAAAAAATGTATTAACATTGCTTTAGTACAACAAAAACAAATAAGTATGTAGCTGCTCTACGGGTAGTAACAAATGTGTAGTAAGTCCTTAGATGATGCGGCGTGTATTTTAAATCGCGCAACAAATTTTTCCACCTAGACATATATTGCCAAAATTTGCGTGACCAGAGAGGCAATGTCGAGTAGTGCAGGAAGAGTAAATGCTCGAGTAAGCAACCAAAATTCGATCAGATGCATGAGGGCAAGACTCTTTTACGATCTCTTCTGCATGTACATTTTTCTAATAATGTATGTACTAAATATAAGCTTAATCTGTTTCAATTAACTTTTTATCAAGTTGCTTGCTTTCTGTCAATGTTTATAATTTAATTACTCTTGTATGTTTGGTATTATACTGTATAAATTTGACTGTTACTCATTTTGTGATCTATACATATGGTAACATTGTAAATTTGCATATGAATAATGGAAACTTATCAAAATTAAAAGGACACAAGAATATTGGGAATGGAATATTTGTCTACAAACATGTTTATAAGTTAACGCATCACACAGGAGCAATTAAAAGAGTTAAGATGACATTTTTACTTGTTGATTCTGTTAAGTTTTTAAACAAACATTGAGCTTTTACTCCTTATGTCTTAATGACAAGAAATATAGAGTAAAAGCTCAACGTTTGTTTAACAACTTAATAGAATCAACAAGTAAAAATTTAATAAAAGACAAATATTTCATTCACAATATTGTGATATTTCATTCCGTGAAGTTCAATAGCTTTTGCGGGGTGTGTATAGCTGACTAAATGGAATTCGCACGTAATTTGATTTTAAAAATAATTTTGAATACGTTTTAAAAAGAACTTTTACAAAACAAGATGTGATGCAATGCTAAGGTATTCTAAAAATTTCAATTGTCCCGTTATATTTCAAAAGTTTTCTGTGTCAGCTATAGTCAAAAGTAGGTTTAACAGACCTGTCAAATATGTCGCCGACATGTATACGATTTAGGCGTAAATAAATTTGCTTTTATCAATATTTATATTTCTATAAAAACGACTGAGATAACATTAAACTCTCTCTTGTTCTCGTGCATTTTTAAAGATAATTTGAGACGCTAAGATTAACATTAGAGGATATTGTTTGACGTTGGGAAGTATTCAATTATTTTCCTTACTTTTCTAGCATCTATTATATTAGAGACCTTTCTGTATCGCTGTTATCGTGTTAGAATGTTCATATTAAATTTGGCCATTTGTATTCTTCATCAAATTTCTCTATCACTTCCTTTATGCTAAGTGAGTAGCGATCCCAGGTAAACAAAATCGCTGACTGTGGGTCAGAGAGCTCTCCTGTTTGTGAAACTTGGCCGCACTTATCTATGACCATGACCTTCGTTTTACCTCCCTCTCGACTCTTTTGAACAAGTCAGCTCGTTTCTTCTCTAACGCCGCAAAGAAAGTGGTGTCATCCGCATATATTAAATTACTAATGTTAATGCTACCTGCTAAGATGCCACCCTATTTTTCAAGGCCCTCATTTTATGAATTCGCCATATATATGAAAAATAATAGGAGATGGAACATATCTCTGCCGTTCACCTTTACCAGGCTTAAACGGCAGAAATAGCACATCATTTACTCCTATCCTGTGCTATATTCGCACAGGTTTGCTATCAAATTTATTAAATACACACGCACGCCCATTTCCAGTAGGATTTTACACAGCTAATTCCATCGTACACTATTAAATGCCTTAGAATAATCAATAAAGCACATCAGCATAAATTCTAACATCATCGCCGAAGTTTTCTAGCTTTTTGGCTAATACTCCATCTTTCTGGGCTGATTTTTTGCATTTTAATTTTCCAAGTGCGTGTTTGATAACGATAGGTTCCATGATGAAGTCTCTCTACTACTTGGTAAACTTCACTTAGCAAATTGCCATCATTTCTTCAATTGCCCATGTATTTACTTTGATTCCCGATTAATGCTTTTAACCTTCAAAAATAAGACCTTTGTGCTGAAATTTTTTTTAATGATCCTCAATAACCTGGTAGATTGAATTAAGATTATCTTCATAATCTTGCCGGCATAGTCGTTGAACAATTTCCGACAGCGCTCGGTATTGTGTACTCTCACAGTGAGCATTACCCGTTAAGAAGTTTTTTCTTTCCTAGGTGGCTCTCTATATCACCCCCGATATCCATTCTTTCCTTGTCATTTTATTGTGGGATTCCTTACGAGCAGACATAGTGAGATCCTTCAAGCCGTTTCACCGCCAATATCCATACTGCCTCTCATACGAAAATTCTGAATCTTCTGACTCTGTGAATATGGACAGATATCTGAAGTAATAGAGATAGACTATTTAGAATATCCAATGATTTTCTATGAATTGAGCATCTGGAAGATTAAATATACTTCAAAATGCCTACATAATAACTCCTGGTGTAAGATGAATATATTACATAAATGGTCTAATATTTGTTTGTAAGAAGATTCTATATTAAAAAGCATAGTATACCGGCTGATATGTTATGCAGCAAATCAAGCAACGAAATACATTTTTTAAGTACTTTTTTTGTGTTATGGCAAACATATTGAAATTTATTATAGAAAACCCAGTAAAAGAATTTATATTGATCATGGAAACGCCAACCGATCTATAAGTGCAAAAATTCTATTATAAAATCAAAAGGGTGTTTTTTAACATATACATTAATTTTATATAAATATACAGAAAGAAGTGATACGAATTGGTTCCTTTTTGAATTGTTTACGAGAAGCAGAATAATATTATTAGTCTGTCGGTATAGGTTATACCGACGGAAAATGGCTTACTAACTGAACGATTTTTAATGAGTAGGTAGAATCATTACTGTTCTCTATGTAATAATATCTTTTCTACTTACATTTCTCCGAAAAGAACAATGATGAACGCTTTTGACTGCACAAAAATTGGAACAAAATCAAAGATAATATACGTGGAAATGTAGAGAGGAATCTCAATAGTTGGAAAACCTCCTTATTTCACATCTAATTAAATTTTATCGAAATGTGAAGGGCGTCTGGAACATAAAAGTTAATTTATTCATATATTTCATTCTTTATTTTCTTTCCCTTGCGTAGTTTTATTACCAATAAGTGAATAACTGATATTATTAAAAAATGTGTAAGAATGGAATAATTTTATCAGTCCTTTTAGCAGCGTTCTTTATTTTATAGATTTCATTATTAGCTAGTCCGAAACAATTAATATATTATCAATTGCCGGCGAAATTTCTTGCACAGTGTTTCCGAGAATTTTCCGTTCCATAATTCTTCAACAGATGTTGACTGTAATTTCTATTGGAACGTATATGTAATCAAACCTTTAAATTAGTTTTTTTTTTAATTTAAAATGTGGATCATCATAAATATTGTGAACGAACGATTCAATTTCAAAGGGTAAAAGCGGAATCACATATTATATTTTGGTGACAATCTTTGTAGAGTTGTTGAAGTAAATGTTTGTTCGCCTACCTAACATGGTGCAAAATCTAACAAATTATTTAAAAAAATTGAATAAGGCCTACTTTACACATATAAAATATTACCATTATGTACCGGAAGCACAAATATTGTCATTATAAATAAATAAATTAAATTAATTAATTTTAAAATATCATCAAAACATTGAAACTTATAGATTTCTTCTTTTAAAGTAAATATAACCAATCAAAATATATTTCTGTGATAGGTAACTGGATATACAAAAAAATGAACGAGCAAGACAAGTGCAGAGATCTTCAAGTAGAGAATTAAAAAAATTATTTTGTTCTGTAATAATGACCCGAAATGGGGAGAAGTTTTAATAAACCTTTTATTATAATCGAATAATGTATTCAATTAATGCATGTTGCATTAATCAAATTTCAAAACGGGCAATAAAATAAAGAAGATGACAGTTAAGTATGAATAAGATTCGCACGAATAGTATACCGAGGGTCTCATACCGTTATATAATATTTTCGTAAAGTAATTTATCAATATTATCGTAAAGTAATATTTACAATTTTCCCACCTGAGATGTTTCATAGAACGAAACCTGGGTCATGGTAAATAATTTAAATAAAGTAGAATTAACACTATATCAGGTAGTTTCATTTGGTTATAAAAAATTAAATTATAATGGATTTCTACAAAATTATCGCCAAATATATTTATTAATCGTAAAGCTTAATAAATTGGCAGTTTACGAATACCAAAAAGCCAAAAACTGGACCATTAAGTTTTCCAAGTAATAATCATATAAAGAATTAAACATTAACGACTTCGATTTTTCCTTTACACGTGCTACGAGATCTTCATTTTTGTCAAATAAGATTCTCTACCAAAAAGACATGCCCTATAATTTTAGATAATTTATCAAAGAAAGTCGTAAAAAAAATAATTAGTTTTACTGTGCCCATTTTTTCCGTGCGCGGCGAAAAATTGGCACTTCATTTTTTTCATTAAGGTTTATACGTTTTTTTTAATTATTGGATTTGTTTTGGATTAATACGACTTTGAACGTTTTTTAAAAAATTTATTTGATTTTTTTCAAATACTTTTTTAATATGCCAAAGTTCATAAAATATTATGAAATAATTGAAAATCGTTGTCCGATTTTGGTGTTTTCCAAATTTGACAATTTTTTTTAATATTATATATATATATATATATATATATATATATATATATATATATATATATATATATAATATTAAATACATTGATAATTTCACAACCTATTAAACAATGGATAGTATAGTTAGTTCCCATATTCATATATGGTATAGATAATTTCCACTAAAGTGATTTTTGCATCTAGTAGATAATTAAATTTTGGCGGTGAAGATATTGCGAATTTCAGTAGTTCAAGGACAGTCTGCGTAAATTTGTTAATTAGCGCCTGGTCCCTAGACGGATTTATCCTAAATTGATACTGAGGCCATTACTGAAAAAAAGATCTAAAAGAATTAGAGAAACAAAAAATGATTTTATATGGGTTCTGTTATTTTTTCTTGTAAGGTTCTAAGCCAAGAAAAAGGATCCATCTTTTGAGCATTAGCCTCAATCAAGACTTGTTTCTGTTGGTGTTTCAGAAACAAAGCTCAAAAAACCCAGTCGTGGTGTAAAACTTATCGCAGATTATTGGTTATAATAAACATTAAAATCCTAAATAATTGTGGTTGTTTAAAGTCTGTTATTAACACATTACCCAATATATTTTTTAGGTACACGTGTTATTGTGGACCAAACATGTAGGTGAGAAATTTGTTAGTAATTTTAGTTATTTTCGATTTCTTACGAAAAAGCAACAATAGCCATTATAGTTATTGTTAATTCTTTAGCACCTTAAAGTTGAGTAGGAATAAAATTAAACCAGCAAAGTGCGGGCCGAACATGCAATAACGTAAAGTGCATTAACACCATTTTCATACACCATTTTTGTTATTTTGTAGATAGTAAGGCACAAACTAGATAATTTGACAAATTTATTTGCCACAAAATGTATTTTTGTAACAAGCTAATGTAAAGTGTATATACAGCCTACTACATGCAGTTAATTGGTTTCCTCCGTCTTTTTAATTTACTGATTCTATTTAAATGATACATGAATGACATAACTTCGTATTGAGTATGTTTGAAGTGCTCACTAAATGTACTTATCCTAATTCTTTTTTAATTTTTCCACGCCTGCAGTTATAGTTGAAAAATAAGATAATGAAAACTAAAGGTATCTCGTAAAAGAGACACTGCAATGACATCCTTGATGTGTTCCGTGTGAAAACAACCTCTCAGCACAATGTGTAAGATGTTTGAAAAAATATCTCTATTTCTATGTGCTCATGTAAATAACGTACTTCTACGTCTTTTCATAATTGATTGCTACCATCAGTCTTAAATTAAAACAGTAATCATGTTGTGATCTACTGACAAACATATGGACGGATATCTGCTTTCTGTATTACGATCGTAAACACGTTCCTCAAATAGGACAGGTAATGCAAACATGGTGGTAAAATATCAGATAGTTATGTCCATATCGTGATCACTGTTTACTACTTTGGTTTGGCCTGGTATAAAATTAAAATTTTTGTACTTCTGAAAATAATACGATTTTTCCCATATTTTATTATTTTCTTTCGTAGCGTTTGTTTTTATTTATTTTTGAGGTAGAAATATCTAGTTATTCTCCACAAAAATGTCGTAATAAATTGACAATTACTCAAAATATGAATATGTTTATTAATCTACCATCATAACTATTATATTACCATAATATCGGTGACTGTACAAGTATAACGGCCAGTGTAAATATTGTTGCCACACATTTCGGTAGTAAGTATTTAGATTTTTAATACATTAATAATAGGTCCATTTACACTAGAACTGTGGTTTTTTCTATGTAATTTGATGTATTTTGGTTAGAAAAATGATGATGAGGTTAGAAAGATGAAAAAAAATTTAATATAAAATATAATTTCCTTATTTTTTCTTGTAAAAATCAATTTTTTCCAAAAAATAGTTTTACTTAAAAATATGATCATGACAACCCAAAGCAGAAGTTGGGTGTTTTATTCATGTTTTATTTGTATCAAAATTACAATGGTTACAAATTATTCATATATACACTATATTTAGCTACTTAGAAAAGTAAGAAGAAACGTTCGTTGCCTTCAAAGGGCACACTAAATTGACTCTAAGAGTTCTTTTTTGTAATGAAAAAACAAACACAATTTAATATGTTTTTAAGTAAAAATTTTGTAAAAATGAATTATTTTTTCTAAAAATTTACTAGTAGGGCTAGTAGCCCAACAATGAGAGTTCAGATGAACTTGGACTTCTACCAAGGGATCTGCTTTGGGAGCCCGAAATAGCTTTCCTAACACTTTTTTAGTTCTAACAATTACCCTAAATTAAATTTGACGGTCATGCAATTTGAAAAAAAAATCATTTTTAGTCATATTCATCAAGTTCTCGACGGAGTGTTTTAGCACTACGTTCTTAATATCGTGCTGACTCACTATCCCCTTAAAGCCGCCCTAAATACAGAACAGGTATTCCTATAGGCATTATATAAGTTCCTATAGGGTGTTTAGTATGTTTCTTAAACCTCGTTCATGTGACACATATGTAATCTCCGGAACCTTCGTAGAGTCTTTCCTGTCAAAACAATTTCGGACAGAGGGGTCACACCACTACTCATCCTTATAATGTCTTGCAACTGACCATATAATAGGGTTTAAAGCATCCAGTCGTAAACGATCGTGTTTGAAGCAAGTGATACAAGACGTCCATTTGAAAAATACATGTTCCGCCTTAAGCAAATGTCCTCTCGTCTACTGCGGCAGCTTCAATAGTAATTTTTATTTCCCCAACAGTAGATAAGTACAGGTACCTGCACTAATTTTAGACAGATTTATGGATTAAAAGCTTTACAAAATCTCCATCAACGTTACAAACCATTTTTAAAATTGAGTTTCTAACCTGGGCTGCTAAACTTTGCTGCTGAACTAATCTACTAGCATGGGATTAGTCTGGGTTGCTATATTAGCCAGCTAATATAGGCCAGTAATCTGGGGGTGTTAGGCTGAGCTACTAGCAATAGCTGTTATCCTAGGCCAGGCTAGGCTGCTAGCCTCGGCTGGAAGGCTAAACTGTTTTTTTGGCTTGCTAGCATGACCTGCTGGGCTAGGTTATTAGATCGGACTACTGACCTTATCTGCTGGGTTAGTTTCTACGCTATCTGCTAGTCTGGCAATCGTAAATGCGGTCCTGAGCTGCTGGCTTGGACTGTATATAGACTGTTAACATGGGTAGTTGTCTATTCCTCTCCTAGGCTGCAAGCCTTGTTTGCTTTCTTAGCCAAACAGCTCAATCGCCCCGCCTAGCAGCCCAGCTTTGTAACCTAGCAGCATAGCTTAGATATCTTCTCCGGCAGCTTGATAGCTCAACCAAGAAGCACAAAAGCGCAACAGCCCATCCTGATTTGCTAGCGGGAACTGCTAGCCTGGACTGGTAGCATGAGCTGCTAACCTAAGCTGCTACTATTTTAACTGCTAGCCTTGGGTGCCAGCTTAGGCTGCAAGTCTCGGCTGCTAACCTGGATATTAAGCCCGAGCGGCAAGTCTGAGCTGTTAGCCTGGGCTGCTAGCCCGCAAGCCAAGTCTACTAGCTTGGGCCCCTTACCTGGGCTGCTAGCCAGGGATGCTAGCCTGGACTGCTAGCCTGGGTTGCTGTCTGAGCTTCTAACCTAGGCTATTAGCCTGGCCTGTGCGTTTGATCTACTAGCTTGGGACGCTAGCCTGGCCTGCTAGGCTCGTCTTATAATTTAGACTGCTAACCCCGGCTGTCTGGGGCTGCGGCCCGGAGCGTCTAATCTGGGCTGATGGCCTGGCTTGCTAACCTGGCTTGCTAACCTAACTTGCTAACCTGGCTTGCTAGCCTGGCTTGCCAATCTACTTATCAAGTCTGACCATTTAGCCTGTCGGCCTCCTCTGGTTGGTTAGCCTGTTAGCTAGCACTATTCTGCGGGGCTGTTTGCCTGGGCTATCAGTCTGGACTGTTAATTTGGCTGTTAGCCAGAAATGCTAGACTTGACTGCTGATCTGTCAAGCAGCATAATCAACATACCATCGTAGTAATCTATCCAGGTAGCCCAGCCTACAGCCCATCCCTGCAACCAAACTGCGCGGTTCGAATATCTTGTCCAACGCAGCTTATCCCAGCAGAATAGCCGAGAAACTTACCAACCTAAAAACCTATAAATCAAAGCGATCAGCTGGTCAGCAATGCAGCCTAGCAGCCCATCAGTCTAGCTAAACTGCCGGGAATCCCGGCAACCCAGCCCTTCTGAGAACTTCACTGCGAACTTTAAACTCGCAGCCCAGCATACTAGCATAGTCTAGCAGCCTTGCAGCCTACTCTAGGAATCTATTAACCTGGCACAATTGCCCAACAGTCAGCCATCAACCCTGGAACCCAGCCTAGTATCTAAACAGGCCAGCAGCAGCTCACTCTTGCAACCCAACTTAGCAACGCAGTCAGTCCAGTCCAGCTCAGAAACTTAATTGCCTAGCAGCGCAGCTTAGCAATCCAGATACCCAGCCCAGCAGACCAGTTCAAATACACAGCCCAGCATCCCTGTAGCCCTGCATAGCAACCCAGCTCAATAGCCCAACCTAGTAGCCTAGCAGTTCAGTGGTTTAGCCTAGCAACCTAATAGTTCAGCTTGAATCCAAAGCAACTCAGCCAGCAGCCTAGCAGTCCGGCGCCCAACCTAGTAGCCCTGCAACACAACAACCGAGCACCCCAACCTAGCTGCCCAATGACCCATTAGATCAGCAGTCCAGCTCGGAAACCGCCTAACCCAGCAGGCTAGCCCAGTTACCTAGTAACCCAGCTGCCTAGCCAAGGAACCTAGATCGGCAGCCTAACCCAGAGTAACAATCAATCCTAAGAATTAAACTCAGCAGGCCAGCAACCCGTAGCTCAACCCAGCAGTCCCGTAGCCAGGCCCAGCAACTCAGCCGAACAACCCAACCGATTCCCAAACCAGCAGCATAGCCCAACAACGTCACCAATCGGTCCAGTCCTGTCTAAGAAACCAACCCAACCACGCAGCCCAAACCCTTAGCCTAGTCCAACCTAACAGACCAGCCCAACGCCTAACAGGCCAAACTTAGCAACCCAACCCAGCTCAGTCTGTTAACTCCGTTCAGCACGCTAGTCTAATAGCTCAGCTTAGCAGTGGATCCTAGCAGGCCAGCCTAACAGCCAAGCTTGGTAGGGCAGCCTAACAATGTAGTTTAGCAGCTCAGGGTAATAGCCCAGCTCAGCCTAGTAGTCCAGCCCAGCCCAGCCTAACACCCCAACCGAGCAGCTCAGCTGAACAGCCCAGCGTAACAGGTTATCAACTCAACAACCTAGCTAACACCTAACAACCCACCCAAGCGACCTAACAGTCGATCCTAGCTTGACAGACAAACCCAGTCTAACAGCTCTGTCTTGCAGCCCAGCCCAGCTCAACCTAGTAGCCTAGCTCAGCCTAACAGCCTAGAGCAGCTAAGCAGTCTAACATAGCAGCCAAGCATAACAGCCCAGCCTAATATCAGCCTAACAGCCAAGCTTGGCAAGCCAGCCTAACAACATAGTTTAGCTGATCAGGCTAAAAGCCCAGCTCAGTCAAGTAGCTTAATCTAGCAGCCTAGTCCAACGTAGCAACGCGACCTGGTCTATCAAACTGGTCTAGCAGCCCGGGCCTAATAACCCGAACAATTTATCTTGGGACATAATCCGACCTAGCAGCCGGACTTTGCAGCCAGGCCTAGCAGTTCTACTTGGTCTGGTGTACCCTGGTTTGATCTGACCTGATCTCATATAACCTAAAATTACCTAATCTAAGATACTTTAACCTTGTGTCTAAATATTTTGTACTGACAGCAATGTTTAGGTATTACAGCATTAACCTAATGCCTACTTGAAGTTAATGAAGTGAAAATTTTAGATTTTTGGTGTACAGACTTATTCAGAGAAAAATTTCCTTGAAGCATGTGAACTTTTTTAATAATCTAAAAACGAATTCACTTTTTGACCAAACCTCGTACTAGAATCAAAGCGATAAAATTCAAACGTAACAAAAAATGCAAGGAACAAACGTTGGCTAAAATCTTTATTATGGATTTGATCATGATGCCCTAACAAAGTATCATGAACACCTCTTCATTGCCTTTATCACACATATCAGTCGACTACTTCAATCACTCAATCCATTTGTGTAGACACTGAAAGACGATCTGCAGAGCGCCGTTAAAAAACCCAAGGACCCCGAGATATCAAACGAGCTTTATAAGGAAAACTTCGTTTTCTACTTATCGTGTTTTAATTAAATAATTTAATTGAATTAAATATTCATATTTTAAAACTATATTTACATATATAAATATTGGTAATTTTATCTTTCTGTATTTGAAAAAAATATTTGAAAATGATAAATGAATATTTAAATTTCAAGACAGATGAACCCATAATTACAATTTTTTCAACCTTGATCTTATTTTGAAACCTTGAAGCAAACAAAATTTATTTTTAAAGTTTTGTATAGGAAAAGGAAATATAAAAATTAAAAACCCGGTAACCCATCTTCGACGCTACTTTAATTAAAATCAAACTGGAACATTGGAAGTATCAAGCTGGTGTATCTTCACACGCAATTTCTTTTTTTTTATTTCAAAGTTTGAAAGTACACACCCAATGTATCAATTTGTTAATTAATCTTATTTCTAGTTTATAATTAATGCAATAATTTTACAAGTAATAATATATTTATCGAAAAAAAATTAATTAAAATTTACCTTAAATAACCTTCAATAATAAAATACATACATATTTTAAATAACAATATTAATGAATTAAAGGATCGGTATTATAATTTTGCCTAGATTTTCTATGCGATCATGAATAAACATTCGGAATTTCCATAGCGTATTAAAAATTATAGTAATTAACATTTTTTAAAAATAACAATAATTGTCAATGTAAAGGTCGCTTTTAGAAGTATTCGCTATACAATTTAAAAAAAACCTACAGTTTGACAGTCTTTGGAATATTTATTTCCACAAATACATAGATAATACACTTAGATAATAGAAAGACATACCTGAAAAAATCTTAATATGGTTCATCCCATAAATTTAGAGACACACCTTTCTAAGCTGGATTGTTTTGAAAAATTAATGTGGAGGAAAAAAATATTTTTCTTCTCATCAGAGAAGCTGAGTGTACAGCGATTAATTAAAAAGTATTTTCAGAATGTATCAAAACCTAGTTTTGAGTTAAATTTTAATTTAAATAGTATTCATTTTTTTAATGTTGCATACGACATCGATATCAAAACAGAATAAATGCACAACATAATTCAGGATAAGGAATATTTACGGGACTAAGCAACTGCCTGCTTCGTTTAATTTTTCCCTTCTATTTTGGTGATTGTAATAAATCGTGGTACAATAATTTAGATGCGTTCTAGATATATTCCTACTTTTTTACCTAAAAGCAACTTGCATTATACTAAAAATAAATGTGATCCGGTAAATTTTACGACATGTGAATTGATTACTAGAATAACTATATACATTTACTATACAATTTGCAACGAATCTTAGCATATGAAAATTGTACGAAGTGTTTACAAAAAAGTTTCTTAAGACATATCCTCAAAAACAAGAAACAATATTTCCGGGAAAAATTCACTATTGTTTTTAGTCCCTGTTACATTAATTTTAGTATTATGAAAGCCACAAGAACATTGTGTACGCAGTCAAATATTGCTCAATTAGAGAACAATGGAAGCATAAATAATTGAGTAAATCATATTAACATGCCATCTATGCTCACTTTGTTTAATGAGATCAAAACTTATTCTAAATAAAGTTGGTGCCAACATTTAGAAAGATGGATAACTAAACAATTATATAGTGTACAAACCGTCATCTTCGTTTAAACTAATTAGTGCTTATAAATAAAACTAAAATGAATCATAACAAAAATGTGATATATTTTACTTCCATTGACATCAACAAAGGCAACAATGAGTTAATATCTAATAGACATGTAACGTTAGAAATATACTGGTGTTGACGTTTTAAGAATTAAGTTCAAGCCCAGAATAAAAATCGTATATAAATATTAATAAACTTAGGCCATTAAGACAAATCACATTTTAAACCACCGACGGAGTTTAACCTACGATTTAGCAATAATTTCATAATATCAATGACGTTAAAAATGTAAACTGTACGTTATTTTACTAGTGGGAGTGGCGTGGGTGGGGCAGTTGAAACTCTTCTTCTATGTCCAGCTACCAGATATGTCAACGGTCGTTTAAGAAGTACATATTATTAATACAATAAAATTCTAATATAATTACATAATGAGGTAATAATTTTTTTATTAGTTCATAAAAAATGAGCAAGGTAAATGACGATTTTGATGAAGAAATGTTACTCTTATTAAATTACCTTAACAATCATTTCCCATATCCATATACCTTTAGAGCGTAAATTCATTATTTTAACTGTAAAAGCACAAAATAAACGTTTTAAAAAAAAGAAGTTTCGCTAAACAAATAATCACGGGTTATGAGTTAAATCAGTGTTATCAACAATGGAAACCTTCAGTGTTTCAGTCATAAGTTCATAAAGTTACAGTTTGGACGTAATCGACAGATCTATTATAAATCAAGATTTGTTAACATTGTATAGGTGATAGAAAGGTAGTATTATATATGGAAACATTTCATATTCATCATATTATTAGGAGCTGTAAGATAAATGATAATTGATCTGACTTTCCTTAATAATATGATGAATAGAAAATAACTGCATATATAACACAATCTATATATTTCGTACCCACTACTCCTACATCTTTAATGCGAAATGTTGAATACCATAAAAGTAATTTAATATTTTACATAGGAATATTGCTTGAAAAGAGCGTTAAACGGATTTTATTTTAAAGTAATTTCACTAAAAAGTGTAAAATAAAAATTTTACTCGTAGTTCAAGTTCTGCTCATGACTTTTTAATTCTTCCAGGCCCTCTATATCCATGAACATATAATACTTAAATTTAAATCCAATCAATTAATATTTTAGTCGATTGCACATAATTTTTTTCGAGCCTTTTAGTATAGCAGTATCTTCATTTCGCGTAATAATATGACTTACAAATTATTGGAAAATGTGTATTTGTATATGTTTGTTTGTGTGTGTATGTGCGTACACGCGTGCATGTGCGTGCATGTACGCATGTGCGTTTTTTTGATTACATTACAACGGCGGGCAATAGTTACTACCATACGTTTCTATATGTATAAATGTGGCTGTCACGTGCAAGCGTGTACGCGTGGGAGTAAACTGCATCAAACACGCCATTTTTGAAAATTAGTCATTAGTATAGTTACGCATAGAGCAAGCTTAGAAATATTACAAATTCATGACTTTGAAGCGTAGCGGTCCATTATTCCGCCATACTTAGCATACGGTACATAAGCAACTCTGATGGCTTTCATTGTAAGCAGGTTAGCTTTGTCATTACTTTAGAGCACATGGGTGGTACGTGAATAAAATGTCATGACAATGATTATTTATGGTGTTCCCAACGTTACAAAAATAAAATATCAGATGAAAACGCGTACCAAAATATGCAATATTAATAAACCATTACTTGTTGAATATTGTTTTGAAACAGAAAAAATTGAGTGTGAAATTGGTTTAACAGGTAAACCAATAATTTCACACTAAAATTTTCCTCTTTTGTTTTAAAATATGTGTATATCAACATTGTTACAAGCGTCATGCAAGAATATTATATTTCAGGCAATACAAGGTCACTAGCAACACGAAATACTCTTCTACCCTTAAGGTGAAAGTCTCCAACGTTTATAATTTAATATAAAGTTTGAAAGAATATGTTGTTCGACAGAATATACGTTTTTTAGACTTTCGAAATAAGCGTAATATGATCCTTTTATTATAGTTTAGTAAACATATACAGTTTATTTTTAATTTTAATGTATTTATGATATTATTTGATAAGTTTTCGCTTCGAGTTAGTCACTGGTTAGAAAAAATTATGTAAGGTTAGGAAAAGTATGCTCAAAGTATAATTTGAGATTTATGGTGTTGTTTTTATATTTATATCAGCAGAGGATACTCTACTTTATATTTACCGTAGACCGGAGCATTTACTAATGCTCTATGTTACATTCCTAACTCTCCTGACATATTATTACGATAGGTATAATTTATTAAGAGAAAGTTGTTATTTCTAATTCCTTAGCACAAAACAACAAACATTAACACAAAATTTAAATTTATGTTACACATTTTGATTGTTGGAAATAAAACTAATATTAAATTTATTACAGAATGTTATTAAATACAATAACTTAATTAGATAAAGTCCAAAGCTGCTTTACACATAGATGATCTAAATAATATATCATTAGTAACACAGAAAAAATTGAGATGCAACACACGGGTGTGAAACCTATGTGTTACGTCTCAATTTTTTCTTGTGTTAAGTATATAATTTTACTTGTATTTCTTTAATTATTCTTTCTCTTATTCGTAAACTCAAAACTGAAACGTGACATAGTATTTTAATACATAAAAAAAAAATAATTTAGTTATGTACAGATTACGAGTACTTAGGGATTTAGTACTAATAATATATTTTCAAATTTCAATTTCAATGAAAAAGTAACCAAAAATTTATAAGAATACTTACGATTGGAAAAATAACAAGAATAATCAGCTTTATATTTTTTAGAAGTGTGCGTAGAAAAAATATACTATATCCTTGTCATTTTTAGGATTTACGAAGAAAATGTCCACAATTGCCTTTTTTCACTGTCAATTCTCCTAACGCCACGTACTTTTTCTTTTGAATTGAGCGCCCTAGTAGCTTTTAGTATTCGTTTAAAAATGTTTAGAAATATCTTTATTTTTAATAAAGGGATTAACGATATTTTCGAATATAAAATTATACTTCATATTGAGAATAGCAGTTGTCAATAGTCACACAAAATCTATTTTAAGTACTTTTGGAACTAATAACTGAATTAATTGCGTAAACTTAATTCAAACTTAAAGACAATTAAATGAAACTACGTGATGTAGTATTATTTCTACTATCTTTAATTTCTTTACCACGACCTAGGTTTCGTTGTATTACAACATCTTCAGGTGGGATATAAGTAGTTTCATTTAATTGTGAATAATGAATTTCTACAAAATTAACGCCAAATATATTCAATATTTTCAAACTTAAAGGTTAAAGGTCAAAAAGGCAAGTTTCTTCAACGATTAGAAAAAAACACCTGAACACTTAGATTTCTTACAAAATTTATCGAAACAAATATGAAAATCCGAAACATATATTACAATAATATTACAAGAGATTTGATACTGGAAATAAGTCATCCTACTCATAGTTCGGCCTTCTGATTAGGTAAAAAGTAAGTGAACATTTTTCAAACTTCATAGACCGTGTGAATTATTTGCAAATGTAGTTTTAAGATAAATATTCTACATGTATACGCATAGGTTCCCTATTACATTTTCATGTGACGAATTGTGGGATTTCTTCCTTTTTTTCAATTTAATACATTAAACTACCGATTTGATATCAATGCATATGAATTATATAAAATGTTCTTTCTTGAAACTATTCTAATGGATAATATTCAAACTTAATAAAAGCAAAAAGATTGTAGTTTTTTTGGTGACTAAGCTAATCTATTACTCAACCATAATCCACTCTACTGAATAATAGATTCGCGAGTTTCAGACACCGGTGATGTATTGATAATATTGCACCCCGCTACCTTGCGATGTTTCCAGTTAAGTGAGGTGGATGACACAATGTAGATAGAAAACAAATTTAAAAAATTAAAAATTTACACAAGGAATAAAAAATAAATAGAGGTTGTCAATTTATATTATTGAAGAATTAAAAAAATATTTAATTCTGCATTAATTTTCGTATGTAATATAGCATCATAACTCAGCCAGCTTAAGCACTTGATTAAATTTTATGGTAAAGTATATTTTTATGATTAAATTTTATGGTAAAGAATCTTAGATTTTTGTTTTTATTACCTTTTTATCTGCCGAACTCATAGACGGAAATGTTTTCCTCACTTTTTTTAAAACCTTTTTTTCACCGATTGAATTATTCTTGAAGGTGTAACCTAAAATATCGAGTAACACTTTTAGATTATTTCTTTGTGAGAAAATTTTCCTTAAGCTTTTGACAGTATATCCCCTCACCTTCACTTTTAACGTCAACTTTTTAACCAATTAAGCTTAAAATAAAAATTTAAAATAACAGCGTATTGACATTTAGTAACTGCTTGAAAGCAAATAAACATGCTAATTAATGTAATATATGCAACCCGTTATTTTTTTTACGCCCGTGAAAGAAGTGCTGAGCAATACGTTCATAAAAACATTAAAAATTTCACGATTTTTTCTCATATCACATTTTCCGTTGACAACAGCTCAGATGTTGATTTCAATTTACCTTTTAAAAATAACTATTATGATTTTCAAAAAAAATATTCAGTGTCGCCTATCAGGAATGAAGGTCACTGTATGCCTAAATTAAAACACTGATAATTTCCCTTACGTCTATAATTGTTTTTTTTAGAATAGTAACATTTTTAATATAAAAAAATATGAATTTTCAACCCAAGAGAATGACTTAAGGAGGTATCATGAGATATTTTATAATTGTTACGAAATAAAATTTAAAAGGCCCAGGTAAAAATGTGTATTCGTAAGAATAGGAATATGTAGATATGAACTACCGCAGATGGAATCAGGAATTTTATTTATTGGGTAAGAAATGGCGTGGTAAGTTATTAATTTTTTTAATCAAGTTTTATTTTACCCAACCTCTCGGTAAATTATAAATTAATTCGATTTTAAACTTGATTGGATAAACGATTGGTTCGAATACTTCACCAACAGAGAGGTCTAAAGGCTTTATTTGAATTACCGCAGTTGTCAACTGCAATTTGCGAGATTTAAAACCCTCCGATTCTACAAATGAACCAAAGTCGACTCTGTGTTCGAAGTAAATGAGGAATAGTTGAATATCTATTAATCATGAAGTGTAATACGACATATAATTCGACTAGGATTAGATGACTTTGTTTCTTATAAGTAACATTTTTCTTCAAAATGTGTAATGAAAAGGTTAGTCAATATATACATTATATGATCTTTGTTTATGAGAATTCACTTTATGGTTATTTCTCCGTAATAAAGTGGAAAAAAGTTTGGTTCTAAAATTTCTGTTGTTCATCGTACTTTAGTTGTAGTTAAAAGTAAAACTAAAGTTTGAATAGGACTTAATTTTGTCATATTATGCTTAGCTGGGTCTTAACGTCCAGTAGTTAGTCCAGTAGTAATTAACTTGAACTTTTAAATTACTCAAAAATTTCATAATTTTAGTAAAATTATATTATATTAGCAATTTTATTTTTTGTCATTTTTCAAATAACAAGAATGTTAGCAGGAAATCAACGATTATTTTTATATTACCCTCTGTTGTAACACACTATGCTGGTGCGAATTAATTTGTTTGGCTAATGCAACCCTCAATATTTTTAGATTTAGATGGTATTGTTAATTATTAGTTAATATTGTCTTAAAAATTGAATTAAATTAGAATTTATGTAACTAGAATTTATGTGATAAAAGGAAGCTAACGTCAGTCAAGAAATAATTCCATGCGATTTCAAGTGACTAATACTTTCATTCGGTCAATACTAATAATTTGGTAGATTTATATTAACTTAAATGTTATGGTGGGGCGAAAGAAGCTTCTAATCGTTTTATACATAAGTAAATAGGGTAGTTTTAAAACACCTTGTCGAGCACGGAGAAAATTTTCACGCGACTCTCGGTAGAGTATCGTCAAAATATAAGAGAACCACGCAACGAGAACACACATAACTTATATTAAATTTATATCGCATGTAATGATAGTAACAATAATTCTTGCCTAACAGTTAATGTAGTTAGTCATTTTATTTCATAACATTTAATAACTAATTGCCAACACTGCACGTTTCTTAAAATTTCAGGATTTTCTTAAATGCCTATTTTCATAACCTACGTTGCTAATATTCATAATGTGCATAAAACTAAAGTGTTGAATTTATATACAGCATAGGTTTCAAACCAGGATGTTATGCCAAAAAATTAAAAAAGGATTAAGATTTGCATATATCGTAAATTTTTAATTAAGCAGTTTCTTGAAAAACTATTCTAATGAATGAAGAACAATAGTAATTGATAAGTGGAATATATAACTAAGAATGACTATTAAAAAGAGAAAGCATATTAATATATACATATTGACATAGCTAAAAGAAAATCGGTAAAAATATTGCATACCATTGTTAAGATACATCCAAAATCTAATGTCGGAAGTTAGTGGAGAGACAATTTGAGGAATATCAGATCGAGACAATATATTACATATTCGATATGGCAATATAATATCGTACCACGAAAGGAAAAATCTTGATATTTTATAGCTATTCTCATGAAATGATCAGGATGACTTCTAATAGGTAATATAAAATCTGGCCGAAAAATAATTTTTTTGCAAAAAAAAATCATGTGCATTTCGTATACGTCATGCGTACATATGATGCGTGAGTATAATACGTATGCCAACATATTCATTTTATTAAGAAATTTGGAAAGTATCGATGAAAAGGATGAAATAGACTGCTCAATTCCAAAATTAGTTAGAAAATTCTTCAGTTCCAATAACAAAGAAATCGTATGAAAAGGTCTTATTAAAGGTTCAAAAATATTATTTTCGAAAGATCGTCACGGAGTCTTGGTTCCAAATAAATCCTTAACATATAGTTTTTTTGAACTTTTAAATATAAGTTTTAATAAGAACCTTTAATTTAAAAAAAAAAGAAAAATTTCAATGACTTGATTGACAACGTCAAAATATTGAAGTATCTTAAAATAAAAAATAAAAGTTAAAAAAATGATATATTTTGAAAAATATAAAGACTGACCTTTAGATTACTTACTTATAACGGTAACAAAAATATTGTTAGATATAAAATCTGTCTTCAGGAAATTACACACTACATTAGCACTGAGCAAAACTATTCATCTGGCGAGAAAATTAGAAATTAGCATCTCATACTTATGTTAATATAACATTTAAATAATGTATATTTAAGTCTTAAGTAATAATGGCCAGTTATATCTTGACTTAAATTTTAATTAGAGAAATTCGCCAAGTAATGAAGCAATAGATTTCTTCATTCAACATTTTCAGATTACTTCTTGATTTTGAGAATTTTAAAAGTGATAAACAGCGACAAAATAATATTTGCGTTATAGTTACATTTTCTCTCAATATAAAACATTAAAATAACAAAACCTTAAGATACACAAATATATTTAGGATAATTCTGAGGCGAGAATAAAGAGGAACAGGCCTAACACGATTGGATCATTTACACTAATCTCTTTGTATTCCGCTATAACCGATTTCACATATATTTTCCATATAAACCTAATATTAGGTTCGAAATAAACATCTTCCCTCTGCAAAAAATGAATGCTGTATAAATCTTAAATAATACCAAAGATTTGCCATAAAACTTAATTTTGTGTTAAGCAATCATTTGAGGTAAAAATCGGTTCCGATTTATAAATAAAAGGGTTTTGAATCTAATAACCCTCTAAAGTACTTTTATTCGACATATTATTAAACCGTCATTAATTTGAGAATAAGATGGTTTTATGTGTGAACTATTTATAGCAATATTATTTTATTTGATTAAGTCATTTAATAAGATATTAAATAAAAAATTAAAACGGATTCCGGGATTAAAAAGGAACGGAACGGATTTATTATTAAATCACATAAAATTACGACATTTTTTACGCTCGTCTTATAAAAATAAAATCCAAATTTGTCAGTATAAAAAACCGGTTTTTAATTCCTTAATCACATGGCAACTGTGCACATTCCCGATGTGCACCGTTTTTAATTGTTTTAATTAAAAATGGAAACCATTTTTAACTCTTTTAATAGATTTGTCAAGTGGGTAGCATCTAACATGATATCACAAAAACTAAATTACTTTAATGGATGGCTAAATTACTATAATCGATGATGATATTTTATATTTACTTGTGTTTAGTAATGTTATTTTTATAAACCATTCATCTTTTGATAAGCTTCATGTTAAAATGCCGTGGATATCTCAAAATCTTAGAGATTTGCAATCATTGCTGTAATTTTTAGTACACTTTGGATAAACTTCTAATAACGTAATTTTTTTCATAAATTTGTCTGTAGCTTTCGGGAGTTTGAATATTTACGAAGTGGCCGATTCCACTTGTTAATTTTCAATCTCTCAAACTTCAGAACTTGGGCAAGAAAGACTGAGAGACATATTTTTGTGAAACCTTTCTTCATTATCTTAGAAGTATTATACATGAAATACTCGAACATACATGTATAGAAATTTTAAAAAATCTATTTTATTTGCCCTCTCTAAAATTTTCACATAAATTTGTTTGAAGGTTTAACATCTGAAATATTTGCCTATCAATAGACTTTAATAACATCTTAGGTACATGCCTATTTCCGCACTAAATTTAAAGGTTACACAACGAAGGGTTTCTGAGAAAAATTTTGGGGATTTTTCAATAACTTCTCTTGGATTATCTTTCATAAAATTCGAAAATGACTACCCCAAGCAATATTGTAAACCCTAAAACCTGGATATTTTTTCTTGGTTATTCAATCAAACCGTAATACAAATAGTCAATTAGATAAAATTGTGATAATAGTATTACTCTCAATTAATGTATAAAAATGAAATACCATTTTCCCTATTGTCCAATTTCTATCTTTCATTATTTTTAACTTTTTCCAAATTGGTCTTGCCACATGCTACAATGAATTCAAAGAGTTATTTTTACTATATTACGAAAAAGAAATATTTTCCCAAATCTTGAATGACGTAAATAAACTAAAGACCGTATTGGAAATAAACGCTTTCCTCCTGCAATAAAATTCGGTTTACGCAAAGCCTTGTGAAGTTCTTTAGGCTCTAACATGTATTTACTCTCCGAATTCCGAAATAAAATGACGACATTCCTTTTATCTCACATAAACGAAAAAATAAACCAGTACAACTTCAACTTTTCCAGTACAGGAAAAGAAAAGTTAAAAATAACATACGTACGAGAGTTCGGTCCTTGGTCCACGTAACTTTACACGTTGCTTTTTTGCGCCTAATAATTCTGCTTCAACTTTTGATCAAGCAACGCCTGAGTTGTTTAATTACTGCGCAGTACTTACGTTAATTTTTTTTTTATTCTATTGTCATGGGCATAACAATTTCAAAAACACAGTTAATATCCAAACAAGAATTAAATGAAAATGTCGACAAATATCTGTGCAAAGAAAATATTAATAACATTAAAGTTTAATAATGGCTTTTCAATGAGTTTACTTTTAATACTTTTATTAAAACACAATATTTTAAGATCAGCAACAGTAACAGACCATTCTTTATAAAATAGTCTTTCCAATAATTTATTAAAAATTTAAAAAATATTACTTAATTCAGGATAAGATCAACAGGTATGTAAAATCAGTATTTCAGCTTTACTGAATTAAGTGTAAGGACACCTATTACATTCATATGTTACGTTGTTCGAAATATGTTTGTAATAAAATATGGAGAATTGTGCCCTAATTATTGTACTAACTGCCATTTCATAAAATTCAATGTACAAAAAGTTGTCTATAGTAAAAATTGCATATGAATATTACCTTATTTCTGGAAAAATTGTTGTAAACTTTAAATGTTTATCTAACCTCTGATCTAAATCGACAGATGGTAAACAAATAGGGCAATTCGATGAACGTCCAGAAAATATGTTTCCAAGCCATATAATTTGTGATGAAGCGAAGAGTGTTTAAAGGAAGCTTTAACAGTTAGTATTAAAAATAAAAATATTTTCTACACTCTTAGGAAAATATAAATATCTAAGGGTAATATCTATGCTATCATAGGATACTATCGTATTATTTCTATCCAACTGCTTACAAACCCTCCTATTATTTTTCATGACGTATATATATTACATATGTCTTAGAATGTGTTTATTTTTTTTATTACAATGTAAATATCGTGCATAAAATATTTTTCATAGCAGTTAAATATTGTAAAATTTTCAAGAACTGTGAGATCTAAAATCATTTAAGACATTTTTTACTGTGAACCGATCCGAATTTTACATTAAGACATTTAGAGTGATCCGATTCTAGTATTTTTTTTTAATCAAAGGTCACGGCAGATGTTTTCTAATTTAGGTCAATATGCTTTATTAGTATGCTAAATTTACATTTTTGCATCAAAAGATTTCTGAGAAAAACAGTTATGATGGAATAATGAACACGTTAATGATCTCATAAGGGCTCCTATTTTTTTTAGAAACATAGAACTCTAAAATTAGTTATAGTCTATTGTTTTTATTATGCATCGATTAAATTACATATTTAATTGAACCTTGTTCTATTTTATATTTATAATCTAAAATTTATATAAATCAAATAAATATTTCACAAGTACAACAAGAATTATATTTAAAAGGGCAAAAATATACCTTCCTTTGCAATAAACATTTTTTAACATTTATATGCACAATATTTTATTACAGAAAACAATGATTTTATTACAGAAAACAATAATTTTCTAAATGCTTAGGTCTGACTTAAGAATATGTTTTCACTAATATTCCAACATCCACATAGGAATACTTCTTGTGAGTGTCCGTATGCATGTCACATGGACATTTATAAACCAGTAATCATTCCACGGCACTTTTCTTTGTTTGTTAAGTACAGAGCTGGTATAAAACATCAAAAAACATAGATATAAACAAAAACTATTTCGAGTTTGAAGCATGCAAGGAAAAATTAAAAATGACGAAAATATTTAACATTAAATATTTATTTTGTGAGCGCTTGTAATGTAATATATACGATTATAATAGGCCGAGTTGATCTGTAACAAAGTGAGTAAAATAGTGTCTTAGAATATGTTTATTTTTTTTTATACATTCATTTGATATAACAACCATATATGCATGTATTAATTTGGTAATTGTTAATTTAATATAAATTCCTTTTATGACTACGAATATGGAATACGCAAACAACTGAGCGATATAATACTTACAATTATAATTGTCATCAAAACATATTAAGACTAAATATTTAATTTAGTTTCTTTTTTGCTAACAAAGGTAAAGAACTGTTATCACGAGTATGTTATATAACATTCAGCGACCCAGAAATGTATCATATGGATTGGGTTTAAAGACGAAGAATGGAAAATTTTCTTAATTAACTACGTAATTGAAATGAAAAAAAATACTATACTTATATATATATATATATATATATATATATATATATATATATATATATATATATATGTATATATTTTATAAATATATATATATATATATATATATATATAATAAGTAATAGGAAAATAATGAAGACTGGGTTTCCATATATTTACACATAAAATAAAAGGTTAAGCTAAACCAAACATACAATGAACTGCTCAGGCGACAGTTTCTTTCCACCCCTATAATTAATAAAAGTTTTGGTAATACTCGTAAAAGTCTATGGTTTTAGTAATAATCGCAAAAGTCCATAATTTTGGTAATAACGAGCATTTCATTGGGAATTGCTTTATATCTCGTAAGCTTTAATTAACCTAACATAATGTATCGGGTTTCCTATCTAGTCGTTGGTCACGTTTTGTTAAGTTCCAATGTATATGAATGAAAATATTTTATTAATTAATTAAAAGTAATCTCCGTTTATACCACAATACTATAACCAATTAATGACACCAACAAAATGATGCCATAGAATATTATTTTATACAACTTAAAATACATGTTTTAAGTTCTTTTAATCAATACCTCTCCATAAACTTACTTTTTTAGAGTTCTGTTGCCAAATAACAAAAACCTTTAAAATTTTATCTATCTGTCTACTCTTCCTTATATTAAGTAAAATAGCCACTATTTCCGAGGTACTATTAAAAATCGTATCTTCCATAAGTACAATTTTAACAGTCCTTATTTTCCTATGTATATAGAATTTGATGTTACATATGTATTAAAGTGTTATTGCGATATTTTTTTTGTGAGTCACGGAAGCGACAATCCGTATAAGGTACCATAAAATGAGCAGTAGGACTATATAATCTTTCGCTTTATCCATTGTCTGATCGCTTTCAAAAGGTGCCGTACATTATATAATTACATTATGTTGAGTAACTCACAAAACAGGAGAAGTATATTTTATAAAAACGAACGATGAAGGCCTTTAAAAATATAGGTTCTTCCAGGATTTTCCCGGATCAATAAATGTAATGTTTATAATGAGTAGAAATGCAAGTGAGATAAGCAAGTATCATATCTAAGAAAGAAAAAACCTTTTAATTGCTTTGAATATATTTTATTACTTTTTTTATTACTAGTTACATTACTACTATTTTACTACTATTTTATTACTAGTATATATTATTACTACTATTTTATTACTGGTTACATTATAAAACGAATAGTGACATTTTCCAGCATAACTAAAATATTCTGAAAATGATCTCGTCATTTTTGGATTCATATTTTATGTTTATTTAAAGCCTAAGCAATAATGTGATATTTGGTTGCTTCACACCTTTTGCAGAGAGCTAAATTTAATCCTTTTCAACATAGAAAAAAAAATTAAACTCTTTGCAACTCTAAATAGTCTTGAATAAAACTTTATTATAAAATATAATAAAATGTCATATCTTTGCTGCCTTGGCCGATCTATGAAAATGTGAGGGGAAATTAAATTTAACAAGAGTTTATCTACTAGTTCCTACAGTTGGTTTACATTTGTAAATTTTATGTGTTTTGTGTTGTTCCAGCTTTTATCCTGTAGTGGAAATAGTTTAATAATTGGTTTAATGTTATTGAATTAATTTTTTTAAATTTTTCATAAAATTACATTTTGAATGTGTTATTATTGTTTTATTGAGTTAAAAATACTCTAGGCTTACAAAACATTTAATTAAAAGCAAGAGTAATGCATAATGGCATCGAAAATCATAAATATATCAATATTTGACATTCGAATTTGATTTATCTCATCGTAGTTGTTTCTGGTTTTCAAAAGCTGCATTTATTAATTTTATTACCTAACTAGCTATGCCCGCGACTTTGTTTCCGTGGAATTTAGAGTATTAAAAGTTATTGGATTTTTTTTTGGTTTTTTTTTCTCAAAACTTTATGAACCTAAAGATTACTATAAATGCTAATAGATAGTGTTTGCAGCCAAATCGGTTCCACTGGTTCTGATATTATCGTGCACAACGAACGTAAATTAAAAGCTAACGTATCTTTTTTTATTTATGAACCAATTTAAATGAAACCAAGTCTATGTTAACCCAAGATAATCTAAATACTTCTCCAATGAAAACTTCATCCAAATTGGTTCAGCGGTTGATAAAATGAGCGTGCACAAAGAAAGTGCACACAGGCAAACCAACAAAACGACCAACAGACAAAAAATATAAAAACTGTTGTTTTAGGCTTAGTAGAGTATCTTTAGTAAGTAGCACTTAGCTTTATTTAAAATATTTAATGTACACATTCAATTTTTTTTACAATTTTTTTATATTTGTAGATGATACCTGTAATATTGCAAAGCGAGAACAATTTATTTCCTCTGTATTATCGTTGATTGATATAAAATTGAATAGAAAATTACTGCACTTTAAGGCCGTATTACAAAATCCGCCGCTCAGGAACTAATATTTATTGGTCATAATACACGAGTAGTAATGCCATGTTTTTGGTAGTTATATTTATTTTGTATTATTAAAATTACAACGAAACCACAATAACGAATGTTTGTATTATTACAGTGTTAATTAGGATTTCATCCACCGGCTAGACCAGCTAAATAGATTGGCTGTGAAAAATTATTTTATTTTCCACATGCGGCTTTATCAAGTTAGCAACTATTAATTAATGTCTACTGTTCTTTTCGCTTTTGATATGTACTTTGGTTGGTTTAATGGTTGGCCTGTAAGTTAAAAATACAATGTAAAAATATAACTTTCGACTATTTTTAAAATAATATGGTATCAAACATAAAATATTAGAAAAAATAATTTATATAAAATAATAAAACCTACTAGAAAATATTTGTATACCTCTCGATATCTCACATTTCTTGTTTATACGTGCAGATGAAAAAGACGCGAGTCTTTGGACTGAATGATCTGCAAATAAAACAAAGCTATTAACGATTTATTTTTAAGTAGTTTTGCCTCTTTAGAAATGTATATTAAGTCAAATGTTAAATTAATACACGTGATGCCACCTATTATAAATTTTATGAAAATGAAAAAATGTTTCATTA
The DNA here is from genome assembly GCA_039881145.1 of Druceiella hillmani. Taxonomy (NCBI): domain Eukaryota; kingdom Metazoa; phylum Arthropoda; class Insecta; order Lepidoptera; family Hepialidae; genus Druceiella; species Druceiella hillmani. The sequence goes on along the minus strand of JAYKKI010000028.1, from coordinate 23,674,704 downwards.
AGTATACTTTATATTGAAACGTCACATTGTCGTATCTTTTGTTTAATTGCTCGATAGCAATAAGATATATTCATTATGCTTATAGCTAACACAAGCCACTAATAAAAACTTTACGGAAATTCTTTTATCTGTTCTTGCATGGTACATGAATAAATAAACAGGCTCATATAGACGTACATTTTACAAATAAAACTTTTGTGTTGTATTACCCCACATTCTTTTTTTTGTAAATAATCTTCAATATGCAGGCAAATAAATTCCACAGTTTTATTATTCTAACTACTAAAATGCGAAGATATGTTTGTTTGCCCAAATTCATGTCGCAACGAAGCAATTTACAGCCACCAATAAAGAGCTTCCAATTTTTTTTGTATGTTCTCAGTACTATCAGAATAAGTAGCATATACTGGATTCCAGACCACAATGGCGTATTCAAGTTGTAATCTTACAACAGCATTGTACAAGGTTAAGTATGTTTCAACATTTGTAAAAATTTTAGCCGTTCTTAATACAAAGCCAAACATTATAGAGGCCTTAGATACTTATTTTTTATTATAGTTTATTTGTTTTATTTTTCTATATGAAAAGATTTGTTGACACAAGTAATTTAAATGTAGTTTGTTCTCTTCACAGTAAACATGAAGTCTATCAGCTTGCATATTCGAAAAGGTCATTAGTATCATTAACAAGTAAATAGTTTTATAGTCTGAATACATTAGAAATTTAATATTTCTAAATCAGGTACTTGTAACGTTAATTAAGAAAACAAATAAGAAGAGACCTAATATAGACCCCTGAGATATACTAGAAGTCGCCTGGATATGGTGATAAAAAGCCATTTACTTTAATTGCTTGCTGTCAATTAGTTAAATATAAAATTAACCATACAAGTAGGTTACCCCTGATACCGTTAAGTACCAATTTTTGTTTCAATATTAAGTGATCAATCTTGTCAAATGCTTTTTTGAAATCCGTACATATCACGTCGACCTACTGTCCGGAATCCAAGGACTCGAACAAGTGCTGAGAGTAAAGTAGTAGAATAGTGGATGGTAAATCTACCACGAACAAAGCAGTGTCGTTAGTATCTTATCAACAAGTATCTAATCATAATCTATCGGATACACCCGAGAAGTATGTAATAAGAAATATAATACAAAAAAGATTTCATTTAACGAATTTCGCATATAATGTAATTACAATTATTTCTTTGTAAATACAAAAGTAATTTTGTTAAGTCTAATGATTGTTTACGATCACTAAATCATACAATTTTGCTGTTTACGTTTTTATAATATTTCATTTACAATCACCGCCGTGACTCGTTGCATTGATCATTGGCTTACTTTTTTTTACAGTGCGGCGCGTAGTGGGATCTCGGGTTTGATTCTCAACCGTTGGTCCAGTAATGCTGCAGTGATATTTTTAATCGTGTCGCTAAAATACCACAGACAAGTGACATATAGCAGCACCACTGATCCGAGAAGCTACTAACTCTAATCGTTACGCTGCCGCACAGCGTGACGATTGTGGGCATTACCTTCAACGATACATGCTTTAGGAGAGGCCTATATGAAACATCGGATCAAAACAGACTGTCAGATGATGATGCGGACAAAATTGTCATTTTATTAATTAAAATAACAACCTCTTATTTTGTTATGTAATTTTTTTATAGTATTTCAGCTTTTTATTTTCAGCAAAACCACGCATGAACTGGTTCAACATGTTTCTAACTTTCAAGGTTTCTTCTACATTGGAAATATTGCAGGTCTATTCCGAATCCTCTTTTTTACTCCCATATATTATGCACCTTTATTTTTTATATGATATTTTTACATATAATTTATTGGTATATTATTACATCGTCCTCAATAAAATATAACAATCTCATGAGTTGGATTCACGACTGATAATTAAAATATCTTACCAACTGAGCTAACACTGTAATGTCACGATAATCAAAATTTATTTTCGGGTCTTGTCCACGTATATTTTTGATGGATGAAGACGCACTGCTTTCCATAATTCATGCGTCATATATCGTACAACAATTTCAAACATCAAGTTGCAAGATTGTTCAATTTTCTATTTCTTTTTATTAATTGTGGATATTGTAAGATTACCAACAACAAATTCTTCGGAAAGTATCGAATTTGATCCTTTATTGTCTAGTCTGTTACTTGTGGTATTTTTTTCTGTCATCATGAAAGCTATAGGATATGGTGGAGTTATTTTCACTACGGGCCGCAAAATAATTGTCTGCATGAAATCTGTCGGTATGAGGAGGAATTCAAGAAAGCACATTGGCATGTGAAAATGTTACATCAGAATCAACCAAAGGCTGGTAAATGTTACAAAATTGTTAGTTTAATCAGCCAAAGGCTGGTAAATGTTACATGAGAATCACTAATTTAAAACTAATGGCAATGACTCTGCAGAAGATGATAATAAAGAAAATAATTTTGATAATCTTTGTTTTAAAAAATTACACTGCTTTCATTTTTATAATGGATTTTTTACAAATTGTCATAAAAACCCCTTAAAATTTATGCTTCTCGCTTTTCACCATTTGTAATTAAACGAAAACTCATAAGAAAATAGGTAATAATTGTATGTAATTAAGGAACTAATAAAATGGATTTCCGAAGTAAATATTTAAATACTAACCGTTTAAATTTCACTATATGTTACAAGTATATTTCAGGAATATAATTTTATACGATTTCATGCTAGTATTTTTCCTAGCATTAGGTACAAAAATGTGAAAATACTCACAAATATTTATGTTAAAAAAACCTAAATACTAGGGTACTTTTATAAACCCTAATTTTCTAAATTGGCTTTGAATTAATATTAACTAAAATAAAACTACGATTAATGTTGTAACTATACTATTACATATTTGTTTACGTCGAATGGTATTTTATTTGAATTTGATGAAGAAAAACTGACAAACGATTTTAATTTTTCTACTCTTAGTCATCGAAATATATTATTACAACCACTTTTTACCTTATTCCCGTCCAGTAATTAGACCACAAGGAAAGCACCCAAACAAACTTTAAACTTTTAATGTTTAAAATCAAGGTAGTTTGATGATGGACCAAGAGCTTAACTCTGGCATATAGTTTTTATAAACTTTTGTTCACCAGTGCGGTAAACAGTTTGGATATCCTTTTTTATTCATATCGAATGATCCTGTTTTTTTCAAGGATTCGAAGAAACCTGAAAACTTAACTGAACTTTGTATAAAACCAAGTTTATTGCGGAAGGAAAGGTTTATTTTAAATACGGTGTCCGTTTTATTTTCGACGTAGATTGAAATGAAATACATACAGATAACTTGTCGAAGATATTTTACTCAAAATGTTTATTCAGTTACAATTGTTATTTGGCAAACATTTGTATATATCCTGACCACTTTTTCACGAAGATAGGAAAGATACAGTTTCATACTTTACGAATAAGCAAATATTAGTGACCAATATTGCTAAACAGATGTCTACGAAAAAGGTTTGATTAAATTACCGCTTATCCGACATTTCTTTGGGAGTTGTTATTATTATTTTACTATTAATGGTTTATCTATCATAATAACAAGGATCAAAAATGATTGAAAATATTCTTATAATATGCGATATAATTTTTTCGAATCTAATCCAGACATTTGTTTATATCGATGTTTCTATCTCGTCCCCTTGTAAAATGAATATATATGAAATACAAATACCAGAATTGCTCTGAATCTTCTAAAATTTGGAGAAGACCTGTTTACCTTATAAATAAGACGGATTATAAATTAAAAATCAATAATGTGAGATAAAATATCCACGCTATAAACAATCTTCCTACCAAGGATTCTAGCAAGATAAGATAGTGCCAGCATCCTAAGAGAAACTAGAGAATAAGAACTCCATTTACACTTCAAACCTTTATGCGTCCTAGACAAAAGAAAAAAAAATTGTTTACTAGCTAATATATTACACATTTTATTTTTTAATTTAATTGAAACGACTGGCATATATGTGTTCATTAATGGAAAAGCTACTTATACTTATAATTCATTCTCGAGGAAAATTTAATTTTTTTACAACCTTAAGCTGAGTTGGAAATAAATTTTAACCTTACAAATGTAAAAATATAAATTACACTTGACTCCAAAGCTCTTTTTTAATTGTATATGCGCGAAAATAAAATATGATAGAGAATAAGTGAAATGCTTATCAATATCTGTTGTATCTCTGCACAATATATAGTATCAAATACTAAATTTTACCCGTAAAAAACTTTAAAAACAATTAAATTTGATTAAGACCACATGGTAGAGTGAGAACAATGTAGTTCACATTAAACAGACAAAATCTTAAGTAGGTAAGATTTTCACATAAAATAATATCATAATAAATATGATATATTAATGCATACAAATACCCTCAATGAAAAAAGTTATAATTTGACATATGTTATTACATAACTTTCATAAATTACCTAGGCTAGGGGAATTTTAATATAATAATAAGTTATGTTGGCATCTGCTTATTTATTCACAGTCATTGCCAAACTTATTACGACCACACATACTTTGAGTTGCACACATAAAATGATTTTAACATTTTTCAAATTTTAGTTATTTTGGAATGAATTGAAACCTCCTGAAAAGTTTTCTTAAAAGTCTTATAAAATCCAAAACGTTGTATAAAAATCAATAAATACGAATAGGAAAAAAATATGTATGCAACGCATTTAATGGGAAATATGTGCATCAAAGATGAAACGTAATAGATAAAAAGGCATCCTGCCCATAGTTTCTCAATCAAGTTTCGAACCAAGCTTATTTATTTTTTTTTTGGAATTTTTGAATAAAACTTTACTTTGGTTTAATCCAAAATACTTTAGTGAAATCAAAGTAATTAATCAAATCCTCCGTAGAATGGCTTGTCCAGTAATTCCTGAATGCACGGGTAATTAATTATGGTGTCAACAAAGAATAACTTTCAAAATATAATTAATATATGGAATTTAAAATTACTTTAGAGTCATAATTTGTATTTATAAATTAAATAAGGTACTATTTTGTCAAACTTTTTTTTATTTCATTTTTATTTTAACCAAGATATGAGCAAACAACTGTTGTCTAGATATAAATGTCTTCTCCCAAAACTTATTTAATGCAATGGCCATATTCCACGAGACCTTATACCTATTTCTAATGTCAAGAACATAACATCTTCACCTCTCGAGGTTTCTAAATTTATAGCCGTATTATGATTTCCAAATTATGATAATTATAATAATAGAAATACAGCTAGGTCAGTTAATCAATTTTTTCGTAGGCAAATTTCTCGAAACTTGTTTGATGTAGAATATCTGGTATAGAAATTTAGAAAAATTATAAAATATAGGTGATCAGTTACAGACATTTTAGGCAAAAAGTTTTGTTTTAATTTTTTTTTGCTGCTTTGAAAAATAAGACAGGCGAAATTCAGTTTTAAGGTCATTGTTTTATCGATCAAATAAACACTTATTTAAATTAGAGTTCAAAAATGTAATTTATTTTTTTTAATTTTTTTCTTTCTTTTTTTTTTTTTAAATCTTCTGTTTAACGATTTCAAAACTATTGGTCAGATAAGCTTTAAAGTGTCAGAAACATTGATATTGATTTAATAATTAATTAAATTATTAATTAAAATGATTGCCATCGTATTTTGTAATATTTCTTGTAATTATTTTAACTCCTTAATTTTAAATTAGAAAAAAGAGACCATGTTAAACAAAAATATAATAACAATGATAAGGAATTTTCAAAATTAATGAACATAAAAAACATAATCTTTGTTTTTAATTTTTACTTGTTCATGAATATAATATGACATTAATACATAGGCTTATTCTATATTTTACTTATATGGACACTTTCATTTGTAAAACCAAAATAAACGTACAAAAAATATGAAATAAGCTTTAAGCGTTCCTGCGTGCAATAAACTATCTTAACATCTTGATATTAAAAACAATGAAATGTAAAATGTTCCGCATAATAATGCTTTATTTCTTTGTATTCAAAGGCTTATTTTTATTACAGACGATACAGGGTAATCAAGCGTTCGACCATGGGAAGCTTTATTATGTAAACGAGCTTCTAACTTAAAGGAATAAAAAATAAATTTCCTACAACGTATCTGAAATTTGTTCACTTCTGTAAACCCGTAGGATAATTCCTGTTGGCCTAGATCCTTAAGTTTAGCAGGAAAGAAGATCTCGTAGTAAAGGTGCAAGGAAAAATTGAAACGTAAATATTTATATTTAAATAAAGACTTACCACGGAGATGAAATTTTCTTGACAATAAATTTTTTATATGTGGTTGAGGTGCCTGTTTCTAAGTTATACTATAATCTGCTAAATCGGTAACCCTCAGAGCATGAAACCAATTCGCGAATGACTATTTTTTTCAAATGTATGGGTAATCTATTAATACCTTTCACGCCATAATTTGCAATTTCTCCGTATATAGCACTAGTTTTCCTACGGAATTTAATGAAAAATGTTCCATTAATTGATACACGATGTTACGTTCTTGGTTTGAATTTAGCAATAAAAACATGCAAATGAAATACTGATAAACTTTCTTACGAATCTAACCCACACTTAGTACATTAAGTTTTTGTATTATGGTCATTGGTCCATATAGGATAATTGAGGAACCAGCAATAGTCACCGTTGCAAGTCCCTTAACTTTCAATTGAAAGCTCTTAATATTTTATCAAAGTTATTGGAATGTAATAACGGGTGTAAATGAACAACTAGCTACGTGCTTACACACAAATTACTATAATATAATATGTCGTGATATAAACATTGTTAATATAAACATTGCTTGTCTAAAATGATATTTTTTTAACCCGCCACTGGTGACGTCAAATTTACTTATATCATTGGTGATACTGGTTCCACACACCGGGATTTTTAACCTAAGAGTTTTCCATTAATTAACTACGTGATAATTTTCGTTGGATAAATTGTAAAAGTACATGTTTTTTTAAGATAAGGCATAAGTATTTCATAACATGCAGATCGTTTATTAGATATACAATTGCACTTAAAGACAAGTAACATTACCATGTATTCTAATATATCTATTTTAAAATTTGAAAAGTCTCAGCAATCTTACAGTTTTGTTACTAAATTAGCCTTTGACATTTTTCTGATACTAGAACATCTTTTAAATTAATTCAAAATAGTTTTCCTTCTAACAGAAAATTTAAAAAAAATACCTATAAAAAAATCACTCTTCTTCAACAGCCGAACATTATGCACAATTAGGCACTACGTGCTCGAAACACAAATAATTAATGCATTTATGACATGTGTACTTGGTTTTTCTGTTTTTTACCATCCACACTTATAGAACCGATCATATCTGGAATAACTAGCCAGCCCGGGGAAATCATCGACCTTGAAAATTTCTGAAAGTCTGTCTCAAAGACCGAGGCAAGTTCTACCGTGTTCGCCGTTTTACTTACAGTTTTCAATTCAATTAGTTTTATGGCTAAATTCTCAATAAAGTCACGGCGTTGAAGTTTTGTATTTTTATTATTAGCTGTATATATTTCCTGACTGTTTACAGTACGGATATTCAGCATAGCGTAAAAGATTATAATGAAATACTACATAGTCCAATGCTTTGTTGCTCAGGCACGATTGTAATTCGCACATGAACGATCACAGACTTCACATTTCGACTGTGCAACACATTGAAGTAAAGAGTTCTTTTCATTGGTTCTTTCTAGAGCAATGGTTCGGCTAAAGATACACTTGTGTACTAATTGTCAGCTGTGACATTGCAATACGTAATGAAAATCGCTAGGCCAAAATCATCAAGATTGTCCGAACTTTTGTTTGTTTGTTTTCCAGGTTAAATTTTCATATTAAATATGTGAAACATTTTAACGTCATACAAAGCTTGAATTTTGATGTCATAGGGATTTAATTTATTTGCAATATATTGGCAAAGTTGTCGCAAAAGCAGATGAGGTGTAATTATCCTTGCAAATTTGCACAAATTTTTAAAGTATATCTCTAATATAGCAAATCTTGGTATGTGATCATCTTTGTAGTCTCGTTTTACCATCATCAAATATCAAAACTTGTAGCGAAAATTAAAACTTCTGTGCAGATACAAAAAGCCGAAATATTTTTACCACACCACCATTCATCCGAAAAAGTTCCTCAATATTCAGATGATTCGATTTTTTCATTTCTACTAACAGTATTAAACCCATCAAGCATTGCATACCGTGGAGGTTAGTCTATCTCGTATACGTTTCTCTGATATATATGTTTGACAATATATTGGTTGGTAAGTATTGGTTAATATATTGGCATCAATGTGTTGGTTGGTATACTTGAAAATAAAATCAATTACCGTGTCGTTAAATACCGTTGCTAAATTCCAAGAAGTTTCTTTTCACCTGAGATAACCCGTTTAGGTCCTGGTGACTGAGTATCGTAGAGTTATAATATTAAAACTTCTAGTACGGACATATTGGCGATGGGGTTCTTTATACCATTTTATAGATTTGTCCTTTCCTATATAAAATGACGAGTTTTTATTCCCTGAAGATTCCCGGTCGCTCGAATCCTCTTCGATCTCAAAATTTTCTATGTGATCTGATGCGGGATTTTCCGGTTTACCATTACTTGCAGCTTTACTGACCGATTTTGTTTGTAATATATCCTCATCAGACGATAATGCTTTTTGTTAAAGAGTCTTGAGATGACGTTGTTGACTTTCGTAAGACATATTGAAATAAAATTAATAATTTTACATTAAATTTTTGGAATATGGTCATTGCTCCACTAAATATATCTGTTAAACATCGATAAAATCATGGAAAACGCTTACAAGTCATAATAATACAATCATACAATAAAATAACCAACGAAAGTGTTTAGTCTTATCAAAATGTCTGAAATAAAAAAATCAACTACAGTAAATCAAGATTCAGGTAGTCGGTGAAGCCGGTTTTACGAAATGGATTGGCGCCAAAACTCTGGAAAAAGCGTTTGTATCGTCGTTATTGGATGAATTAACGGCAGGGTACATACACAAATAGAGGTCGGATGAAAAAGATATTCGACTTTAACTAACCGCCGGTCTCGCAGGCATATATGTTACCAGTATTGGGTTAAATAAATCATTTGTTCTTTTATTATAATAAATATTTAATAAACTAAAATAAATGTGAATGGAAAAAAATCAGATATTAAATTTTTTCCTCCCTCTTTTTCCATTGAATAATTATCGATCCGATACCTAGTAAATTGCAAAAAATCAGAAAAGGAGAAAATTCCATCTATATGGAAAATATTACATATTTGTGGTTTTATGACAAGAAATTTGCTATAAATAATTAAAGGAAACTTGTTAACTTATAAAATATTTGAATAATAAACTGTTGAAAAAATCCACATATCGGTGGATTAGTTTATCAGACATTTATTATACTAGCACGCCGGACTGGCTATACAATATAAAGTAACAGTTGTTTTTTGTTTCTATTCGAAGCGCCTCCACGAACATCCCGGGAAATAAATTCGATCGTTAGAGACGTTCAAAATTTTTCTTTGTATCGATACATGATATCACAATTCAATGTATAAATACTTGATAATATTAAATTGTTCTGTATCGCCCCTTACGATATTTTCTATTTTTAGTTAATCTTAGGAGTAAAAATTGAATTTTAAAAAATTATCTGGCTTTATATAACGTGTTATTAAAGGAATAATAAAAATATATTTAACACTAAACTATATGCCGTCCTTTGTTCCCATAAGAATTGCATTTTACCGAATTTTACCTAACGGATACGAGAAATAATGAACAGTAAATCAATGATATGTGCAATTATTGAATCAGGATAATTATTGAATCATTCTTTTCAGAAATAAAAAAAATTATATGCATTTCCATAATTCAAGCTACTTGTATGTGTATAAAATTTCCATATAGATCAGGCGAGTAGTTGGGACGTGAGAGTGAGCAAAGAAACTTTTTTTCACATTTATTATATTTCGTCTATAATCTAAAACTCTATCTAAAAATTTGTAATATAGAAAATATATTTTCTTCATATAGTTGCTTATATGTCGAATCAGTATCAGAGAATGGAGAATGCGTTAGTATAATTAATATTTAATCTTGTCAATTATTACCAGTTTACAGACACGAAAGTCTAACACTATATTTGCAGATTTAAATACGTTTTCTAGGTAATACAAATTTTTCAGTGAAATTAAAAACTGAACATTTTACGTAATAAGGTAATGATTTTTATATTTGATTTATGCCTCATATAGTCTCTTGTAAAGAAGTACGATGATATTTATATCAAAACCTTTTAAATATTACTTAATTTTTATATTTTCAGAAACAAAATCAAGCAATTTATGATTTTGGATGCGAGTACAAATATAAGTGATTGTGTAAAGTATTTATTTTTTTATAATATTTTATGATTATATTTTCAGTTTCAATAATTCATCTTTTGTGTTCTTCAACTTTAGTTTTCTTCAACGAATATTAAATCAAGTTAAACATAATTTCGAATTTGTGCATAAAAAAGCGCTACAAATATTTCAAAATAAATAATTTAAAACAAATAAAAAAAAAAATGATAAAATATGGCCTGAAAAATCTATACTGTGCTAAAACTGAAAGATAATTTTAGAAATTAATTAATTTTTTTTATCTTCACGTATCTTCACAATTCTTTCTTTTCAACTAATTTTGATGTCTTTCGATTAAAGACGTATTTAGACCTAAGATTACAATCTACATTAGGATGGGTAATAATAATTTCTCTTTCTCGTTTTCTCGTAAATATGACTGCATTGATTGATTTTCTTCATTCAAAGACATAAAATGCATAAAATTATAATATCTTTGTAATTTGGGTATGCAACAGAATACAGATTCCAAACACATTGAAAGTTTAATTGATTATGTTTATTTTCATTTCTTCGTGTTTGAATTTTATATAAAATCTGTAAAACGTGGAGTGTTAACCATATTTTTTTAAACAGTAGGATTCAATAATGTAAAAATATTTTGGAATATGAGAGATAAAAATTATATCCTTAAAAAATGATATCCTTAAAATTGAAGTAAAATTTACTGGAAAATATTCTTTGTATAACAAACAAATGTTAACTTTGATGACGGATGCCGATGAAAATTGTGTTTCGTTTGATTGAACATTTGTCTAATGAGGTGAATATATTCTTCGTCTATAAATAGTAGGATAAAAATCTTCTTGATGCAGGAAACCGGGTGAGTATAATTTTAATTCGCACTTCATTAGTTTCTTTATTATAAGTCCAAGCAGAATGATATTCAAACGAATTCAAAATATCTGACTAGAAGAGAAAAAATTTAATAATATCTACAGCATGTAGTGACAAAATTTAATAATATCTATATATTAAAGAAAAAACATATATATTTTGTTTTTACCTACTTTCTTTAATAACTTGTAGAATTTAGCCATACTTTGTTTCTGTTTTAAGATCAAGTGTCAAAATAAGTATTAGATGTCAAACATGATAGATGTCAAAAAAATGAACAAGAGTATAAATTTCTATTTTATTATCATTCGTGTTCACAAATCGAAATGTCTTATAACTAAGCTACATACTGTTTAATATTTTGGAAAAGGCTTGGGCACCTATAATTAGTATAAACGTTATCTTTCACCCGATTTAAGCCCATGTGACTTTTTCTTATGGGGATACTTAAAATCCATTGTTTACAAAACAAATCAGAGCACTGTGACATAACTTAAAGAAAATATTCGAGCCGAAGTCAGTAGGATACCCCAGTCGCTCTGCAAACGCGTTTTTGAAAACATGCGTGCTAGACTCGAAGATCGAAGAGTGTGTCAGACTCGATGGCCGCCATTTGGAAAACGTGGTTTTTAAAAAATGAAATCCGTATTTGTTGTTATAAAGTTAAAATAAACCTACTTTATATTAGAGGTGTAGTTTTTTTTACAATTTTTCAAACATCTGAAATCTGTATATATATATATATATATATATATACAATAATTACTGTGTTTTATTTCAATGAACTATGGGGCATAATAAGTAAGATAAGTTTTATTTAGCTTCAGGAAGGTTCTTCGATTCTAGTTTCGAAATACACTTCTCAAGTTTATTTCCTTAAATTCAGATTAGGTATAAAAATATTTTTGAAACTTAAAAGAAAAAGTTTATCACCTTATTAGATCTTTAATTTCCCAAAATGACTAAAATTACGTCAGAATTATTTTGTGTCAAATTACAATGAACAGCAGCATAATAAATATACGAAATCAAAACTAACAACAGCTGACCATTAATCCCATATCTCAACTTCAGGATAAGTTGCGTCAGGTAAATCCGTATGTGAGAAGCTTCAAAGCCGAGTTAAACTCCATTCGACAGGAAGAAAATAATAATTACAAAATTGTGATTAGAGCAGACAGATGTTCTGCTGGAGAACATCGTGGAAGGTGCAATGCCCCTGTTACAGACGAAGTTGCAGTGATATTAGTTGATCAGAAATACAACAGACATGATATTGTATTACGAACTCACCATAATCATATACAACTTATTTCCGACCGTGCATATGATACCTTGCGATATCCTTTAATATATTGTGACGGTAAAGACGGGTACAATTTTTGACTATAACAAGTTCATCCAACTACTAGTATAACAAATTTTAATAAAAAAATATCAGCCGTACAGTTTTATTCATACCAAATGCAAATAAGACAAAATTATTTTACTTATTTGCAAATATTTCGAAGACTGTTTAGGACCAATTCATGGTCCTAAATAGCCCAGTTCAGTAAATGGACCAATTCATGGTAAACATGTATGAAAAAATAGGAACAGAGAGGTTAGTTTACATGCGCACCAACTAGCTACGTTTACGTGCTGAAGATTACCTGCACATGCGAAACGCAATGCAACAAAATAATAACGTGCAGAGCATATATAATCAGTTATTTTACCATCAAGTTTTACCCGAGGTCCACGTTACGTGCATGAACGCACGCCAGACGCTTTCTGGTATGTCCTAAAGCACGGTCGACTTGACCTTTTTATAATATTTACAACTAAAAAAAGGTGGTTGAAATTTTACAAGCACTTCTTTCTGGTCAGGCATCTTATAATGGGCATGATATAATAGCCCGAGTTAATAATAGATATAATAGCCCGAGAAGAAAAAAGTTTTTGGTTTATTTCTTTGTTTTATGTACAGCGTTAAGTGGCAAAACGTACTCATATACTACGATGATTGGAAGAAAATATTAGGCCTGATGATAACGACCAAATAATAAGGAATTGAATATATTTGGCGTTAATTTTGTAGACATTCATTATTCACAATTAAATGAAACTACATGATGTAGTATTATTTCTACTTTCTTTAAGTTCTTTACCACGACCTAGGTTTCGATGTATTACATCATCTTCGGGTGGGCTATTATCAAAGATCTTTGATAGACCCTATGCACCCGTATTATCCAAAATATTTCAAGCTCTTAATATAAGAAAATATTCTGTGCGTCTTTGAATACGTGCGTTCGCTGTGAATCAGACAATGCTATAGGACGCGGGAGTCTCGTGGTGCACTTTATATATGCCAGCCGTGCCCGAATAACGCGGGAAGAAACAGTAAGCTGATCCCATAAATACATATGTAAATTCCATAAAATCATATATAAATATGTTAACAAAGGAAGTGATCAAGCTACGATTGGATTTACAACTAATATTAATAATGATGAATTTGCGTGGATTCAACCAAGCCGATATTTTAGTCCATCTGGGGCAGTTTGGCGCATTTTAAGCTTTCCGATCCACAAAAGGCATCCACCCGTAATTCATCTGGATGTACATCTTGAAGGTGGGCAAAGTACTTTAATCCTGATAATATGACGGAGCATTTATAAAATTCAAGACGAAACACTCTGCTTGCATTCTTTCAACTTTTTGAAACAGATTCCTTTGCTAAAACACTTATATACAACAAAGTTCCGTCTTATAATACCTATATAAACAATAAGGTATTTTTAATGGTAAAAGACGTGGAACAGTGAAAAGTGTACCAGGTACTTTTAAAAAACACGTTACTGGAAGAGTTTACACCATACATCCAAATCACTTTTACTTGCGCCTACTTTGGCACACTGTTCGAGGACATACTTCTTTTGCTGAGATTCGAAAGGGTTGATTGTATTGTGTATTCTACTTACCAAAAAGCTTGCCGGGTACGTAATTTACTAGAAAATGATCAACACTGAGACGACGCTTTATTCAAAGCATGTAAAAGTGAAAGTCCAAAGCCACATCGTCCACAAAATCCACATGTGTCATTTGTTTGTGATTATGCTGGTGTTTGGACAATTTTTACATCCTGCATAGTTGTGGCATAAATATCAAACTTAAATTTGCTGGAAACTTTTTCAGGTACGCAAAAGTAACTAATGACAACGCAATTACTACAATGTTATGTAAAAGTCATTTGAATTGTTGTTGGCTGGCTATTCAAGATATAGTTTCGTCTATTGGCGGTAACCCTATTTGTCATTTGGTATGTCAGAGCCGTTTTTTGAAGATGAACCTATTAACAGAGATTATATGACGGAAATAAATTACGATCCAGTGGAATTGGTCAAAAATTTAGAAACTGGTGTCTCGAGACTAACTGAAGAACAGCGCTTAATATGCGATAATTTTTGTCGCAGCGTAGATAATGCTTTTGGAGAAATGCTGTTTATAGTAGCTCTTGGTGGAAAAGGAACACAAAGGTTCGAAGTCAAACTTGCTGTCGCCTCATCAGGTATAGCAGCTACTTTATTTCCAAGAGAAAAATCAGCCCACATGATGTTTAAGATCCCAATCGAGTTAGACCACGCGGAGAGCGTTATTCGTAATATTTCAATAAAAAGTAACAAAACAAAGGTTCTAAGTGATTGTAGCCTTATTATGCGGGATGAAATTACTATGGCAAACCGCAAAGCGGTAGAAGCAGTAGACCGAACATTACGTGATATCAGGCAAAACGACGACCCATAGATAGTATTACAGTACTATTTTGTCGTGATATTCGGCAGACTCTGCCAAGTTATGAAAGTATGAATATGAATACGACTATATATTGAGAAATATAATAATGGGTATTTTAAATAAATCAACTGTTAAATGAAAATGTTCATTTATTAATCTATACATATAACAAAATTGTAACAGAGTAAATTCTGTATAAGGAAATATTTTTAAAAAAGTGATTAATTTAGCGTACAGAACGATAATAGAAGCAAAATCAATCACACAAAATCTACTAGACAATGAAATTTGTTATGGTAATAGTTTACAAATAAGAGCAATATAGGAGAGAAAAAAAAGTATTTATTTCTTATTCCGTATTTCACACGAGTGAGACAGATTTCAATGAAATTTGTTATGGTAATAGTTCACAAATAAGAGCTATATAGGAGAGAGAAAAAAATGTTTTTTTCTTATTCCATGTTTCACACGAGTGAAATCATGGGACACAGTTTGTTGATAATATTTCTTGTCCAGTAAATGCAGAATTATATATTTGCTACACAAGAAAATAAAAAAAAATTATGAACTAAAAAAGAGAAATGTAATAGAGTGTAATATTTCGTAAATATAAACTTCCATTTTGTGATACTTTCCTTGTACAATACTTAAAAAATATTAGGAAGAGCCTCCATAATTTGTTTAATGAGTATTAGTAAAACTATGCTTTTAATAATTGTTATTTCTATTTACAGAATAATAAGTCCCAATAATATTTACAATTTAAAATTTCATGTACGATTTGTCGATGATATTGAAATAAAAGCTACGTATAACTTCATGATATGTTAGGCAGTTTTGAAATCCATAATGGAAAAACAAACAATTACGAATTAAATAGTAATCTGAAAATATAGCAAATTTTAATTTAAATAGAATAAATCAGTTACCTAGTGATTGATGGTAAGGTTCCAGATATTTCAGATTTATATGAGTAAATTACAGGGTTTAGAGATTTAAATAAATAAATTACATGGTTTGTACATTTTGTAGGTGTTAAACACCTATTATAACTGCAACGCTCGTTCGAGCATTAGAATTCCTCATTTTCATCTACGTTGTAGAAACATGGCTACCACACAAAAGTGAGGGGAAAATGTAGACGCCCTGGAAGAGTGGTGCTGAAGAAGAAAGTGTCATGGACTGAGTTCCGTACTTATGTACACATATTCCAATTACTCGGTATCAGGCAGCGTTTGTACAATATTGTACAAACTCGAATCAAGGATAGTATAGAATGTCTGTGGATACAGTGTAAAATGGAGTTTACCAGATTACGTATGAGAGCAATGATGAGATGAAGAGATCAAGTCAAGACTGCGATGGATGTCTACAAAAGTGCACCTGGAAAGCGACAGCAACAAAAGTTGGTATGTTTTTATTTTTATTTTAAAAAGTACACAATACATTTTGAAATTAATTTTATTTTCTAAATGTATTTCTTAAAGATTAGTGAGAATTGTTTAATTGTCCTTATTCTTATTTACGTCATATTACGTGTCAGTGATTTTCTGTTATAAAATAAAGCCTGAAATTATTTTCCATAATTCACTAAAAATATCATATTATCGAGTGATAAGTATTTACGATAAAATTTTTTGTTATTTATTCATTTATTTCTACAAAATGTTGCTCAAATTTAAAAGTAGATTCTTAAATATGACATATATCAATAGGTCGTTACATATAAAAAAATATTTTACATTTCCAAGAAGATTAATGACGCTCATTTCGGTGGAGTTTATTTCCTACGCCAGCGAGATGAACACATCAGAAAAGCTCACTTACTGATCGAAGAAAATTGCCCCCTAGTAACACTTATAAGAAAAATATCTGGCAGAAAACTGGTCGTGAATAGTGAATATATGATAAGTCACAGTATTACTTCTAGAACATGCTAGTAACAACCGATTATCGGAATAATCCAAGTGACTAAACCAATCGAGTTGTAAGATGTATATAATCATATCAATGAAACATATGTAACGCTTAGGCTGGTATTATCGTATTCATATATGTGTTTCAGTATTTTTTGTCATCGTTACCTTTCTTATCTATCTCAAGCTTAAAATGATTAAGTTTGAATAATTTTAAGGAGCAAAATTTTGAAATAATTGAATCATAGTACTCGCAACAAAAAATGCAGGTAATATAATCGTATTAGATTTATTAACATACTATTGGAAAGTAATTGAAAGTGTAAAGGGTAGATTCGGTCTAAATAGAAATAAAAATCGAGGGCGTTATTTTTTTATTTCCATGTAGTAAATTCATAACGTAATATTTTAATATGTTTTATATTTTACCACACACGAAAATGTTATAAAGCGCTACATGCACAATATAAGGTAGCAACAAAATCACACCCTTAAAATTTAGAGAGAGGTATTTTTGTTTACATTGTCATTTGTGTTATTAAGTTACGAAATTAAATGCTGAATATTTAAGTTCCTTTAATTATTTTAGATCGCATTGTATATTTTAATTCCTCCTAAAGTTAAAAGCTTTTAAGTTTAAAGTTGGTATTTATAGGTAAAACGGATTCTTTTTAGATGTTTTTTATACAAACTTTGAACAAATTAGTGTTATTCTGGTGTGTTAGTTTATTTTTTTGTAAAAACAGTACCCGTGCGTTACATATATTGACATATATTCGAAATTTAATTCAAAACTAACAAATAAATAGACGAAATAATTCAAATATTTCTTAAAAGTCTACTTAACTCGCTAGAGCGGATAATCGAAATGCATTAAAGACCCGGATAAATGGAATGAAATCGGTACTAATAATAGTAAGACTGAGAAATTATTGATTTGATTATAAATATAATGCCAGAATGACTACGGCAGACAGATTTTAAAATTGTAACACGCATTTATGTAAAATACATTAAAATATCTTAAGCACGAGTAGAACCCGCGCTAAGAGGTTTCCTTATATATTTAGGCAGTTACAAACATTTAAGGATACTCATACAAACATCCATAGGATTATGAATATATTGCTAACCTAACAGTGGATCTCAATTTTCTCATGCTAAATACAAATCTAATCTAAGGCCAGACCGTATTTGACATTCTTAATGGACACAGTTTGTTTTACTAATTATTATAATTAAATACATATTTATATTTTTTAAAGACTCTTGTCGAAATCAGTAATCACAATATCTACTTGTCACAACCAAACACAATTAACTTTAATTACAAATCCCTATATTATGAAATTAAAAAATACAACGGAATATTGAGAAACGACTTCCTGAAAAGTATAAACGCTGACATTGAATATTCTATACAGTGCATTAATGTTCCAGATTATTTATTACCTGTAAGCTTTGACCAACCGACTTCTATTATACCCACGCGTTGTGAAATTGTTATAGAATGTCATTTTTCAAACAATCCTAACGAATTATATACTTTCATTAAAGCGCTTATCCTTGACCACAGTATCTCCGAAGGTCCTTGCAAATTTTATTGTCAATATTAAAACAAATCGCTTAATCAATATATCTGCTTTAAATACCACAGAATTTGAAATCCACATTAAAAACTTATTTATTCAACTAACTTCTCTAGATAAATCTATATTTCCAACTCAAAAAAATCGAAACACTAAACAGTATAAAAATTCAAATGAACCCGAAAAAATGTTCGATCTCATTCACATATCTAAATATATATATGTGAATGAGATCTAAAATCTAAATATAAAAATATTTTAAAACTTAAAAAGAGAAAATGCTCGAACGTTATATTACCCGTTTCTCTGTTTTACCATAGAGCAATCCAATTGTGGCAGTTCCTGAAAAGTAGTCGTTATTAACCATTATTACTCTTCTCCGGTATCCAGATTTTATAAAGCCCTTCGTACTAACCACAGAAGTTAATATTTTAAGATACTACAGGGGCATGATAAAATATTGGTATATAGAAGAAAAAGAATGGGCTATTACCAATTTCTCTGATCCTTATAATAAAATTTAATTCACGAAAACGTACACTATGGTTAATTTTCTGTCTCACACTTATGATTATATACAGCAGGCAAAAAGCTCTGCAAAATAATTCCATTTCCAAAGAACGTTAAAAAAGTTTTATGTTCTGTGTTACAAACAATTCTATAGTAAGCATACTAAACCAATGGCATACAACGTTATTATCAGTCTATATACCTTGTCATCACAAACGAAACAAAGCGCTATATTAAATATGGAAGGACCCATATACAATCGTCAAGCTAAATAGTGATTATACTGTGAGAGTACTCGTAAACAGAAAACATGTACGTCCCCATTACAATGAAATCAAACCCGCAACTCAATCCTAAATTAACGCATTCATTCATTCGATGCCCCCAAGCTATGCAAACTAATCGTTTCTTCTCACCTATAACCAGAAGTCCCGGTCTCTACTTCGATCAACTGCTGGATGTTAAGTTCAATAACAATAATTGGAATGTGGAAACATAATTCGATATCGAGTACATCCAATCACATTTAGATGAAATTGAATAATACATCAATAAAATATACATATTTTTGTAATTCTCACATGAAAATTGATTGTGTTAATTCTTTAAATCCTTTACAAAGTCAACACAAAAATAATATCATAAAAAGTGTATTCTATACCACATCTCATCTCTAGTAATACAAGAAAACGCATAAAACGTGGATTATTTAATGCTAATGGATCTATTCTCAACTTCTTGATTCTGATGACGCTAGAAAGCTCGCAGATGCCATTTTACAAGTACAGTGTGATGAAAAGCAACTGGCGCGGTTGATGAAAGATAATATTCAAATAATTAAAAACATGGTTTCTAATTTTAATAATTATAAGTCTATAATAAATAATAATGTATTAGGATTAAATAAAAATTTTGACATTATTAATAAAGCCTTTGAGCAGCTCAGCACGTCTAATGAGTTAGAAATTAAGTCGCAATTAAATTCTTTACTTAAATATAATAAATATAGTATAATAATATCAAAGTATAATAATTATCTCATATTTTGATATGTATTTTATTTAGTAAAATTAATTTACTTCATCCTACTGTACTAAATTGTCTACAACTATACAATGAATTAGAACAATATTAATGTAATCTATCTAAATATTATGATGTACCACATTTTGTTACTCCCCAAAATATTCATGAAATAAATAAAGTAATTATAGCTATTAAGATCCCGCTAGTATTTTGTAATGTTTACAATCTTTTCAATGTTGTTCCTATACCAGTCCCATACAATATGATGAAACCTGATGCTTATACTCTTGTCGCCCCTTCCTCACCGTATCTGGCATAACTGCTGATGGCATGTTTTATTCACAGTTCAAGGACATTAGTAATTTCAAAGTGACACGTGGGAAGTGTTTGGTGTGTGATGAAATATTAATTGGTTCCGGTAATATGAATTGGTACGACGAAATAATAATTGATGGATGAAATATTTGGTATTGATGAAATATTGGATGATTGGATGAAATATTAATTAGTTCCGGAAAATTTCAACTCCCTAAAAATTGCAAGGCTAAAAATTTCATGAAATTTAATATATACCAGTTCAAATGACGATTATATTTAAAATTCACTAATATTCTTGCAAACTTTAACTTTATTGATGACGATTGTTGTAAAAATTCAAAGCAGGAAACAATTTCTAGAATTTGACATGTTAGTGAAGATTAAATATAAACCTGATCTTTGCCAGTACCATCAAGAATACATATAAAGTTATAAGACTATGTGTAATTGGATATAATTGATGTTATTAGCTCATTAATAGGATACCTATATCATAAAAAATGAGGGAACATTTTTTTATTTTTCATGTCAGATCGTGTGACATGTCACGTGTCTTACTCTGTTTATGCTGTTTCTTGATTCAAGTTCGTTCTAAAGGATGATGATTCGTTTTCTGGGGAAAGTGAGTTATTACAAACACTTTTTTCCCACGAACTGCATTATAAATATATTACTGCCCTAGCCATAATTCTCAAGGATTGTATGAGAAATGAAATCCCATACGAGATGCATTGTGCTAAATAGACATCTGACCTAACGCCAGACCGGATTTGATATTAGTAGTGGACACAAGTCGCTTGTATTAATTATTGTAATTAAATAAATATTTGTTTTTCAGAAAGATTCTACCGTCTAACCCTGTAAAATACATAGTATTTTCATTGGCAAATAAAGTAAATTAATTCAGTAGTTTCGGAAATAAAGAGGGAATGTTTATATATGCCTCATAAGCAAATGATGTCCAAGCAATATTTGATAGTGAAAATAAGAGGCTTTAAATTTTATATTCATAAATTAAAAAAGTTAGTAAAAAATATATAGGTTAACAAGATGCATTACTATGCTAATTTCCAGTTTCTAATTCGCATTATTTCTATGAAATCGGTTCAGAATATAGAAAAACGTAAATATATTGCCTACTGTATGTAATTTGCATAAAAACGTTGTGTATATTTCAACAGTTATGACATCTTTCAACATATTTTTTTCATATTTTTCAGAATGTCTCTGAAGATATGATACCTAAATTTATTAAAAAAAAAATTACTCTTATAACTAGTTCTTTCAAACGAGTAAAACATATTAACTCTCATATACTATTGAAGTATGCACAGGATAATATGTATTATTACTGTGCTAAATTTCAAGTTTTTACGTCAAGCGCTATACACGTAATCAAACACATGTATATGCATATATATATATATATAATATATATATATATATATATATATATATATATATATATATATATATATATATATATATATATATTTATTTAAATAGACATTTTATTTAAAAATGACAACTGGCTGCTTTGCTAGACATTTATTTCTTCATTTATGCTAAACAATTTAATTCTATACCCAATTTCAAGCTTTTTAGTCAAGTGGAAACAGTATACATTTTTTTTGAGTGCCAATATCTCAGAGACTATTTGAGCTTATCCAAAAGTGGATAATTCCAATTACAGTTAATTGGGGGAGCTTTGGTACATGAACAATTTTTCAAATATCCTGGTCAAATAAATTTTGCGTTATAGGAAGGTGGAAAGTGCTCGAAATAATGTGTGTAAATATACATGGGGTCAGCGTCTGCCCTTTTTTCTTTTTCCGATGACGCACTACCGTGTGTCTAAATATTTACTCTACAGTTTTGCTTGGGACAAAAACTGTACAGTAAATATTTATATCTTCTACACTCCGATTATATCTTCTACAATTTTTTCATCTGTGCAAGAAATATTTTGTAATTGCCAATAATTCTGAAAACTTATTGACTTATTGAACATTTACAACATCTTTTTTTCTGAATTTGATAAACAATATTGACCATTGTACATTAGACAAAGTAAGTATTCATAGCATTTCGGATGGTAATAACATATTTATTACTATATAAATGAATATTATACTACCATTCAAAACGCTACTTTGCTTTAATATATTTACATACATATTACAACTCGAGCATATATTTCTGTAATAGATATTTTTTTGGTTGGCCGTGTGATTGAGAGGCAATTTTCTCCGATCAATAATAATATCTTCACAATGAATATTTTGGCCATTTTTCGAATATTATGTTATATCTTTTACGAGTAAATATTAACTTAATTGAGAAATGATATATAAATAACAATATTTATTTTTAGTTTCTCGACAAATTTTGACAAAATGTTGAATTAATTTTTAAAATATAGCAATTTACAAAAAAGCAGTTTAACTAGCCAATTGAAATATTTTGAATACTAGACAATGTGAAATTTAGTTCATCTCGAAGCGTTGTGGAGATAAATTTCATGTAGGTAAAACAATAACCCGTATGTCGTTAGTGCAAATTATATTTAAATTTTATATAAATGACAATTATTTTTTAAATTTGGATTGAGTTGTGGTACGAAATCTACTTATTTTTTAAGTAAATATACCTTCTGATCCAAAATCTTTCTCATTTGAAATAACAGGGGCTACTTTGAATTCATGAAAACACAACAGTATTAAACAATAATTTTTATTACAGAATGATAAATAGTTACTTTTAAGATAGATGTGTGTGTTTTATCAGCATTTCAATACAAGGTTAAAAATATTATTTTATTTCAATTAGAATATTTGAAATTTGAATATTTTTATTACTTTTATCACAAAACAATCCAATCCAACGCTTTTATAAACCAGTAAACTACAATTATATTCTCACGACCGTTTCCGAATCAAGCGACATCTAAATTCGCACAAATCTCTATAATCGATTTTCGTGTCATAACAACTCTTGTTGAGTTGTACTACATAAAGTTCGACCGGAATATTGTACCAGTACTATTGTTATCAGTTATTCCATATATCTGTGGTATTGTATGCACTGACACTATATATTTTCCATAATTGTCTTATTATTTGCTAATGGCAAAGCACCAGTGGTAAATATATGCAATTTTTAGTGATATCAAATTATGGTTGTATATTACTCATCATCGTCGCTAACAATACTTATATAAGGCTTCTATAAATACCCAATAAAGAAATCTTAACTTTTCTCTTTTTTGAATAGTGTTAAATTTTTCACACGCTATGTCGCATATATTTATCCTGCTCCCAATGAAAGTTTTTAAAATTAGGGTTGTTCACACATTTAACGACCGCACACCGCGATATCGACATAAAGCAACAATACAAATTAACCACCATATTGAAATATTATTAAAGAAATATATATTCTACGAAACTGTGATGTTTACGTACATCCTTAAAATTTATTAAATTATTGACAACATACGATACACCCAACTGGCTAATGGAATCACAAGAATTTGATAATTAGATTTCTTCGCTTTCAGAGCATTATAATTAAAACTTTCACAATGTATTTAACAAAACGTTTGCGTTCTTTATTAATATTGAACTTATCTACATTTCAACTACGTGCAAACAACTACTTATTGAGTTTTTTTAATGGAAATTGTATGATAAAACACGCGATGGTTCTGATAAACGATGAAACCATTCTGTTTAATAAAATGATAGGGATGATCTAAAGAGACACCGACATGATCTAAAGTATGAATACAGCAACAAACGAAAAAAACAAAGTTTAATAACATAATTCATTACAATTGCTAAATGTTTAAAGTAAAAAAAAAAGTCTAAATCTAAGAAACAAATTTATTAAAATAATTTAAATTTATAATGAATGTCAATGTACCGTATCAAACGAGATGAAGAAAGAAATTTTGAAAAAAATCTCTTTTTTGGAGACACCAGGACAATTTAGACATTATAATTATTCTTGGATCTTTGGAAAATAATGTAAAATTTAATGATATACATAAAATTTTACATTCTTTTTAAATTTTCCGTGATCATCATAGCATACATACTAATATTCATTTAATATTTATTAAATAATCGAGTTTTTTATTTATTCACAATTTTTTTTATTTTATTTAGTTCTTAATATCTGATAAATTGAATTTATTCAAGCAGAATATAATAACTATATAAGATAAAGAAAATAAAACAATATTTTAGTATTCGACGTTGTGTCAATAATGGAAAAACTTATATTTTTTCATTATGAAATAAAATAGAAATGACTGATACCCGGAAACGCACACACATACATGTGAACATATATGTGTATGCGTATATATATATATATATATATATATACATATACATATATATATATATACATATACACACATATATATATATATATATATATATATACATGAAAACTTTTACATTTATATTAAGTAATTATAGTTAGCTTAATTTTTTTTCTGGTTCTGTAATGCATCTTAATGTATCTTAGTGTTATGTAATGTATCTTAATGTAATGTTAAATATACTTTTCCATTAGCGCTTTAATTAAGTTAGAAACATGGATCGCTGTTAGGAAATTTTAATGGAATTGAATACTATGCATTATGTTTTACCTATAAAATATCTTAAAGCTTCTAGAATGACTTTTCTTTTGTTGAAAGTGTTTATTCTTCCCATTATAATTTTTTCTGTGTATTCGCATATATTAATGATATCTTGAGATGGATATAATAAGCCACCTTTATATTTTGCGACTATAAAACTTTATTCTTGAGTTTATCTTGAGCTTTTAATGCACATACAAAAGTCTCGCAATGAATTTAAAATGTGCCAAACAAATCCAGAAATATAAGTTATAACTTGGCAAATGAATTCTGAATAGTCATTGATGATTTCTGCTTAAATTGCTTCGTAAAAACTCTCTTCATTTTCTTCAAAATTGTCTAATCGGGTAGTGATATTTTTAATATATTCAATTGTGGAAGAAAAATGCAAAATAGAAATTTCTACTACGCGCAGTACCATTTTTGGTCCCACGTAAACGAACATGTGTCAGAGATTTTTCATATGTTGACTTGAATTGTTTTGAGGTGGGTTTATTATTTGAGCCACTATGTGAACGTATATCACAAAATAACAATTCGAGATAATCTTAACTGCCTTTGTAAAATGGTAAATGCGTAAGTAACTTCCTTGCAATAGATTATGAATAAAAATGTTTGCAGTATTGCAGTACATCAATACAACTTATAAAACCACAAAATTAGCAGTGGATTGACTATCCTAAAATTGAGGGAGTTTTAATTTATTTTTGAAAAATAAAAGTGTATTAGCTACACTATTGCCTAATAACTGGTTAGCCAGTTTAACTTTCATTATTTTGATTTAGAAAGACAGTATGTATTGAACGAAGTTGATTGGTTAAGTGAAACTTTTCTGTTTCTTGAATACTATTGAATTTCTCTAAATGTTTCCATCTAACTTGATTTCCATAATTATATCCAAAGTTTTCATATACATGAAATGAATTTCTTATACGTTTGAGCAATTGTGCAGGATCCAATATTCATGCGATAGAATCTTTATTGATTGGATGAGAAACAATCATTTTGGATTTTTCTACTGATGCTCCAAGTTCTTTGACATGATTATATTTGCTACGCACTCATCAAAAGTAAAGGAAATTATTTTGATTTTTCTTATGCGAGAGCACTAAACGTCGTTTAACTAAATTTGTTCTTTGCACTCCTGTTATCCATCCATTCCAGCACAATGATAACCATCTACAAGAATTTTCCAATTACTGTTAATAGCTGTTACCATAAAAATTATAGTTTTTTGGGCTCTAGGTATAAATCATTTACTTTTGCTTTTTTACCTGCATCTGTAAAATTATTTTCCATCCCATTCAAATCGTTAACATATCGCGATTTTATATTTATATACGCGATATACATTTATCTAGTTGCACAATATTGATAGTTGATGACGTGGTGTAGTCATAGATGACGCGGTTCAGCCGTAGATGACGTGTGCAGCCATACAATGCATTGTCGTTGAACATCGGTGGCATAAAAATAAATGTCAGGTTAATATTCACGTACCGAAATCAATTTGAAAAATCGTCATATCTGTGAAAAAAATATCTCCTTAAGTAAGGTTTTGTGCACGGCTTTCATTTTTACATGACGCAATTGCATAGTAAGGCATATTTATATTTCTTTGCGTAAAAATAACGGAACACTTTCTAGCGTCTCAACAAACAACAAACTGACATAGGACGAGATTCACTTCAAAATACGCAGGGCGCAGCTTATGTGCTTACGCTTTCACGCTTGCCACGCCTACATGCCATTTCTATTTATTCCCTGTTCTGTGGTTTCACCTACATCTATAAATTATGATCGTTAAAGTAGAATATAATTTGAAAATGGAAAACGAAAAATTCGAATCATCAATATGGAACTTTTACGAATCAGGTGCGAAATATATGCGAAGAAAAGTGCTGCTTCCATTTAGTTTTTTTAGAGTTCTAAGTAATTCAAAAGATAACTATATATTCATACTAAACATGAAGAAAATTTGGAAATTTGCGGGGTCGTTTGTATTATACTACAGGACGATCATAACGCACTAGATAAAAAAACGAGGACTGCAACTAGGACAGATTAGCACGGATGAAAATTTCACTGTGCTTTTTGTATAAGTAAAAGAATTTACATTTAAAGCGACTTATTAAAAAATATTAATCATTCGTGATTATTTTATTACAACAAAATTCTTTAGAATTCTTTTTTCCATACAAGCTGCGTTTTTTCAATAAACTATTTTTATAATTTCTTATTATAATAAAACAATTTAGAGAAAATATAAATTTAAAATAAGCAAAAAAACTTGCGTAACGGGAGGTTATTTATTTGATATTTGACAGTAAAATTGATGACCGTCTCCTCATAGTAAGAGAACTTTTCAAAATAAATAATTTTTGGTAACTACGCCTTTTTTTAATAAAATGCTTACGTACGAATGAGATGAAAAACTTGTGTCAGAAATTTAACATACAATTAAATTACTCACAGTTGCATACATTCGACTTCATTAAGCGATATCGCTTACTAGTATAATATTTTTTCAACTTTTTCCACACCCCTATTTTTGCAAAATATGAGAAATACTCGTACCCACTTAAACATATCATTTCATTGGAGATACTCGTATATCCATTCCTCCACTCTAATTGGTGAAACTATGAACAGATTTAAATAGAGAAATTAACGGGTTTAAATATTTCAGAAGACAAATAGTGCGTTTTGTCAATTTTTTAAAGTAAAAGAGACCAAAGTTTATTTGTATTAAATTTTTGAGAACCGTGCATTTCAGAAGTATTTAATTAAACTTATTCGCAGAATACGGCAATATGGGATGGAGTGAATTTATTTAAATTTCCCTGTGATAAACAAATTTAATTTTTTTAATTGTCTTTGATACAAATATGCAGATATTTCTCATTCGCTTTTCATATGTTACACTTTGCCATCTGTTAAATCAACGAGACGAATATAATCAGTGTATAAAGCTAACTTTTAAAAACTATATAAACTATAATAAATATAGCTAACTTTTAATTGTGCCTTTTCAGACAATATCGATATTACCATATGGGTTATTTAAATCCAACACTCTCTTTTTTTACTGAATTATCTCTACAGATTTTTTTCAAAGGAATATTTTCAGATACTTTGGAAGATACAATTTCGGAAGTATAAAATATTATATTGGATGGAGTCTTTCGAATAACCAAGATTTCCCTTTACAGCGTTTGAAATAGTCGCTAATAAATAATATGGTTTCAAAGATATTTGCAGTAATTTACTATTTTCTTACGACTATTTTCCGTATGAGCTAATAGCGCTATAATTAATGCCTAGACGTATTATTTAATAATATAACGATTTATTTAATACAAACTAACATTCATTTGAATTTTTCTTTCATAAAAAAATTTACAAAGAAAGCTGATGGACAAAACCATTACATGGTTTAAATTTGTAAATGCCATCCTGTATACACACACATATGTGTGTATGTATATGTTTATATATATATATATATATATATATATATATATATATATATATATATATATATGTATATATAAACATGCCAACCAATGATAAAAATATTGAATGCTTATTACATACGGCGTGTGTTTAATATGTAGTACATCTATAGAATATCCCTCGCATTGCGAAAACCGGAGGAACTACATTGTAACCATTTTGCTTATCACAAGAAGTGAGCAGCGTAATTAGGATTACGTCTCAAATTATTCATACATTTTTTTCTTAGTACTTGGTATATAATATTAATAAATTATATTAATGCTAACAAATACAAGTAATATAATTATCATACGAATAAAACGGTAAGCAAATGTAATCCAATAAATTAACTTGGATTTTTTTTTAAATCCCACTACAGTCAAAAAAGAAAAACTTTTAAGCGCTTATGCCTCTCCACTCTAATTTTACACTTGTTTACGAAATAGGTAACAATTTTTAACACTCATAACAACAAAAACAAATATATTTCACAAAGGATACCCGGTTGACGTTAAAACTGACTAGATGTTACGTGTGTTTGTTTAGAAAAATTATATCATATATTGACAAACTTCACACTTGAAGTACGAATGTATGACCACTCCTCAGTTTCTTATCTATATGTATTTAACAGCCAAACTTTCATTTCCACCTTCAAATAGTTGCAAGAACACAAAATTCATAGCATTTAAGTCGATAGATCACTTTCCATTTTGTATTATCGAGCTTGAAAGCGAACGCAAAGGGTAATTTTGGGCAAAATTAATATTGCAATATATAAAAAAATATGACGTGTTAGACATTTTTCATTGTTTTTCCCATAATCAACACCTCTAAAACTATCGGTTTACCTACTTTCCTCTAAAACGTATTAAATTTCAGAGGGGAAAACCATTGTAGGCTTGTGTAATGTGTTAACAACAGTAACCCACACCGATAAGAGTATATCTGCCGTGCCTGTTGTGTAGCATTTTTTTACTATAAATTCAAAAATTATATAAAAAAATATAGATTTCGTCTCATATGGAACGTAATTATCCTCAGAATAATAAAAAATGGAGGAAACGCGACAGCGTCGAAAACAAATGAAAAAAGACGCAAAACGATTACATAGCTGGCTTGTCGGACTATACTGGTCGTAAATATACTTGGAATTATGGAATACGCAAATCAAAGGAAAGCTCACCTCAAAAGAAGTCTTAGAAATTTAAAAAGTTCAGGCCCGAACAAATGCGAGAGCTACGACAGCATCGAAAAGAAAAGAAAAAACGACGCAAAGCAATTACGTAGCTGGCCCATCGAGCATACAGCGTCAAGTAACAATCTAAACGTCCACGGATTATTTGCAGGCGTCGTTCAAAGGCAGTACAGAGGACAGTGTTAATATAGAGACCGATGGTAACGTGACAGCGCCCGACGATTATGAATTGCGATCACCAAATACCATCGTATTGACATTGGCGGACATCAATGTGCGTACGTCAATGAAGGTTGCTATGGTAGTATGATGTTATTAACGAAAATGCAACGCCATTCAGTGCTCACCAATACTTTTTTCAAAACTATAAAAAAAGGGAATCACAAAATTTGTCTCATCCTATTTACAAACAAGAGCAGTATCTAATTATGAATACTCTCACTGTAAGCAAAATAATCAGGAAGAAAGCGTTTTTTCTTCTTTTGATATGTCTGAAAGCGTTTTTTCTTCTTTTGGTACCTCTTTCCCTACGAAATATCAAACGACCAAACTAAACTAGCTATATCAATATAATTATACCTGGTTTATTGATCGATAATTTTCTTTAAAAAATTCCTTTTAATGTTTTAAATTTCAAGAAGTGATATAATGAATTGAACTTTATTTTATTGTAAAGGAAATACTCGCTATTTTAACATGAAGCTCGTATTAACGTTTACACGTTTAACACGTTTAACGTTAACACAATACATTAATGACGCTGGGCTGTGTAAAATAGTATAACAAATATTGTTTCGAGTATTTCATGTGAACTTCAAGGGAAACGAATGAAATATGTATATGTATATATATACTGTTTAAATATATGTGTGTATGTGTATATATATATATATATATATATATATATATATATATATATATATATATATATACAAACACATATATTTTAAACAGTTATATGAACTAAATAATAATAAGTTAAATTTATAATTCATTTTCTGCATTATTCTAGAACAGGGAAAATATTTACCCCAAAGTGTTTCGACGCATTATAGAATCAAAGTAAAAATAATTTAAATTCTCATTACGAATCTTCAAATCGCATAATGTACTCTCCACATCTTTGCAGTCGACACACGCTTTAAATGAAATTCGAAATTGGAAATATGATTTACTATAAATTTTACACAACCTTTTTTTTTAATTGAAAGTATGATCTACTACAAATTTTACACAGCCAGCAATTTTACATATATACACAGCCATAATGACACGACAGGATATTCAATATATTTATATTAAGAATTTTGTTAAAAATCTAAGTAGATTCACATAATTATTTTAAAATATATTCACATAATTTCCTGCCATTTTTTTCACAAAACCATAGTTTAACATTACTTCTTTCCTTAAATCCATTCAGAAACAAAATTCCTTTTGGTTATAAATTAAAGACCTACCTTTATGTCAAGTAAAGGTAAATTTATTAATTCAAGTTACAAAAATGTTTTTCTCTGAACCCGTTAGAATAAAAACTTGAAATTTGACAGTAACAAGGCGTGTAAAGTCATATAAATATCGATTAATTATTAAAAGGTATATAAGTATTTAAAGCAGAGGACGGAGAAAAATAATAATAATGTTCGCAAATAATTTAATAAATATACTAAATACCCTTAATAGTTTATTTATTAATAAAATATTATTGCATTTTTCGATTAATCTCCGATAAGTTTTTCAATCAAACCTGTGAAAATTTGAAACAATTATATACAAATACATCAGAAAAAGTTATGAAAAAAACACGTACATTTCTTTTAATGCCGTTCGTTAATTCGAAATTGACGCTTTATAGAATACACACTTCATAAATTTCTTAAATTTATAAGCACATTTTCCCTTTTCTTAAGGAACTTTTCGCCAAGTCCAATGCTCTGTGCTGCACCAAGTTAAAAGATTGAACTCCTACAGTCAATTGTACGTGAACTTTAATTTGTTTCCATAAAATATATAAATCGAGGGCTTGTACAAAAGTGCTTTAAAAGTAATTTCTTCTATCTATATATCTACTATAAATATGCCAAATACAAAAATAGCAGTAGAATAAATTTTATTCGTCATAATATATTATTTATGCTGGGAATAAATAATTAGGCAGCAGTTTCTCGTAATATTGAGTTTTTTTATAATTGACGTCAATATTATAAATCCCTAAAACACTTTCATATTTTGGGATAAATTTCGCCAATTTGTTTCGTGATAAATATCGAAGCTTGTGAATTAATTTTTGAATGTAGTAAATATTAAGAAAATTATTTTACCTTTCCATTAAATAGAAAAATTGATTAAACAGCTTCAGGAAAATATACGTAAATTATACATTTTAAAGAACCAACTTCTTAAAAGAGTTTTCTGCCAGAATTTATTGATAGCTAGAATTTTGGAAAAACCTTAACCTCTAAATCTATTTTAATTTTCATTTGGATATATCAAATGATAATAGGCTTATTTAATATTCGTACGGCCTAAGCACGCATGTTTATCTAGACACATAAATATGGCGTGTTGCTTTTGCAACTTGGCGTGCATCGGCTATTGTAATAATTCTATTTTGTTTTAATCAAGAAATGAATTCGTATTTTCTTAATAATTTAATAATTTTCTAATCACTTATATAGTTACACTTGTATCTAAACTTCAATCAGAATTATATTCTACCCTTATTAACCATTTAGATTTATTAAAATTTCTATACTCACTAAACTATCCTTTTCACTGAATGTTTAATAACATAATGGTTATAGATAGATAATAATGTATATTCTTATGATTCACTAAATCAAATAAAAATAAAACGAAAGGTTACTCATCCACCCTCTGTGTTTCTGCCACAGTCGTTTTTCTGTGAACCCGTTAGAATAAAAACTTGAAATTTGACATTTATAAGGCGTGTACAGTCATATAAATATCGATTAATTATTTAAAGGGATATAAGCATTTAAAGGAGAGGACGGAGAAAAATAATAATAATATTTGCAAATAATTTAATAAATATGCTAAATACCCTTAACAGTTTATTTACTGGGGGTATGTTATTTCGAATAATAACATGTTTTAATGCAAATAGTAATCTTCATTCATTTTTGTTTCTACGATAGGAAATAGACCCCAGTACTTTATCTAAGTTCACTCGGTCTTATAGTTGGAAAATAAATTGTCATTTAAAGAACGAATTTGTGAAAAGAAAAGAAATAAATTTCATTTGCAACTGCCCTATTACTATTAAGATTTCTTGGACTAACGATGGCACCAAACACAAAATTGTAAACATGGAAGAAAACCACAACCATTCTGAAAACTTTTTGAAAATACTCCAAAGCGAATAATGTTAGAGCCTGAAAAAAAAATGGAAGCAATAAAAATATTAAACATGAATTGCAAACAATATCTGGTACAAGCTTATTTACAAGAAAAAAAACGGAAAGAAATAATAATTTCGTTATTATAATATAAATTAAAAATAATAATATAAATTAAAAATAATAATTTTGCTTAGGGGTACGTAAGATCTTTTTCAATTGCCCACTGAATTTTGGAGCGTGGAAAATGAACCATTCTGAGTTGAGATCTTGTGTTCATAAAATGCGGATTATCGCGTAATTTCAATAAATAAATGCAAAATCTGTCAAGGAAAATTGACAGTAAATAGGTTTTTTTGGGCATTCATATTTGTGTGTTTGCATTCACAAGCGCTCACGTTCAGGCGCCGCACTGCACTGAATCAGAAAGACTAAAATCCACACAATACCAACACATTACCTATAATCAGAAAGCAGTCAGTCATTTTGCATCAACTGTTTATTTAACCACGGCGGTTTATTTAACCACGGTGGTTATTGACAGGCTATTCGTTTTTATTAAAACGCCACTGGTGGCAGACAAGACACTTCTTAAAAATAACTGAAATAAATTGAATTAAATTGAATTGTGCCTCTACGAATCTACAGTGGATTGCAATAGTCATAACATTCAAGCAAGCGGGGTGGAACATACCAAGATATATTATCAGTACTAATTAATCTCTGTATTTAAAGAATGTAATTTTCAAATTGAAAATCCACCCTCTGTAAGAATCTAGCTCCATATTTGTCGATTATATGAGTCTCAGCTGATGGAGACACAAGTTGTTCTCCACAATAGATACGCAAACCATATAATTCTAACGACAAAAAATATAATTTTGTTTCATTTCGTAGATATTATACATATCAATTTTTTATTGACGTTAGATCGGAAATTGAACAGAAAAAAAAATAAACAATGTTGAATATAATTGAGAGATTGCTCTGAAAAAATATAATATAAATTGTTGGAGAATGGAGCGTTAGAATAAAAGAAGCATAAGAAAATATTTATGCAATATCCAGCTATATTTTTCAATGTCATTTCATTATTATTAACACCTATAAAATTAGAGAACGACTAAAAAAACGGAACCACCACAAAACAGAAGGCTATTCTCAGTTCGTCCGTCTGTTGATCATACCCGATTTTAACTCAATTTTTAACACTCAGAAATACAGACATTGACTTTTTTCGGCCCAAATAAAATACTCGCAGTTTTTTTTCAATTGTACATACCATGTTTAATTTCATTTGAAATAGTAAGCTATAGTTACTTGAAAGCCATTTTTTGTTAAAGTTTTAAAGGCGATACTTCTGTAAATATCGTCGAAAATGTCCACCACACCCCCCCATAACTTTTAAAATAGCAGCATTACTGAAATTTTTTTTTTATTTTTTGAGAAACTATAGCGACGATTATAATTTCATAGTTTTAGACTAATAATATTTTTACGCCTATGAAAAATATACTAGGAAATAAATAT
The DNA here is from genome assembly GCA_039881145.1 of Druceiella hillmani. NCBI lineage: Eukaryota > Metazoa > Arthropoda > Insecta > Lepidoptera > Hepialidae > Druceiella > Druceiella hillmani. Next base: position 23,639,979 of record JAYKKI010000028.1, on the reverse strand, counting down.
GTATTGAAAAATAATATGAATCTTTGTAAACAATACAATACCTTAGTGTATACCGAATTATTCTAATCACATTTAAGAGGTTATTCTAGTCACATTTTGAAAAAAAAAAACATTTGCCATAAAACCTTGAAATTCATTTTTTGTACAACCGTATTTTCTGAATCGGTGTTCAAATAATCTTTCTCATATAATTTTTATCGAAATCACTTTAATACATTATGCAGGAAAATATTTTGGAAAAATATCGAAAATGTTTGTTTTATAAACATTGCTTAACTACTTCTCTTTCTCTTTCTGTCTTCCTTTTTTTCGAGAGCCTTTAATTCTTTAAATAGAATTCTCGAATTTTGGTATAATTTTTGAACTTGAATTTAACATATATTTGGCTAAGCATTTCAAAATTTACTTCAGTAATCGTAACCTATTTTGATTGTTGTATAGAATTCTTTCGACTACTTATATAAGCAAAACATACATAAATGTATTGTATTATTTAACCGTGTGCACTTTAGTAACAAAATTATTTATAATTGTTTATTCCATTTTTCTCAAGAATAATATTACATACTCGTAGAGAGTAAATTGTCTTCCAAATACAAGAATTTCACACTAAAAAAGATCTAATATATGCTAAACTTAAAGTAAATTACTAAAAACTTACATAATTATAGCAAATTTTCCCAATAATATATAATTCCAACTATACAGTATTACAAACAGGATGAAAGTAAGAATTTTGATAGATGATGATCTGATCAACTTTGAATTTACTATTAAAAGAACTCTTTTAAATCAAAGACAATTTTCCATCTATTAAAGGGAACTGCCGTCTAGTATTGCCGTCTCTCATATTCCCTAGTGGAATATAAACTTTTCTTAAAATGTATTTAATTCGCTGTAATATTTCAATAATAATCGTTGTACAACAATAGTTTCTTCAATGCATAGTTTTCGAAATTATTATTATATAATAACTCTATGCCTATCACGAATTAATATTTTTTATTTATATTCTAGTTCTTAAATTCAACTTAATAACCATAAATAAATATATTGTTTTTCAATTACCATCTTGTACATAACGATGACTATATTATTGAAACCATGATGACGTAGTTTCATTAATATAGTCACCATTATTTTCAATGCTAACACCTAACAGATAAAGACCAAGATAAGCTAAAAAAAAAGGTCCACCCATTTTCATTAAAACATTAAATTTTAGTGTATTTAATATTTGGCCCACGTACTATTCGAGTAAGTTAGGCAAAAATTTAATTGACTAATGATGGTCATATTTAAAAAGGATAGAGTATATTTTGATTGTAAGGAATGAATGTTTTATATAATTTGTATACACAAGCTCGGCCAGCGGAATTAAACAAACTGAAATTAATTTTAAATTAATTACGAATTTTGTCTTGAACGGGTCTGAGGTAATTAAGTAAGGTCTGCACAGACGCAGAAAGTTTGAGAGATTATTACGAGATGTTAATTAAAACGTATTTCTTTATTTTTGTAATAACTATTTTTCAGGTAATTAGTAAATTGAGGAAGAAATAAAATCGACTTCATCATAAAAAATCTGCCTTAAGCTTGGGATAGGCCTCTGCAATGCGTATATCATTGCAGTTGATGCCCAAAATTGCAACACTGAATAGGCGAGTTAGCCATTGCAGTAGCTAGCTTTTCGCACCAGTGGCACTTCTACCCATCCTTGGTTTATGCTACTTAGCTAAGCGATAATGAACACCATTCCAGACCCTCTCTCGAAATCGAACGGGAATCCAGGAATTGAACCCACGATTGACCCCACGTTGCGCCGTTAAAAGCCGTAGGTGTTTTTATTTATGGTAATTATGAATAGTTATATATATATATATATATATATATATATATATATATATATATATATATAAATGTATATATATATACAAATGTATATATATATATATATATATATATATATATATATATATATATATATATATATTGATTAAAAAGAACGTCAACCCGAAGGAACTACAGGAATATGCTCTAAATGGCTTATATCAAATTTGTTTAGATTTCAATGTAAACGACATAATAACGTATTTCTAATTAAATCGATTGAGGCTACATAATAAGGATATGGAGAACATGGAGCACCATAAATGACGAAGACTTTGAGATTATAAAATGGCATATTTGATGAAGCACTTCATTTTTCAAAATAATAGAGGAGACCTTGTTAAGAAGGCCATAGAACACAAAGTGATATCGAATTAGTGGCGATAATTAGGACCAGTTATTGCGAATAGTTTTAAAAACCCTTAAGGGGGATTACTTCTGGTAGATCAATTTAAATACTTAGGTGTAATCCAAAAATCAATCAATATTCTTTAATAAAATAAAACTTTAAAGTTATTCGTAACATACAAGTATTACTTGCAAAAAATTATTCAGAAATGTTGATAAGTTCTTGTTAATTGTTTCCATTTTATGGAAAAGCCCCGAAATTATTTCATTTTATCTTTAAGTATCTCAGTTATACTTTGTATACCTTCATATTTTTTCTTGATATTGACTACGCTTACGTCTCCTATGATAAAGTTGTTAATCGGCTTATTACAACTTTGATAATATTACAATCATTACGTTATTTCGAAATAAATATATCACTAAAATAAGTGAAGATGCTTTACATTGAAAACCATTACTAACTGGTAACAATAGTAATACACTGGAAGAAATAATCACCAATTCTATTACAATAAGACACAGTCTCTCATAATATTTTACGTTATTATATAGTAAAAATCGTAAGCTTATTATTAAAATACATGTATTTTGATTCAATATTTATCTTGATTATCTTCACATACACATCGCAATAAATCATGTTACATAATATCAATATCTATAGTACAGAATATAAAAGCTTGAATATTTCCAAATAACGTAGCTTGCTTAATTAATGAAGCGTATTTGTTTTTGGAAAAAAAGTTCTTCCAAAACTTACAAAATAACAAAAATATTTTAGAATCCTAATGCGTTTGTTAAATAAAAATATGTTTTACAATAGACTAAAAACTCACAGTTCACTAGCTCCATTTAATTTCATTGTATTCCAATGTGTTCCTCCTTTTTTCCATTTACAATTTCTCTATACTCAGCTAAGATGGAAGTTAAGTGTGATTAAAATCTCAATGGAAGGAGATCTAACGAACAATGTAAACTTATAAATTGATGTGGGTTTATAGTTAATTTATAATATTGTGATTAATACAAAAATATTTAAATTTAAGTTATACTACTCTTATTCTGAGAAAACTTAAACCTTTCAAGATGTTAATTACTACTAATAAGCTAAGCCAAATAGTAGAATAACTATTCCGAAGTTATTTAAAAGAATCGATGTGGATAATAGCACTTCTTTGACAAACACGTAAAATATGAGATTTTGTCTATTATTATGAATACAAATTACATATGTCACATCAGATGGCGTCTTTGGACGATCTTTAAAATTAACATTATTTTTTCTTGTTTTCGTTCTTCTAGAATTTTTTCCTTTTCTTTTTTTAGTTAGGAAAGAGAATGTTTAGCTGAAAAAGTACACGTGCTACATATGAAAACGTTATTAGCATAGCGTGATTAAGTATGTTTAATTTCAAATTTCCCAATCAATTTGGAGGAAAGGTCACAATTTTTTCTCAAATATTTTAACAATAAATAAAAATATCACTTGAAAAAGTATTTCTTAATTTATTTTCATTAAAAAATCGTCTTCCATAAAAATATTGCCCAATAAATTAAATAATATTTCTCTTCGATAGTGTCGATTACACGAATTGAATAATATGTAGCCATTTCATATAAAATATTATTTTTTAACACCATCAAATTATAAAAACTGACGTGTTATTAGATGTGCTCGTCGACTTTTTTTAGGTTATATCAAAATTAAACTCAGGTCGAGGTTGGAATAAAAAATCCTAAAAATTCTTTAGATGAATACTTTTAAATGAAGTTATTTTGAATATTTTAGTTTCATTACTTTTTGAACTAAAATAAAATCGTAAGTACATTGAAATAATGTCGATAGAAATTACTGGAAGACTTATATTGCTAATGTAATTAAAATAAAATAATGTTAATTATTGAAATATGTTTTCAAATATTTATTTAAAAAATACAGAAAACGAATCACAATAGCTGTTCCAACTATCGCGACATTCGAATTTATTTTTGGCTACCTCATGCATTTATGGGCCTTTATACATTTTCATATCAAACTCATTTTCGAAATAAAAATGCATAAAATTTATGCAATTTGATATTTTCTTAAATGGCCAAGGAACCTACGCACCAGGAACACGCATTCGACCACTTTTTTTATCTAGGATGTATTATACTTTGCTTCTTCTCTTTCTCTCCTTTACTGTTAAAATTTTCGTAGATAACATACATAAATTGTTTTAACGGAATATGTAAAAAAGGATTTCAACAAACATTAACCGGTACATAACTATACTCACACATCAAGTAAGTTATTAAAATGGTCACACATTTTAATATAAGAAAAAATGCATTCCTAATATTTTGATGTATTTAATATGTTGGCTATGAACACAGGGTTTCCTTAAAAATACACCCAAAAAATGAAGGGTGGAAATGAAAAAAGAAGGCACAAGAAAAGAGTCTAAAAAAATACAACGAAACTGTTTAGTATAATAAAAAATAAAGTACTAAATTGTAAATCGATACGGCAACAATTGTGATTGGATGACAGTTTCACAGCTAATCAATTTGTAAAATCATTCAGTAAAAATAATGATCGGAAAGTTATGACTAGGGAACGATGAGCATATTACTACAAGAAAATGTATAGTGTCACAACATAAGACGGCAATAAAACGAGCAAGTTGGTAAACTTTAAAGGCATAATGCGAGATTAGTTAGAGATTCCAAAATTACTATATTCTTTATTGGCAACCTTTGTTCGAAACAAAATAGAACGAGTGAAGTTGTTGTGAAGTTTTTCGAAAATGTATTCCCTTCATTAGTGGAAATAGAGAAAGTTGTACTGGTTGGAATACATTAGAAAAGTATGACAATTTCCAACTTTTAAGAAAGCAAATACGTTCAATGTAAATAACTTAGAAATTATTTCAAAGAAAATATTTATATTAATGTAGAAAAGGAAATTGAGCCAGTGTCGTGTGAAGGATTTTTTTATGAGAATTAATCCGCAATATTTTCCGGTGAAGTTAAAGAGAACAAATATCATGAATTAGGTTCTTTCCTATGGGTCTGGGCCATAAAAGTATGAACAGCACAAGTCGTAATTGGGATGAAATATGTATAGTGTTCCGTAGACAAATTGGCACCCCTTATAGTTTTGCTATGTTCCTCTGTCTGCTCATTCCTACTTAGCTATTTTACTCGCGTATTTATAACGCCTACAAGCTATGAATTAAAATGTTTTTTTTTTAAGTGTTTATCCTGCAATAAAAATAGAAGTAATTTTTAATATTTGCCTGCCTCATTATATAAGGTATGATTATACCAGTCTTTCAAAAATATTGAGGTTATGTCATGAACAGATCTTAGATACGGAGATCGTTTACGAAATATTATACTTTAAAATGATAATTGTTTGAACTAATTTTCTGCCTCCCTACAAATTAAATCGCTATTTTTGAATATCCAAAAAACTGACAATAGTTACAACTATTGTAATAATAATAATAATAAAAAAAATTAAAAGGAAAATTGTTACAGTTAAATAGGTTCCACTCGTTTACGAGTAATGGTCGATTAATTTATAACATGTATTTGGTTGTATAAAAAGTTGAGAGTAAATATTTACATACACCTAAGTGTAATGCTAATTAACTTAATTATGTTATAAATATTAAAAAGAGTTTTTCTAGAATTTAAGAAATATAACTATCGATCTTGAAGTAATATTGGATATAAAATTAAATGTATTAATATTGTATAATAAATAAAAATATTGGAGCCGTTAATTAAAGGCTTTCTAAAGGAAAATAGAATCAAAAAACTGTTGACTGTGCTACCTGTTCTAAATTATGATGGCGTCACAGAATAAAATAATGCAGTCATGGAAATGAACATTTTTTGTAAATAAAATAAAGACTGAGAATTGATTGGAATTATATATTTTTGAAGAAAGCTAATATAAGTCAAAAGAGATGAAATCCATATATCAGTAAAAATAGGGTGATACGGTGCAAAACTTAAAAATTTATATTTGATTTGAGTCATTCAAAAGTAACAGATACAAAGGGGTGAAAAATTTTATCCAGGATCAAATTAAAGATTAGCGTTAAGTTAAACGAAGGGTCCTTGAGAATAATGCTAATAAAAATATTGCAAAAACGTAATATATTTTGAAGAAAATGACCTCAGAAATAACAGTCTAAATGCTACGAATTATGAGATAATGGAATAATATAAAGATTCTAAACCATGAAAGATGCTAATTAAAAAACTACTGGAAAAAATTATTACTAAATTATCTCTAGGTATAAGGCTCATGACGGAATCGAACTGAAGTGTAGTATCAGTTTGTAGTACCGCGTAATAAAATGAATTTGGTTGTTTCGTAAAAATTTACGGGATGAGACGAGTAGCTAGATCTGAAGATAAAGGAAACAGTGCAAAAAGCATGCATCATTTCCATGCATTAACAAAGTGAAAATTTGTGGAATTTGTTAAATTAAAACGTTGATGATAAACATGTTGCACTAATAATTTGCAAAATTAGTAAATAAAATTTAATGAGAAATAATGGGCAACAATGATATGATAGAAACATTGAAAATGCCGAAACGAATTATCACCAGCAGCCTTTAAAAAAAAACTAAAACCTAATGCCTATGTGAATATAAGGAAATGTTGGGATGGTTAAGTATTGTATAATATTCGAAAAAATAAAATCTAGGGAAAAGTATAAGAGAAAAATGTGGAAAAAGCAGATCATCGAATAAAATATGGCTTGCTTAAAAATAGGTGAATGAAATTGAGAAAGGTACTTTTAAGATTCCAAAAAAACAGAAAGTGTGTTAATGAATCACAAGACGTATATCAGATAGAATGTAGTATTTATTTAATCTAATGGATGTAGGTACAAAAGTATAGATATGGAATATTTCTTACTGTGTTTGTTGACTAACGTCTTAATATAAAACCATCCCCAGTAGCCAACAACATCATTTTGTATTGTTATTATAAAGAACAACCGAAGGCAAAAAATTAAAAATTAGGAAAAATACCTTTAAGCAATACTTTTGATCGCTGTGTAAGACCCACATGATGAGATACCGGCTATTGAGTTGAGATTTTACACGATTGATACGGATAGTCCCTGGTAGCGCAAGTTATTTATAAACAATTGCACACCCAAGGAAATGATGTACTCTGTTTAATTGTTTTCTTTCTTTTAAAGTGACCGTTCCATTATGATTTATTTGATATGTAAATTGATTATTAACTAGTCATTCAAAAATACATACCTATTTATGTCCACAAGCGATACATAATAACATAAAAGTTATTATGTAAAATAAATACACTTAATAGAAATGTACACTTAAGTGTCGGATGTATACGATGAAATATTTCGATTCTCAATAATACACACGCGCGCACGCCGGCTCCGGCCGTGTGTATGACTCTTAATAGTGTGCGTTACACGAACGGCACAATGGGATCGATTGAGACGCTTTTTAAACTAATTATTAAAGTAAATGCATGGGCATGATTTTTCTGTTATAATGTCTTAATAAATCTCTTGATCCGTGATACGATTCAAACTTTTAAATGGTTTAGATTGGTTTTTAACTGAATTTGGGGAATTCCAAAATGAAAAAATGTTGCACATATTTTGTGTAACTATTTTTTATGTATAATCCTTTTATGAATTAGCATGGCAAGCATTTTTTAGGGATTTTATGTTTAGCTTAGTTTAAGTTAAAAATAAAATCCTTAAAAAAAATTTGTGCAAATTATGACAAAATAACTGCAATATCACACGTTTTGTTAAAAAATATTTATTATTCTTTTTTCTTTGCGAATGATAATACTTGGGCATTAAATATGAAAAAGACAAAATTGACCAATGTTTTCGTGTATTTATTGATTGACTTCCGCTTGTGTATTGTAGACATAAAGCAGCATAAAAGTTATCGAGACTAGTAATAAAATTATAACAGAGCGAATTTTATAAATTGAAAATATTTTATTTTTTTTTCAAATTTATTTTGACTATCTGCAATCGGCCGAATAACCATAATCAGATCTTTTCCAATACTTGATGTTTGGATGGCTGATTCTCCATCGAGATTCAAAGCCATTTTTAAATTTACATATTACACTTTAGTGTCTTTTGTCAAGATTTAATATCTGCCATCTTTTAAGACGTGCAATTTGTTCATCTGTCTTTAACAAATCTTGGGCCAAATTATTTGCATGGCACCGAAGTCTTTCTTTGTATTTTATGCAACGGTTATTTATTTCCTCCTTGATGGTTGGTATACCTAGATATTCATGTATCTCAGTATTACGAGCATACTGTGATGCATTAGACAGCATTCTTAAGATATTATTTTGAAACCGTTGTAAAATCTCTAGGTTTGAGTTGCTAGCTGAACCCCACAATTCCAGGCCATAAGTCCAGATGGGTTTCATAATGCATTTGAAAATAAGCAGTTTATTAGTTAGTGAGAGCATAGATTGTCGACCTATCAGCCAGTACAGTTTTTGACTGTGTATATTTACTTCTTGTCTCTTTACTTTTATGTGGTTTGCCCATGTTAGTCTCCTATCTAAATGGAAGCCTATATATTTAGCACTGGCTCTGCATGGTAACTCTTGATTATCCATAGTAACCGGCTTGCAATGTCCTTTACACAATTTTCAACGCAAAGTAAATGTATATATATATATATATATATATATATATATATATATATATATATATATATATATATATAAAGTTATCTCGGGAGTATTTTATCAGAAGTACATAAGTACATTTTCTGCCCTAGTACATTTCCTTCTCCTTCAACATTACCTCCTGCAACATTATTTTTAATTTCATCTATAGCATGGTTCTTGCAAAAATTATGACGATTATTTTCTTTTAATGATAAAATTAATTCACATCTCACAAATTTGCAATTAAGTGTTAGTAATAACAAACTAATATAAATTACAAAATCAGAGAGACTAATTTTCTAGTGATTGATTAATAATTCCCAGTGATTGATTAATAAACTTTTTAAAAAAAATTTGCATGGTGTTCAAAAATATTACTATTTTTTTGAATTCTTATTTTACAAATTTTCATTTTATATCCCACATAATAAGCACGATTAAAACAATTTTTGATCCTTCATTTGACCCTCTCTCTACAAATCAACCCGAATTATAGTTTTTATGTTTTATATGTGTCTACTAGAAGCTATAGCCATGTCAAATTTTATATCAGCTTTCTAAATCAGCGTACACATGATAAATGGCTGTACAATACAGACAGACGAACATAGAGTAACAAGGACTTTGTTTTTAAAATTTTGGTAAAGTACTAAAAGGGAATCTTACTACATATGCCTCGAAAAAACTTAAACCTTTAATATTTAAAAAAAATATACATATTTACGTATGAAATGAAATTATAAAATGTATCTCCGTACTGTAATACTCAATAATCTCTAACAGTAAAAGCAAAATATCGTCTATTATAAAATTTGTACAAACCTTTTGTTTAGGCACGTAATAAATTTTTGCTCCAAATACCGGACGTCTGTAAGAAATCTTACATTTTTCCATTACTATCTGAAAACATATGAAATAACAACAAATTTTTCCATTAATTTACAAAGCGGTACAAAATATTATGCCTTTCAAATATATCATAGAAATATTATGTTACAATCATTTATACGTAATTTGCATTTTATCGTAACATACAACATAAAACTTACACTGTGTATAAGCCGTGTACGCATTATAAATCTATGGCACAAGCTGACGAAGAGCGATCGGATCACATGTCCTTACTGTTTGCAAGCACAAACGGTACTGAATTCAAAATATGCGCGAGCGCAGGAGATAATAATCGTTTTTATTTTCATAGAAGCTAGTATAGAACTTTGCGCGCGGAATGCCGTAAAAATTCGGCAACTTTTACCAAATACCAAAGGCTTCATATTTATGTCGTAGTTAAATCCGTGTACAAGAATGTAGGCAATCTGAATTTAAATACTATTTGAAGGACGTAACACTTATTGGCTAACCTTAGTTAACTGTGTATAATCTTGCTTTTTGGGATACGAAATTTTTTTATCCATCAACGTAAATTATGTTGCAATATAGTTACGGATCGTATTGCCATGTAGATTGGCTTATTTTTTGTAGTTAGTTTGGCACTTTCTCTTATTTTGTATTAAAATATATAATATTCTTATTTTATATTAAACTATGACTTATTAAAATTCACATAATATAAATTAAGAAGTTTTATTCTAATATCAATGTAATATTCATATTCTTGTTTTATTCTTCACTACATAACCCATATATTTTCCTAAATATCAGACTACTCAAAGTATATGAAGCAAATTTAAGACTTTTCAACCCTCTACGTAGGTATTATATCGCCACAACATGGATTATTATTTAACGATAAAATTTAACTCTGCTTTGATTTAACAGAGTAAGCTTATAAAATTATATAGTGCATGAATACAGCTGATAATATTTCCATTATTTATAGAAAAATAAATCAAAAACAAAATATTATCTAAATAAGAATAACTTTTACCCTCGTTTGAGTCAATTCACCGTGGCGTGCTGGGTTGATCACAAAGCATTCAGCCTTTAGCTGCGTGACGCTCCGCGTGACCCGGGTTCGATTCCCGGCCGCGTCGATCGCAATTGATTGGTGGCTGTAAAAGATAGCTCTCATAGCAATAAGTCAGCTACATGTATCAATTAAGTAAATTAAAGTACATAAATACAGACAAGACGCCAAATAACCCGTTTAGTATTTTTTGTTATCTGTACGGTACACAAAAGATATTTTGAGAGATCAGTAGTGTAGCAAAGAAAATTAAATTTGTTCAGTACAAGATTCAATTAAGACATTAAATTTATTCACCAAGAACAATTGGAAACTTTATCGGTCGCTTGATGTTTACATAAGGCGCAAAATAAAAGTGTAACGCAAGTATATATCAGAATATTCAAAGAAAATTTACCGCCGGTCCCTATAATTTATGTACGGTTATTTTTTGTTACTAGGGACCAAAACGTTATCGTTAGAGACATTTTTGCGCCCTAATAAACTACCAACTGACTAATACTTCTACTTTCATCTATTATCTCATGATATGATTGTTACCAATACCTGCTACTACCGATATTGAATGGAGATAGTAATTCATGAGGTTCATATGCAATTTAAACATATTCCAACACCAACCTCTAAAATTTACTATCCTTTGATTTCGTCACGTTGACGTTAATCTGTAATTCTGTATAAATTGCAAAAATTCTGTACAAATTAAAGATATTGTAAAAAACTTACGATATTTGTACAAATATACTATAATCATGTGTTACTTGTCTCTAGTTTCATTATAAAAAATGTCATAGATAAAAAACCTTTTATTAATTAATTTCTTCTATTCAACTTTTAACATTTTTCACTATGCTGTGATGCAAAAGTATGCAGCATACGGAATTTATTTTTATTCCGCTTGTTTTTATCTTGTATAACTTATGATTTAGATTCTTATTCGGATCAGCTGAAGTAATAGACTGATAAAGAGAGAAGTTTAATTTCAATTAAATTTAAGACTTTGAAATATAGGTATGCGCATATAATTACAAATTAAATACGAAATACTAAAGTGTAGCTGATGTAAATATAATGTCTTTATGTAAAAAAAGGTTATAAATGAGAGAATCTGTTATTTCATTGGATTAATATTTCTAATTATTAGAAACTAATGAAAATTTTTATATGTAGAATTTATATTGTTTTTTTTTCTGCAATAACAAAACTAATTGCAAACCATGATTTTTTTATAGATATTATAAATGTCAGTGGCTTGCATATTAAAGTTCTGGTTCATAGTTTTCTAATTGTCGTTATTTTTTGTGACGAACTGTTACTTCTTTTTCCCATGCTCTTCCTATTATAAGAAAAATAATTATATAAGTGGTGATTTTATTGCATAATTGATCAAATTAAACACAATTACATATTCCAAATATACTTATTAAAAAAATAATTAACAATTTATAAAGATTAATAATTACAGAGTGTACTAAAAATTTAATTTCTTTTGCAAGTAAAATTTGAGGTCAAAGAAGAAATAACGACTAACTTTAAAAGGTTTCATTTACTTTGTTAATGCACAAAATTAAAAATCAATGAAAATAAAGAAATAAAATCAAATCAAATAATAACTGCATATTATCACAATGACTAAGTGCTTTTAAAATGAAGATTAAAAAGCAAAAATTTGAAGAATAGTGGTGGAAATGGTAAAATAGTACCAAGAAATATATACAAAATTAGGTACTAAAATGCTTAAAAATAAAACCAAACTAAGTATGGCTAAATCAAGTCAAAATTAACTTTCAAAATAAAAATATATACGCCAAAATAAATAATATATAACATATAACAATATAAGAATTAAATTAAGAAAATGTCAGCAAGTTATATAAATAGAATTTGGATTGTAAAATATTGTCGTGAATTGAATTTTCTAAAACAGAGAACATTACGCACAAACAAAGAGAAATGTAATCATGATAGTCAACCTAAGAGAGAGAAACTCAAGATGCACTTCTGAATCAAAAAAAATTATACGTACGCTGAGTAAACACAAATAAAAAAATAATCAGTCTAACTAAAACATAATCGGAATATAATTCAACCCAATGTGATTGAAATGATATATAATGTAAAAGAAAACAAATCTTAGGTATTTAAACCAAACTGCTAATACAGGTCGCAAAAATAACAAAACTTCATTCATTGATGAAGCATTTCTTGGCTTTAGCGCTAGCATAAAATTGAAATGACTTTGTTGCTACTAGCTATGATAAAATTTGTCACGCGTTTTGGTCCGATCATCCGTAGTTATAATGTAAACAATTATGAAACTGATAAAGGTGACGTCTGAAATCAAAATACACTTCTTAAATATTTAATATAAAACGTGTTTAAAAAGTTCCAAGTTTTGTTGGGAAGTAGAATTTTCAAATAAATTATTTAAATTTCGTTAACACAGCTGTCAGTTGGCACTTTTTATCTCGTATTATATTTTTCGTGTAAAATAAAGAATATTATTATAAGGAGCAAGAATAAACTTAAACATGTATTGTTTAGATTCCCCACCTCGAAAGGAAAAACATAATTCTCATAAGAGCATTATTATTACATCCATTTTTCTCAGAAATTGCTTGACGTAGAGACTTGAAATATGGCATAGTAATAAAATATACAAGTTGTCCATTTTCAGTGGTTAAAAAATTTTAAAAATTATATAATAATAATATCGTAAGAAGTAGATGGAAAATATATTTTATTATATTTTCCATGGTAACTACTTAATAGTTAATATCAAGGTAACAGACTGTTGTGTCAGACACTGCGGTGAATGTGTTAATTTTTCACTGTGTTATTAAGAAGCAAATTGTTTTTGTTAGTATAAAAGAAAGCGGCGAAAATTTAACTTTATTGAGAAGTCAGCAAAAAGCTTTGAATATTACCGTATATATTCTATAATGAATGAATTAATGTCTATAACTTTTTATTACCCCAATTGTGACTCATATATTTGGTAGATAAATTATATACTTTCTGCGTATAATAATTTACATGACGTTATTTTGTATTATGATATTTAAGATATCTTTCCCATATATGCTTGATTCTTCGACTAGAACTGAGGCGAATCTGAATAATCAGGTAAATCACTAAATTTAAAATCACTTTTCTACATAAACATACTCCTTTATCTATATAAAGCATGTCTCAATTTCTTGATAAAAAAGCCTTCCCTAGCTCAAATGATTTTAATGTCAAGCTGAAGATGCAATATTTGCCAGATGTGACCGAATTATTCTCGTATTTAATTTCCATTCGACTAATTTTTATTGCGTTATCCTTGGCTTCACATATGTTGGGGATATTACATCCGTATATGAACTTAGCAGCGATAAATATATATTTATTCAACACTTTTCTTACACTTCCCACATATTTCATTTTATTTGATTTTTAAAAAGATAAGTTTATGGTTTTCTTTAATCTTTATCTTACGCGAAGAACTTGTGATATAATATTTAAAAAACATATTAAGGCACGTATTTACCGTGGTTAAATATATGTGTCGTAATATCTCCTTAAGCAACTATTTTCATCGACCATTTACAAAGTATAAATACATTTGTTTCAGCCATCAAGATTATTACATTTTCATTATTAAATGTGAATACACGTGGCGTAAGTTAACTAAAAATTCTGATGCTGTGTGTATTCGTTATAAATTTACTTTGTTTCATCAAATTGTTTAAAATTTAAATCTGTTGTATATATATTCGTAAATTAATTATTTTGTTAGGTTCAGTAACAGGTTGTACAAATTTGATTGGGTACCACTGTGTTGTATATATATATATATATATATATATAATACTACTGCAGAATTGGCCTATCATACATTGAATTTATTTAACAAAAATATTTAAGGATTATAACATGATGAAAGATAGTAAAGAAAATAACTAGACTTTAGAAGAGCTATACCTTTTATATCTTTCCTCGAAGGCATTTATTGAGGATGTTTTCCTGGTATTAGTTTTCAATTGAATTGGCAGTTTGGACAATACAATATTTTTGAAAAAAGTAAAGATAGGTTTAGGAACAAGTAAGATAATAAGCTTTCAGTGTATTATTAAATTCCAATAGCGCTGTCTGAAGATATTTTAAAATAATAAAATGAAACGTAAGAATGTGTTGTAGGTGTCAATCATAAATCTTTAACTATTCGAGACGTGACTTATATGCAGAAATATAATAATATTTATTGAGGCGGAAGAAGTAAGGATGTATAAAGTTGTATGGAATTCTCACTTGTATAAATATTCTTCGTGAAGGTCAGGATTGTATATATATCTGATTTAATCAACCAGTGGGACCAAGTCTTTAATGGTTGACATATATGAGATTATTGTACTATTTAGTAGTAGTTGAGGTAAATTAGTCATGTTTATTTGAAAACAGTTCTTTCCTATAAATAATGATAAATTGTGACTTTATTGGTTTAACTAAAAGACAAATGCCGTGAGTCCATTGACTAATTGAAGCCAACAAATTTGATCCACTTGATCAAGTATATAAAGAACTAGCAACATATCTACAGCGATAAAAATATGACTTAAGGCATTCTAAATAATATTGGGATTTCTTAAAACATTTCGAACAAACTAAAAGAATATCAAAGTCAACAGAATGAATTGGGTGCTGAAATAAAGAAGCACGAGGATCAACTTAAGAAGCACAGTTAAGGTTCCAGGATCGACTTTAAAACCAGTTTAAAGTTGACTTAGGTACTTATAAGCGTGTTGACCATAAAAATACGTCGAAGATTTTAAATAAAATCGATATATACCAAAAATCTTTAGATTACACAGTTACATAATTTCAAGTTTAAAAGCAACTCATGATATATATTCTCTACTGATAAAATATTCTGCTCATCGTTGAACAAATACGACACCCTCGATCTATATGTACAGAACATAAAGCTACAGAAAATATAAGCGGTAATAAAAATTTTAAATTGAGGAATTTCAAAATAAATTACCGACAAAAAGTGACCACATCGAACTTTGATATTGTTTTACAAGGCACATTCTGAATCTTTCGAATCCAGAACATTTTTTAATTTCTTTCTTATTTATAAGCAAGTGAGACTGAAGTATAAATGCTACTATCATGTTTTAAGATTTGTTATACATATGATTAAATATTAGAGGGTGAAAGATAATCTGCAAAACATTAGGAAAACTCATATCTCTCAAAAGAGCTGCCGCATCAAAAATAGTAAAATACATTTCGATTGCATTTTAAAATATTCTACAATGACTCAACTTGAAAGGGGTTGTGAGCAAAAAAATAAACATCCCCAAATTTAAGGTATTCATTAGTGGAAACTCAATAAAACCGCAAGTCGGTATAATGGTGTTCAGGCTAAATGATAATTTTTGCGAAATTATTTGGGTAAAAATTAAATTAGTTTAAAATTATAGTTCTAAAAATAAATAGGTAGTTATCAATCACACCCTAATCAGGAATATGTAGCAAACCGTTCGATTTGATGTGAATTTACTATCAAAAATAACCATGAGCGCATTTACTATATTCATATAATTAAAAGAAATCCTATTAATAACCCCCAATTTACAAAAAACCATAAAAACAAATTAAGTAAAATAACTTAAAACCAATATTGAAATAAATAAATTAAAATGGTCAACACATAATTGAAAAAATAAGAACATATAATTGAAAGAAATGTTTTAGAAATAACAAACTTTATTCATATAATATAAAATAATACGTGTATTGATATAATACATAATAGGTGACAAAATCACTCCAATCATAACAATAAATGAAATAGATCTCATAATAAAATATAAATTATCCTCATATTGGAAATTAAAAAATAGCAAGCAAAAATTTCATTCTAAACCATAAACAGCAGGGTATTTTAATTTTAAATATACATATTATCAAGTGCCATAATTGCATTTAATAGCTCTAACCAACCGCTGGGTCGATCTTAAAAGTGGCCAAGTCTGGTGGTGGAAAATTTTATTTAGCGTCTGAAATAGGGTGCATTAAAATAAGAGAAGGAGGGCGTTTTACAATATTGGATACTGAAATGAGGATTCAGTTGTCTCTAGATTTACTTTTCTTCATAGTACTTAATGATTCATTTTCAGTTTCGAAAAATATATAATTTTCAAGGAATGACCATTTGAAATTTAAATACACGTTCTAAAAAACTTCAGATAAGCTATTGTATTCGAACTGAATAAATAATATGTTCTCTATAAAAACATTGATATAATTTGCCTATTTTCATTTAATATGTAAAAAAAATATTTAAAAAATCCATTTTGGTGAAAAGTTTCAGTGTAAATTTCTTTATTGATTTTTGCGTTAATATCTCATTATCATAATGTTATTTGACAGTTCCAGCTATAGGTAATTACTTTATTTATGTTAAGACATTATTCTTTATATTTAATACTTACTCATGATTTAATTTTTACAATAAATAAAGAAATTATTAATAAAAGTGGTCATTATTAAAAACAACGCGATTCGAACATTTGACATAAAAAATGGAATGTAAAATATATCGGAAAATTTAAATAATAAGTGTCCACGTTTTAGGATTCCTACCTCAAAAAGAAAGGTAAGATCACTAACAGCTATTTTCCTCCTCTTGCACTTGACATAAAACTTTAAATATTTAGTAAAATATACATCAAACCGCACATACCCCTAGCAAACATGTAAAAACATTTATATCAAAATTTTAGGGTAACAAATTTTGGGGTAACTTAAAAAAAATGTATTTAATTCTATATGTATAGTGTAGACTAACTTCTTTGAAATAAGGAGACAAAAAATATTTTATCTTATTTTTATATCTTCAAATATATATTTCAAAATATGTTATCCTCTTTCTAATTCTCAAAACTATGCCAACTAAAATTATGAAAAGAAACACATTTTTGATAACAATTTGTACGAGTTCGTAGGAAAGCTACAGTTTTAAGATATACCCCATATTTTAATGAATTTTAAATATATAACAGGCAATTTACTTATTTTCCAAAAAAATAATATTTGTAAATGACTTAATAGAAATATTCAATATCCAAAGACTAAGTATCCTTAAATGTTTATAAGTACCTAATGTATACGAACCCCCATAGTGTGAGTTGTACTCATGTTAGAAAGATTTTGTGTATGGCAATTCATACACATTTCACTGTGACACGAATCGTCTTTGCCTTCCCTCGATAAATATAAAAACAAATTTTTATGGAAGTCCTAGGTCTGTATAACATCCATTCAACTTTCTGAAAATTTTCCTTTCACCATCGCCAATGTGCCTGACACGTGTAAGCAAATATTTACATAAAATTTACTGTACGTTAAATAATATACCAATATAAGTACAAAAATCACCACTGTTGTTAAGCTTTTTGCAGACATACTATGATGTTGTATGACTTCCTGCATGCGTGTTGAGTTAAGTCAGGTTATTTCATGTTACTTGGTCTTCTATCTATATTATATCGCTAAAAAATCTGAAGTTCTTACTATATTTGAACAGTTTTTGGTGGCACATCTGCGGATGCAACCATCTCACTAGCTAGTGTCCTCTATTCAATTTTGTTTTTGATCCAGAGTATTCACAATAGACTCGATATCTTCCGCTTTGTCTTGGGCAGATGTATGGCTAGAGAAGTACGTACTCTATATTTCCATGGACAATTCCAGAGCGTTTGATAATGGTTTGTGGCCAGCTGTTTTGCCTACGTTGAGATCCTAGGGAATATCTGTGGACCTCCGCCTCATTATAAGCAACTAGAGATCTGGTTACCTTCTTGGAGGATGGATTTATCGAAGAAAAAAAAATTACCTCTCCGCAAGGCGCTGCACTCAGTTCCATCTTATGGAACCCCATGTTGGAGGGCACAAATTTAACAGAACTTCAGGAATGTAGCATCATTTTCTGTGGCTAATGATACTCTACTTATAGTCGGAGGAGCCAGCTGTAGAAAAATAGAGAACTGGGCAACGGACTACTTCAACAGAATACTTGACTGAAGCACCGAGTATAAGCTTAGATTTGTCCTTCAAAATTCCGAGCTGACTATTTGGCACGACAAATAGTTGGTTATTTGGGCATGGTTCTTATAATGGTGAGCGCATAGTAGCGAGGAGACCTGGGTAGGTTTCTATGTTAACCCAATCAGTTTGAAGGTTGATATATTTAGCCTTAGATCTTTATACTTCAAGTTTCTAATATATTAACCCCTTTGTATAAAAAAAACATCTTTGATATCGTTTCTGCCCACTGGCAAACTAGGCAGCCTTTGCCACCTCAAACAAAGGACAACTCGATTATTTTTTCTGAGTATTTCTAAGTGAATTGTGTGAATCGATCTGGCTTAAATTCGATTAAAGTACGTCGAAATACGTTATATATACATATATATATATATATATATATATATATATACATATATATGTATATATATATATATATATATACATATATATGTATATATATATATATATATATTTAACCGTTTTAATGCCATGGTTCTTACTCATATATACTTAAAAATGCCAAAGAAATCTTTTGTTTTTTATGTCATTTACTTTTGTCTAGAAAAAAACTGTATCTCTTCCAAAAATTATCCAATTTTAATAATTTTTTCGGTGTTTTCTTAATAAAAACTTGTACAAGGATAATAAAATACAAAGAAAATTATGGAAATATATATTGTGAACAGAAATTATAACAAACACTGAAATCAATGTCATATCGTATTTTCGCAGTCCGGTACATCCTCCGTATCAGCAAAATAATTGTTATCATCACTATTATCACTATCACTCAAAATTTGCATTATACAAATTGTACGCGCTACAATTTCACTCCCACTATCCCATATTCTTCATAACTTGAAAAACGATCATTTTCACTCGAATTATTTTCGTATTTCGACATTACGTAAACATTTTCTTTTCCTGGATCCTTTTTATATTGTAATTACTAATAATATTATTATTTGAACTTTATGTAACACGTAGAAAATAAAAAATTAGCGATGCGCGCAAGCAACCTCCCTACCGCGCGCTAAACAGCAACTGATTTCGCGAGCGCCATCGCGCTCATGGAAAATTTAGTAAGTACGCGCACGAGCGCGATGGCACTCATCAGCATTCAATCGGATATATGTAATTTATATATAAAATTATATGTTTTTTATAAAATGTATACGCATAAACTTTCATGGTGCCCTTGAATTTGGTTAATGGTGGCTAGCATAGACGAAGATATTGTGAATCGCATCAAAATTTGAAAATCAAGGTTTCCGCAAAAGTTGAAGTTCATTTAATAGGGCTGCGAAATTCATTTAATATACATATATTACAAATATTTACAAACGTTACAAAAATTTTCAAATACCATATTTTACATATATTTATTTTATACGAATTTAAATATATTAGTTATGTATAGACAATATGTCTAGGATATTAAGGATAAAAACTTTCAAGTCTTCGTCTACGATTTTATAAATATTTGGAGATGATAGGTAAACATTGAAAATTTGAGCAGATTTTTTTGTTATATGGGATTTTTAAAATACAATGTCATAAATATAATAGGAAAATGTAAAATATACGTCTGCAAATATGTTTCATTAAAAGCAGTGTAGCTATTCTTTTGTTATCCGAAAACAATGATATATATATGTAATTTAAATTACCCGTAAATTTACTTAATTATGATTATATAGCTGATAAAAAGTTAATAAAAAATATTTTTCAAGTTACTATGATATCGAACACAAATAAATAAGCAATACAAAATAATTTGACATAAGATATTAAAGAAATGTTAAATAATATGTAATTTGTTAGGTATATTTAAAAATCCTGCATATGAAATTTTAATTCTTTATTAAATCTTCCTCAAAACAAAAATTTAATTTAACTATCACATAAGTAATTATATCTGAATCTCAATAATGTAATATGTACAATCTCAAATACAATATTATTGTAAGAGTGTATTTTACAAGGTATTTTAATTGACTCGCTAACAGCGAGGTCGGTTTGAGTTACTCAGGAACTGTACCTTAAACATTGTGCATTGAATAGTATTATGAAGGCTTAAGTGACTTTATCTCTTATTCATCGAACGAATATATTACGGTAATTACGTGTTCTACTCACCTGAAGATCTAACAATGTTTTATAAAAACCAAGTTGAAAATGTAAGACCGACGTTTAATTAGGATGTGCAAATTTTTGATGTACAGTTGAGTTCTTGTTCAATTACCATGTTGAACTTTCAATATAATTAATTTATTTGCAATTCTATACGTGTGAAAGTTCGAGTAAACTATTTTATTTTCTGATTTAATTATGTAGCATACATAACTACATCTCTTACTTTGTTCTGCAGAAACTATTTATAGACAAACCAATTCGATGTTTTTTTTTCTCTCGTGTGCTGGGTAGCCATATTATGATGCATGATTTCCCAATCAAACAAGTTAAAGAAAAAGTAAAGAATGAAAGTCTTTAAACACGTGTTGATCTTTGAAAAATAAAAAAAAAAATTACGTCACACACTTCCAGATAATGTGTGGAAATAGAAAAAAATATGTATGAACTACTATCAACTTAATTAAACATGAAAACTCGATAATCGTGTCAGCTCTTTCATCGTATTCAAGACGTTATTATTATTTTTTTTTACATAACAAAAATCATTTATTGCTTCAATAATATTAATGTGTTCAATCTAAGCAATAATTTGTTACCAGTCTGCATATATTTCAATGAGACCTTATTGGGAATACACTATTGTAATAGTCCAAATTGAAAATAATAAACGAATCGTCCATATTGGTTCAGAAGTTCCAGATAATACGTAAAAAATACAGACTATCAATTGGTCTTGTCTTTTTTTAATTCGGTTTGAAAATAACTCCACAAAAAACACATCACAATCAGAAAACAGGAAAAGAAGTTTTTCGAAGAATTCATAAAAATTGTTTGCGTTGATATCGTTTGAAAGTTGTGGTAAAAATTACAACTTTAGTAGAACGACTGGTTTTTCGCATGTTTCAAAGTATTTCATAACAGAGGCCAGTTGTAATTTAGAGGCATTGAAATTATTTAAGTCGACAAACATAATCCATAAAAGAGTGGACACTCTTTAGCGGAAGACAAAACAGCAAGAAAAAATAATCGAATAATTTCCTGAAAATAAGTTCTGGAAACTTAAAAATTAAATATCTATATTATCTTTGTTTAAAAAAATTGCATAAAATTGTTTATGAAGTCCAGCATAATAAATTTTACAAAATATACTATTCGCATATTACGCCACGGGCTTATTGTTTCATTTATATTAATGAAAAACTTAAAATGAAAGCAATTAACTCTTTACCTGTTGGTTAATTTAACTTCGTTTTAATGATTTGTTATTAAGTTGCGTTGTACATTTCGTGTAAACAAAAATACTAAACCTGCGAAGACATGCGCCTTATAATAACAAATTACGCCAGCCTAGAAAGTTACGATATAATCATAACTCGGATAATTTTTCAAGTCATCACTTTTAATATAATTTTTTGAGGAGAGGTGATATTACTATAAAAATGAAATGTTATCATTTTTTTAACTATTAAGGTGTTTTTTCTTTCAATTGTTTGACTATCAGAAAACATGCCTGTTGATTTTTACAATGATGTGTCAATTAGTTTCAATAGAATATTTTTATGACAAATATAACAATCTTCCACAAAAACTTCATTCCTCGTGCTCGGTGACTATTTTCGACTCCATTTTGAGTTTCTAATCCATTCTTTTTCCTTTCACTTATTTCTAGCTTTTAAACTTTTTGTGGTTTTTGACCTTTTATCTGTTTTTCTGAAACTTAAACAATTAATATAAATTTATAGCATTGCTTGTAAATATGATTGAAGAATATTTACTAATTCAATGATAATAATAAAAAAAACGCGTGGTATGCATTGTTGGTTTACTCTTTGCTTTAGTAGATTTTTCCAAATCATAAAACAATTTATATCAGATATTAGTAAACTATAGATATATCAGAATTCAACGTGATGTTCACACATACCCATTTCTTATTTGCTAACATAAAATACGAGGTATCATTATCACACACAATTACTAAGTCAGCTACTAAGCAAGAAATTATTACAGAATAATCATATTACTTCACTTCCTTTTTTTTTGAATTTCGCCTAAGAAAACCAAAAATCAAACTATTCATAAATGTTTAACTTAATTGTTTAATATATTAAGATAAATAAATTGTTATCATTATGTCGGAAAACAATAAACTTATTTAATTTGACGACTTATCATAGGCATCATCGCCGCCAACATCAAGACATCCTGTAAACAATGGATACCTAAAGCCAAGTGGAATGACTTAGTTTTTGGTTCTTTCTAACTTTTTTTGATCTCCCCTATCCCATTACGGATGGTAATGGGATGGGGATGTTTTTTTGATCTCCCCCATCCCATAAGATCCCATTACTTTTGCTCGGTTATCCGATATGATGTTGCCGCATTACGCTCGAACTACGAACACGTCTGTTGGCTAGAACCAAAAAAATTTGTAACGCTAACGTAATTTCTATTAATTTTCAAAAATGTTTATCAGCACTACGAGATCCTATTATAGCTTTCCGAATTTATCATCAAAATTTGCTCTCTTGCGTCCTCAAAAAACATGACCACATATAACAAGCAGACACAGCGGCCCAAAGAGTCACTTTGGAAGAGAGCAGAGGTTTGTGATTAGTTTTGGAATCAATTAACTTTAATCATATATATATGTATATATATATATATGTATATATATATATATATATATATATATATATATATATATATATATATATGTATCTAATGATACGTGTAAATATGGATGTCATTCTCAAGGAAAATTTGATTTCGGGCTAAATAGTTTAAATGGGTTAAACCTGTACCAAATTTTATGTACACGCATTCAGAAGTTATGGAGTTGGCAAGAAAGGTGCAAAATAGCAAAAACTAAATAACACCTTGCAGAACATTAATTGCAAAATAACAAATGTGCATCCTTCTATGCAAACACCCATCCATCCAATGGGTGGTTGCATAGAAGTATATATATTTCTTACTTGCAAGTTGTTATCCACCAAACTTTCTTATTTATAATATTGGAATTGATTTGCAATATTCACTCTCAAAATACCATCGGAATGCAATAAATCCTAAACTAATTGAATTTTATAGGGGAATAATGATAAACCTAAATTAGTAATTAGGTTTATCATTATTCCCCTATAAAATTCAATTAGTGTAGGATTTATTCAACAAGAGGTTCCTGGGCAGTTTTAGTGCATGGCATTAATTGCTTACGTATTGAAGGACGAAAGGTTTCCCGGACACGTGGACGCGTCTAGGCTAGCAACGCTTTAAAATATCCTTAGATGACTGTTAGAAATTAATTCAACGTAGATCCTGTTTTTTATAAATTTCCAATTTACTTGTTAATGAAGTGAACACTCGGAGCTTAATTTATGTAAAAGGCGTGAGAAACATGCCTCGTGATGGTTACCAAATCATCGTGTGTGTAACATTCTTAAACACAAAAAGCAGGCTCCGCTCGGTGAAAACCGTTCATAGTGATTTAATTTCTGAGAACCGTACTCTTGTTTAAAATCTTCACCATAAATTTCACACTTGATAGCCAGTACCCGACACAAAATTGAATTTATTTATGCACCACCTTATTTGCATGTATGCGAAACGTTATTGAAAAGAAAGGTTTAATTATGTAGTTAAAAATAGTAAATAATATTTGGAAAAGTTTAATATAATTTCTTTACTCTTAAATATAATGGCTCTTAGATAAGATAGAATCTTAATTTACCCTTAATTGTAGAAAGTTCGAATTGGCTTTTCGAATAAACTCCTTCTGGTTAAAAAGAGAAAACGAAAAAAAAAATTATTAAGTACACGAGATGCAGGTAATATTGCAAAACTCTTCGGTTATGTATTGTATTTCACCATTTACACCTGTTTCCTATGAAGTATACAACACATAGGACAAGTATTCCTCTAAGCAGTATTCTTATAAAATAAACCAGATAAATATTCGTACTTCGTAAAATAAGTGTTAAATTCAAAAAGAATATTTAAGTAAGGTGACAGTAGAGAAGTATCGAATGAGGTAAGAAAGGTGCATAAAAGCAAAAATAAAATAATGCAAAAGCTAAAAACACATTGAACAAACGATACATTTGTTTTTTTATTATATCTGATGTTCGTTTCGTAAGTAATTTACGAAAAGTATAAAATGTAGCGGGAATATATCGTATAAAAGTATTTATAATAACTGCTATTCATTGTTTCAAAAATAATTACTCGGCACATTGTCAAAAAAGTCCTTGAAGTGGTATGAAAACTGAACTTCCGAAATTTGATTTGTTTGAAAATAACAGTGTTGGTGGGCGTCAATGTCGTTTTTAGACCTATTTTCTTACCAGGTCTAACTCAATAACCATTCACTTAGCCACGTGGAATTTTTAATCAAATACAGTAACCATAACACATATTTGTAATTAAATAACAAATACTAAGTTCACATTTAGTGAAATGAGTTTATAAACTCATCACCCACGTCCTGATCTTTAAATAGAAAATTCACTGAAACTCGCAATTAAATATTTATGCTATTGTTTTTAATATACCACCCAATAATTACTAGCATTTACTCGATGTTTAGAAAACAGAATATGATATCCTCGGTATCAGGGCTTCTCATCTTCTTTTGTTAGAGGATTACACTTATTGCAGAGATCTTGACTTGCATTTCAAAATTATTTTACTATAGTAGTACATGTGTATGTGTGCGTGCATATAGCTATGACAAGTTTCTGGTATCTCCATTGTTTACTTTCAAACTATGTTTTTAATTCGAATGACCTAGAAATAAATAGAATAAGAAAAATTAGCTGAAAAGCTGTCTTACAACAAAGATACACAAATACTACATCGTTTAAATAACTTTTGAAAGGCAATTTCGAGTATAGTTTTGAAATTCAGTTCTTTTTGCGGAATAGTCGCAAACAACCTTATTATATTTCTATAATGTTTCTTTGAGAAATTATACATGCCTTTATACATTAACGAATTTAATTCTTATTAAGTCATTATTATTTACGTTTTATCGTTTGGAGTACGTAAAAACGTATTTTATCTAAATAACGTTGTACAATAAAATGAATCAGGTATCAAGTCCCATATTTAAGATGTGCTGTATTATTTTTGTAACAAATATAATTTAAGACTCATTTACCAAAGTAAAATAAAATTGAAATTCTGATCCGTAAATGGATATTTGATAATTATGGATAAAATATTTTCGATTTTCTACTGTTTCTCATTTTTTTTCCTTTAACTCTATAAACAGTATATAAAACACACTTCATTCATTCACAAATCATTCTAAATGATGCTTATCATCGCCGTTATAATACGTTTGTAGAAAATATCTATGGAAATTTTAGATTTCCTAAGTCATCGCACTTAGGAATCACTTCAGGTTGTCACTTGAAAAATACTCGTAGTTCGTACGAACTAACTTTGTACAATTTCTGTCCTATACGTGGAAACTTCTGGAACGTGTCATTGTTTTAAAGTCTACTGTAGTATTTTTATAATTATACTGAGAAGAGTGTTTTATATACTTATGTCTTTTTCTTCTTGGCACTACAGCCTGGAGCAGACCATTGTCGTCCCAACGAGATTTTTCTATTAGATTCTATCAGATGCTTTATGTTTCTAGTTGGTCAAATTTAATATTTTTAAGTTATTCTCGACATGATCAAGCCTTTCGAGTGCAGGTATTTTCAGTTTCCTGGTACCCTCTGGCTTATTGAAATATAGTAGCTTAGTCGGATTGTTAACCTCTAATCTATATAAGTGTCCATGTTACGTTATTCGGTTTGATTTTATGAATAACAATATCTGGTTGTTTATATCGATTTAAAGTTTAATTATTGTAAAGCAGTCGTCAAAGCTTTTTTTTTCTTGGATAGCAACGAAGATTTTGCGTAGTATTTTCTTTCCAAAAATTAGTAGACTGTTTTGTATATGTTTGCTCAATGTCTATTTTTTGCTGCCATGGAGGTATACTTATATACTAAATTTCTAATCGCTATTTGAGGTAATATTACGTTCAAACACTTCATTTCTGTTTTGACTTTACGATGTTTTGTATTTATGTATGTGGCCGATTTATGGCATATAAAAATATTTTTAGGAACTTCGTTTTCCTTACATCGTTAGTTTAAATACAACGAGATAAGATACACAAAGAAAATGTACTTTTACGACTTTTTAGAAACACTCTTGCTAGGGTTTTATAATAAAAAAAATATCATTCTAATTGCATGATTTCAGAGTAGTAAGTTAACTTATTAATAACAATTAAATGAAACTATGTGATATAGTATTATTTCTAGGGCTATTAGCAAAGATCTATCTTTGCTAATAGCCCACCTGAAGATGTGTAATACAACGAACCCTAGGTCGTGGTAAAGAACTTAAAGGAAGTAGAAATGATATTAAATCACGTAGTTTAATTTAATTGTGAATAATTAATTTCAACAAAATTAACGACAAATGTATTCAATATTTAACTTATTAAATTTTTAGAAAAGGTAGTATCGCACTTTCGGAAAATTAATTTCCATTTCATACCTGCTTTACATATTTCTCAGGAAAATGGTTAAGGGTAAACTTGAATGCGTTAATAAGGTGACATTATCCCAGAATTATCCATTATTTTATTGAAAAAATAAACAATGTGTAAGTTAGTTTCAATTGAAAAATATGAATGAGTGTAACCTATTTATATGACCAAGTAGATTCTACTGCAAACTTTGTAGTTGTTAAGCTGAAATGGGCTCCTAAAATTTACACGTTTATTATGGAAATTGTATGTCGCATATCGATCGCAAATCGATTTTTCGTATCTTAATAAATAGAATAATTTTATTTACGGATTTTGAACGTAAATAATATTGCAACCATGTTAGCTCTGATTTTAGTTCGGTTACATTTATCGCACGTCTAATATTTTCGCCATGTAACATAAATATTTGTGTTTTATGATACAGTTTTCTTTGTACAGTTTGTACAGTTAATGAGAAAAAGTGATTGAAAAGAAATTCAATTATAATAACTCGTATAATTGTAAATGTAAAGTGGAGAAAAGAAATATTAGTTTTTGTTTTTATATATCCATAACAGATTATTTTACATTCCCAGCATCAAAATATTTGGATAAAATCTTTAATGGCATTTATAGAAAATGTTTAGTAACAAAAAAAAACAAAAATAATATTTTTCACAAAGATTGTAATTCTAAAATTGAAACAATTAAGACAAATATGAATTACCAACATTAAATATCAATCAACAAATGTTCAATTTCATTTTTCTTACTAGAATATAGTCTATCTTATAATCGCAATTTATATGATAAAAATATCTACATATAGAATTATCTTATACATAAACATAATGATAACACTCGATCTAATATTTATAGGGACAAAATTTAAAGGCATATATTTCCATTATTAAAAGAATTTTTGTTTCTTACTTCTAGATTTTTGGATTTTATTCTCAAATAAAATCAAAATGTCCAAAAAATGTCCAATGGACACTGGATATTTTTTGGACCTTTTTTTAAAAGCTATAAATGTGAGTCCTACTCATGTATTTTAATTATATAATAACTGTTTTAGAATTACTTTGTGATAATCCATTACGGATTATCACATTCAATTATTGTAATTACAGGCTTTTTTATATCGCTGAAGAGCGTATACCTATATATGCACTTGTTAAACCAATTCAAAACAGAGTAGAGGCTAAGATTATATCTTGAAATGCTGCTAAAATGAAGTAATAAATTTCTAGCTGACTGAAATGACAGTACTCACCAAACTAAAGCTTAGCATTTTAACGTTCAATTTTGTAAAGAAAATAGAATATAAAAGTAGAATATCAAATCTATATAAACTAGACATATATTTAACAACTATTATCGCGTGTTAAATACATCTATTTTTGTCGACAAATTATGAAATAACACGGGCAAAAACGGGCTGGCGTAGATGAAAAATAAATTATTCTTTTTATAATCTTTAGAAACACGGCTGTTAATTTAAATTACCAATAAATTCAAAATCCTTAAGATAAATCAAACAATTTCTAATAGCATTTTTTTTTTCGGATAGAGGCAAGGTGCCGTTCAATTGATAATGATCACTTAAAATTATATACGAGCGAAAGTACGTATAGCGATAAATAAAAATTTGTTTTGGAAACAGATTTGCAACAACTTAAGCTCATACAAGTGTATCTGTTTTGTATACCTACGAAGCGGATGGCATTGAACGACTTGCGCCATTTTTTACGCCTGTGCAGGTTTATGTTTTGCAAACAACCTACAAACACTTCTAAAATACACTAAATCGTTTCGAGTTGTATCGCTAAAATATCAATATAATTTTCACTTTTTTTGTTACAGGACTGAAGTAAAAAATGTAAAAATTATCTAACGTATTAGTAAGAATTTATTAAGAATTAATTTACTTCTTTCGTCGTCGTTTGGTTTTCACATTAAATGAGATTTATGAACCGTAGAGAAAGGTTTAACAGTCTATATCATTATGCTTATAACATAACAAATACTTAATTCTATAATGAATGGCGATAATCATTTTAGCGATAATTGAAGACGATATCCTACCTACAATAGAAGTGGCCAAAAATAACATCACAGGCTTAGACTTATTTGTCTGGCAAAAAAAATGTTACCTACGAGTCTGCACTGATTATTGTATTAGTATGATTTATTAACAATAAATCTTTCACGATCATCTATGCTCTGAAAATCTTCCTGTTTGATATTTACGATTTAAACAAAGTTCAAAAACGCATGTAGATGAGTAGGTATTGGCAAATACTGCAAAAATTCCACGCAAAATAATGTCAAACATATTTAAAGTTATAACAGCGGCAGATGTTAGATGTATTTTATATGATTCTAACATAAATAGAAAAATATATGAGGATGTAAATGTTTATTTAGAATATTATCAAAAAAGTACTTTTTAAAAAATAACAGAAAATTATTGGTATAATCCGAGACGAAGTACACTCGGGATAACCGTATTTTATCATATTTGATAAAATACGTTTATCCCGACTGTACTTCGTCTATTACCGTTTATTGCAGCTGACAAGTAATTGTTTTTTTAATATCTTCAACATACAATTAATTAATTGTTGACCTTGTAACTTGCGAATAATGAAATTACTGACAAATATTATTATAAGTTTAAATTAATCAGTACTAACATCTGGCCAAAAAGGTAAAAGGGTTTCAAAACATTTTTTTAAAGAATTTTATATATTATTATTGAAAATATTCACAATTTCTTTTATTTTCTCCTAACTATAATTATATCAATCAATCTAAATCTCATAATTTTTGAGAAAGTCACGATATTTTATGCCCGTAACACATCCAAGCAATTTATTTACAATATGAACTCTAGTTTAAATACTCGTAAATTATTTAATAAAAATACTAAATACATTTAAATAGTCATATGCTTGTGTATAAATATACAAAGAATGATTCCCCAGTTATTAATGCAAGTTTTATTCATACTTAATGAGTTTAATTTGTTTTGGATAGTATCACATATTTTTTAGGCATAATATCAAATTACCCAATAGCTGAAGTATGTAGTAGGTCTCAATATAATTTTCTTTTATTTCACAAAATGAAAGAGAAGTGGAGTTTCTCCTCAGGATAACATATAATTTATTCTCTGATATACGTACATCTCAATACTGTAATTATGGCGTTATACAGAATATCCCGTAAGTCCTGGACCAACCGAGAAAGAGCGATAACTCAAAGTGTGACTGGATTACATACACAACTTTACCTTAATGAAAATCTTTTAGTTATCTGTAGATATTGACATTTTTTTTAAAGTATGCGAAAATCACTACTCTGGGTCAATCTTTTGGGTGCTACGACTTCCAATTAAGCCTGATTGTTACTTGTTTTATTTAAATTTAGTTGAGTCCCTTTTCAGATTAATTGAAACAATTCACAACTTGCAAAATTCTCTCAAAGAAATTTAAATATATACTTTTCAGGATTTTGACATTTTCGTCACCAAAATTTAGCTGAACTAAATTTACCACTCAGAGCTAGTACATCATTTAAAATATTGGCACATTTAATGTAATAATTATAGTAATCAAAACCTTATTGCATTCAACTATAAAAAAATATTTACACTTAATAATTGTAAGCACGCTTTATGAGATAATTACCATATTTCAGAATTTTCCTCTAAATGTATTTTTCGTTAATTTTTTTTTCATGGGATTGTTAAATACTTTGAAAAATGATAAAAGAATTTTATTTACAAGTTTAAAGGTGGGAAGACTTATCAAAAACTCTTCCTTTTTATCATATTTTTTAAATGGCCCAACGTCAGGAGTAAATGTACGAATAAGAGAAACAATACATAAATGTTACTCGTTGATGTGTAGGTAAAAAAACATTTCTAATTTTGTAATCTTTTGAAAAAAAGTGGTAAGTTCATAAAAAAATATGTTTTGGCTTTTAAATTTTTAAATTCTGTAGGTCGAAATTCTGCCAGGATTTTTACGAAAACGTTTAATCTTTAAAGTGGAAGGCTGAAATCGTAATTATGGTGAAATCAACAAAAGTATGTTACGAAAATGTTGCTTGTTATTGTGAAAGCTTCTACTTTTCATACAATTTATAAACGTTAATCACATCTTCTGGCGATATTTGGTCCTAAATTTCTTAGTACGCAGCAAACGCGATTAAAAATAAATCGCGTTTGCCGTGGCATTTCATTTCTGATGTAATTACAATTTACTTATGATTATTTTCCCTTGCCTTATTCCTTTAAAATAATCTCATAAGAAATAATCAACAGGGTTGAGATCTGTTGAACGTGGTGGTCATCTGCTGGTTTCTCCTCGTCAACCCATACTTTTTTTTCATCAGTCTCCTAATTTCTTATAATATTTTTGACTTCAAATAAACAAATAACATATATGTGTAATTCCTCTTATCCCTACATTTACTCCCGACATGGGCGCCATTTAAAAAATATGATAACCTAAAAAAATATGATACGTTTTTAACCCATTGGAGGCCCTGGGTACATTAAGATAATGTGGCCCATATGGGACAGACAAAAGAATACTTTAATAAAACAGACAAAAAAATAGATAAACAAAATTCTTGATTTATTCAACTGCTATTTTTATTTCTTTACATTGACATTAAATTTATAGAGATTTATAATATAATCCGTAGAAATAACCATTTTAGCATTCATTAGTTAGTGTCTAAAAACCTATGTCGATAAAAGAGGTACCCTTCCAGTTTTGAAATAGCCAAGATCGTTAATCACTTCCTCAAAATATTTGTCTGTGAGCATGTCACATTCTATGGACACAAGCGACAAACTGGTCAATCTTTCTTCAAGTAATGAACTTCTTAATTAATTTTTTATTTTTTTCCATTTGGAGAAGAAACCCTTCCCACCGCAGTTAATCGCCATCATGCTCAAAAATATTCTCAATGCAATTTTTACATTTGAAACTGTGTCTTCAATATTGTTTTCTTTCAAAAGATGACAAATTCCCAATATACTATCAGTTTCTTCATTTTTACAATGAACCATTTTCAAGTGTTCAGTTAAAAGCACACATTCAATTTCCAACTCTGTCTGTTTAACGTCTTCTTAATAGATTTCAGCAAATTCTTTGCAACTTTGTCTCAACTCTTCGGAATTCAGAATTTTCAGGCGAAAATGCAAACCAAACCAATGATTAATATCCTTGTACGAACCCAATCACTGTTTTAGATACACACTCAGGACAAAAATTATGGGAAGAAATGTTTCTACTTTAAATTACTCTTTTCCATTCCATTCAAGTGACAGCGCACAGCCATCAAAAAACCTCTGGCGTGAGCTTCTTCGTCTTGTTCTTTGATGTAAGTCCATGTATTAAGATTGCATATTTTTCTCTTTGGTGGGCGATTCGAAGTAATCAAATGTATCGCTGTAGTTAATAATAAAACCATCAAGTGAAGTGATCAAATTAGTTGCAACTTCCGTTGCTGTTGCTTATTTCTGAAGATAATTACATGTTTTATCTACTCTTTCCTATATTGAGGTCAACATTTCGGTTAGTATAATAAATTCTAGGTTTTCCATTTTTCAAAATAGACTAAATGCTTCGTATCTGGTTCTTCGTAGTTGTTTTGTATCATTTGCGATAGACATCAAAGCTTTTATAATTTGTTCATGACCTTTACGTAGTGCCCTTACTGCATCAGATCATTCCAAAAAACCTTTGATGACAATGTCCCGCACATGGTACAAAGATGGCAAATTCACATTTCTCCATAATTCTTGCTCGTAGAATAGTATACATCCCCGGCATGTTTGAAATATTGTCGTAGCTTTATTTTTTGCAATATTTTATGGGAATATGTAAAAATTCAATATGATTTCCGCTAAATACTAAGATTTTGCCTTTTCATAGATGCAAATTTCAGAAACCTTTCAACGGAAACACGTACACGTACGCATTTTACGTATAGAATTATAAAAGTTAGCTGGTTAACATGAGATAGATCGGGCGTACTGTCAACCCTAATGAAAAAATATTTTGATAATTTAACTTCATTCATAATTTTTTCCTAGGACCTGTTTTCCCATCATGCCAATTAACTAAATAGAGATATTAATTGATAAACAAAAATGTTTCCTTCTCCAAAAATTCCAAATGTTTTAAGAGATCTGCAAGATATGGATCAAATTCACCTGATAACTCCATACGTCCATTGCTAAGAGATTCTAGGAATACATTGTCACCTCAAAACGCAAGCTCTTTTGATGCCACAAATTTTACAACAGCTTCAATTCGTTTAATCACATTTCTCCATCCTCTCTTCTTTTTGATGTTGAGAATTATCTCTGTCCTCTACCAACCGATTTACTTCATGCCAGATGAGTCATCATAGATTGCCTGTGTACTGGGCTGTGATGTGTTAAAATTATATGATTAATGTGCTTCTTATCATAACATCTACTCGAAGTACAAAGGTTTATATCAGAAGTGTTAAATAAGCAACACAAAAAAACAAAATACCAATTTTTCGAAGGCGAATACAGCAACCATTTTCTTTTGACGCTTTCATTATTATTTAATTGAAGAATAAATATGCTTTAATGAAATACCCAATTACTGATCTATCAACATCTGCTTTTTGTAGACTCAGGATGCCCCGGAAAGCCATAATCTTTATTTTGAAAACATGCGATATATATTACGAATTCAATCCAATAAATTTTACGACTTTTTTCTGTAAAATCTTCATGAAAATAATCGGCGTGGCCGTATGATATATTTTCTGAATTGCAAAACTGTTCTTGTTCAACTGAATCATTTATCATTTTTGATGCAGTCACCGAAGTTGTTGCATTTTCACCATAGGGATGGTCGTTTTTTGTACTATTTGATTCATTCTCTTTTCCAAAATTGATTGAAGTAGGCATATTACATGAAGATTTTGAAATTCCCACGATTTGTGATCGACGCGATTCATCATGTGGAAGATTTATTATTTAATTGCTACTTATAGAAGTTCCCCCTGTAATAAAATATGACGTTAATTTTGATAACTTTTTAATTACTTCTTTCTGATGTGCTTTATTTTCGTTTTTCAGGTCTACTAAGATATAACCGTTTCGACATACTATATTTTAAATTAGTATTTTTTATTTTCTCACACCCAAAAACAGGCGCACGACATAAACCATAAAACAAAACAGATGTACGACTCCTTTGTGTAAAACTTTTGTGTTTTGCAATTGTTTATTAGCGGTTTTTGATTTTGATACATTTTTGTAGGTGTCATTCTGAATTAAATGAGATCTGGCTCAAAATTTTATGAGCTTTATGTTGAATTAACATCATTCCAACATTTTTACTAAAAACAAGTAAATTGTAATCAGAAATTAATCGCAGCGCCACCGTTTGGATCAATTCACGATCGTCCGTTTTCCGGTCCAAAAGAAGTTGGTGACACCATTTAGATGGAAACCGACCTCCTCTCTATGTCTGTATTCGTTGATATTAATGATTAAAAATCTAAACTAAATGCGTAATTTATTTGTATTTAATTTATTTAATTAAATAAGTAATAACTTGTTAGTTATTACTTATTCACAATATCTTAATTTATAAAAGTTGATAATTTGATAATTTAGTTAAGTTTGATAATTTATTTAAATGTTCCAAACGTTATTCTTCTATTCAATGAAAATAAGACGATTCATTTAGTACCAATATAGAATAAATATTTTTTCTTCATCATCCACTGCAAGTTTAATTAGTTGCCATATAAGCAGCAAAAAATGTATAAATACGAAATATCCTTAAAATCATCGCATCAAACTTTTTCATATTTATATTTTGTGTAAAAATCTTATAAAGGTACTCAATTGCAGTATCAATCGAATGCTTAGAGGTGCATTATAATTAAAAAGGCTCAATTTAATATTAATTCACTATAATAACTGAAATAAAAAAACATAACCTACAATCTCTCATTTGTGCACGGAATATAATTATCATAACGGTAGCCCTTCTCTTAATTTAAACTTGGCACGAGTCGCAATCGCAACACTTGATGAATATCACAAAAGAAAAAAATAGAAACGTATTTATATGACCATGTTCATAAACAGATTCAAAAAACTTTTTGTACTAGTTCATTGATGATGTTTCTTTAAAACAGTGTATTATATTATACCATTTACTCAGTATTAATTTGTTGATACCGACTGAAATTGATTTTCGGGCGAGAGTAGAGCACATTTTCAGCGCTTCATGCATGCAAAAGCTAATAAGCTATTAGTTATTGCAATCAGTAATTATTAATTGATTTTTTCAAAATAAATATATTTATCGATAACAAATATCGGTTATCGGTTGGTAGTCTGACAGGAACTAGGAGACACGCGTCGGTCGCGAGCCCTGGGTACATGCCCAGAGTACCCAATGGAAATGAGGGGCCTGACTTTTGCCAAGTCTTTGAATGTTTTTAACTACAATTAAAAATGTTTAAACTAACATTCCTTTCATTGCTTTGTTATTGCAAGTGAATTATAGCCAATTGCAGACAGGCAGTTTGAACTTTTCTTTTAACTAAAAATAAAAACTAACTTTTTTTTTCAAAATGTCATAACTTTTTTAACCTTTAGTTAATTTTATTGTTTAATTAGAATACGTTAATATTTCGCATGAAAAAAAATTAAAGAAAAAAATTATTACATGAAAATTAAAGCATAGGATACTTACCTCATAATGAGCGCCTTCTGTAATTAAGTGTGAATATATTTCTTTTATAGTTAAAGGCAATAAGATTTTTATTACTACAATTTTTTGATCACATGTTTAAATTTTTTAAATAGTTTTCCTGTCCTAAGTGGTACTTTTTTCAGCACAAACAGTGAAATTTTGGTGACGAAAATTACGAAATCCTAAAATGAGTGCTTTTGAATTTTTTTAAGAGAACGGTATTATTGGTTGCAAAATGTTTTATTTAACTCTAAACCAGTATTACTGAAATATACTTAACTACAAAAAATTATAATCTGACTAAATTTGTAGTCGTGGCATTCAAAAGATCGATCCAGAGTAAGGATTTTCACAAATTTAAAAAATTTTATATCTTCAAAACTAAGAGATTGTGATTAAGATCAAATTTTGTCAGTAACCTAGAGATAGCTTGGTCTGTTATCTGTTTCGGTCAGTCCATGACTTACGGGATACTCTGTATATGCAAGACATATTCAAAGCTTGGTATAAAATTTAAACAAAGTTTCGCGCGCGTGTGATCAGTAACATCCGCCTCTTATTTGAAACCAAGTTAAAGACGCGTATACATAAAAAAGAGAGATATCGTCGTGAAGATGAAAAATGCTGCATCACGTTTGCTGAATGGGAATGAATTAATCCTCTAGAACATTTTCGGTGACCTCACGTGAATATTACGTCTTCTGAGAGGTTATAATATAGTCTGAGCACCATATATAGCAACAGGTGCTATGCGTGTGTATTAGGGCTTTGGTTGTTTTTAAATTTAATCTTCAAGGAAAACAATAAAATCATTTTATCCATACGTTTCCTTTACTATTGACTAGGTTTTATTTTATATAATAATAATAGGATTAGAAATGATGACGTGCATTCTGTACTTTTATTGCACTACGCAAATTTTAATTGAGATAGATAAATATTTTAACAGAAATTTTCAGGAATAGAAATATATTTAGGCCCACTATTTCTTGAACGTATTATTAATGCAAAAGTACCGAATATTTCTTCGAATATTGGGAACATGTACATTACATTAGATGTGAATATGCACATTCATTCAAGAGAAAAATAAAAATGTGTTCATTAACTATACAATAGTACATGAGTAAATTAAAATTTATCCTAAAAACTTGCGCAGAGATTTGTCCATAAATTAAATTTATTCAATTTAAATATTTGCCGATTTTTTAATGTGAATGATGGCGAAATATTATTATTTTGGAACTAAAAATATTTTGTATTTACGATGGATATTTTAAACCAGAAACACTGAAATGAACGCACGTTGGTTTTACCTATTAAATGGTTAATTAATACTGTTCAAACAATTAGAATATCCAGGAGTATTATCTAGATTAGAAATTTAACTATATCTAACAAGCAGGATATTATATAAAGCATTAAATGTCCAGTAATGAAGAATTGAAACCTATTTGTGGCCGGTCCGGTTGTGTTGATGAAATTCCTATTTGGCGTTCATCTTATTTTAGTTACTTTTTGTAAATTTAAGAGATTTAAATTAAAATTTCCAACTTTGTTTTGCAATGGTCTCTATGTTTTACTAGCTTTTCGTCCACGGTTTTGCTCGCGTAGACTACTCGTTTTTTAAACTTCAGTCGAGTTTTTAACTTTCGGCCGTTCAGGCCACATGCAATATTAAAGTGTTGTGGTAGTTTCGTTTTAAGAAATCACAGGAAACCAATGTGATCTTGCTCGAACCGTTATTACAATAAAAATATTTTTTAATCAAAAATTTTATATCGGAAAATGCTGAAATACCTGTTTTATTTGTTGTGAAAATCAATAATACTATGTTTCACGTACAACGTAAGAGAAATATTTTTCCTGTATAAAATTTATCACTCTCTTCACCCCCTTAGGAGATGAATTTCACGAAAACCATTTTCATTAACGAGGCCTACAGTTTATAATCAACACTCTCTTTAAATTTGAAATTTCTATTATCAGCGGTCTGGTCTGAGCGTTGATATGTCAGTCAATCGGGACATGGCCTTTTATGTATATTATTTGACTTTTCAGCTTAGTGGTGATAAAAAATGCTGGAAAAACTCTGAAAAAATTGTTCGGAGTTTTTATTCTATTGTCGAATATTTAATACTTCTTATCTTATTTTCGATGTCAAAAAAATATGTAGGTTTTAAAAGCATTTCTTTCACTTGTTTCCTAAACTTTATAACTTCCTTCTTTCCTAAACTTTATGTGCCAGCATCAAATATATGGATCCATTAAATGTATCTGGGAAAAACACTACGAAATACGAATTTTGTGTCATGTTACGAATTACAGCTGAAGAATATTTCCTTCAATTTTGTATGTAGTTTACATATGAGTGTATGTTTCCCGTCTTCTTTTTCTCTTAAACCACTAATACCACTTTGGAAATTTAAAGCATAGGATAGAGAGTTCAACAACTTGCACCCTAAATCCACCCACCTTAGTAACATCTTAATATCATTCTTTAAGTGGTTACCGAGGAAACGCCCTTTTATTTCCACAGAAAATTATGTTTATTTGCTTTAATTCTAGGAATAGGAAATTCTAGTCTCCTGCGCTGTATTTATTGGCAACACGTATAAAAGTTAACTCTTTTATTCTCTGCTTCATTAATTATAATTTACTTCAAAATACATGGTTTAAAACATGCTAAATGCTTTCGCAAATGGAAGTTTCAAATAATATTTCTTCTGCTTTCTTTTTTTTGCGATTTTTCGCTTATAAAGAATACAAGAAAGCCAAATACTGCGAATAGACAAAAATGATAAGATAGATGAAAAATGTTACATTAGAATGTATTCTAGTTGTCGTTAATATTACATTATATCTGAGCGCCGGTCCATATTCTGAGTATTTATTCAGAACATTCAATTCCATCAACAGTAATATTTCCCAGTACATATAGTAAAATTTTAGAATTGGTTTGTCTGCACATTAAAAACATTTAAGAAAAAATATATAGTGGCACATAATAAAATACATAGAACAACTAAATTTAGTTTTTTGAATTTTTGTCTGTGTGTTCGTTTATCTGTTTATCTGCATGTTTACTGAAACTAGTTTCTCCGTTTGGATTGTTTTTTTTTAAATGTAACTGCGGACTTGAAGTAATATCCATAATTTAATTACGTTGTTATGTTTATTATTGCGTTCTATAAATTTTATTGCTATATATTTTCTCTGTAGAAGTGATAAAATTGTAGAATTGGCATCTTTGAAGCGAAATTAGTGATGTAAAAACGATTTAGAGGAACATAAAAAAGTAATAAAATACGAAAAAGATTGTTTTTGGAATATCTCTTCCTTAATCTATTTGTTCGCATCACATAAAAGCAGCTGGATGGACAGTTTGTTGGACCTGGAGTAATATATATCTATAACCGAATTCGGGGGCACAGACAGTAATGAAATAAAGCAGCATAACGTATGATATATATATTAGCGACACAGTTCGCAATACCAGGTGGAAAACGAGTTATGTTTGTGTTGCCCTAACGATATTTTGTTCCTGAAGAAATGTTTAACCACAAGAAATCACTTTTTTTAACATATTTGTCTGAGACTATTATCAGTTGTAGAAGTTGAAAGAAATTCAATACCACTATGTTCTTTCTCATTATAATCGCGACTACCATAAAGTTTTTGAACGCTACTGGGTTAATTTTTATTCTTTTCGTAAATTTCAATGACAATTTTGTCCTTGGATTAACATCTTATTTGACGAATCGCAATATGACGTTGTCAATAAAAAATTCTTTGCTTTAGTATATGAACTAAAAAATTAACAGACTGCGACTAGAAATAATACACAAATACAATGTAAAATAAAGGGTTCCTTGTATAATGGTTTTATTGGTGCATTTCGAATAACGGTACACCGCCTTTGCGAAAATGTTTTTCTTTGTAAATTTTATGACAAATTATTCGCGAAATAGTAGCATTCGAAATAAATTTTACGTTATAACTGATGTTATTGACTGGAGTAATTGATGTAAACAAAAAGGATATAGATGTATTTAAACCCAGAGCCCAATTAAAGAAAAAATATTATTTCCGAAAAAAATTTAAGTAAACAATTTTCATTTTTGTGGTTTGTACTAAAGGAGAAATTAACAAATGATATTATTTTCTTTCACATTAAATTTTACTTACTTATTTTCAACATCACGATTTCTACAATTTAAAGGTGTTGATAATAATCTGAAGTTGTACAAAAAACTATTTTAATATTTTTATACATGACGACATAATAATTTCCTTTTTCAAGCTTTTCTCCCTGACTTTGGCAGGATATCATTATTTTTAGCGTGGAAGCCACCTTTTGTTCATAAACTTATTTTTGTACTTTTTATTTATAAAAGTCTTGTTCATCGTATTAAATAACTTAATGAAGTCGCGTTGTCATCAACCTTTTGTATTACCAGTAACCAAAGTATTCCAGAATGTTCAACTTTTCTACCATATTAACGACTTTAGTTTTGATTCATTCACAATAGCGATGGGTGAGAGCATTATATATTTACGAGGAGTGAAATAATATAGTACCACAAAATTAAAATAATATTATATAGGGACTGTATGTAGTTAGTCCGTTGTCGTTATTGGAAAGTAAATTTACCCACACTTAATGTTTCAGTAACTGTATAGAAACAACAAATTAACAATAGGATAAAATTATGCTTAATCTTCATATTAAAGTTCTTTCCGCGTATTTTTTTTTAAATATTTATATGTGTATCATAATTATTACCATAAACGATCCGTGTATATTACCATTACATAAGTTTTATGTAGAATTTATTATTTTTAGATTTCACTAGATTAAAAGGAAAAAAAATTGCCCAGTAAGATAAGAGCGGTAAATCATATTAACCCATCGTCCATTTTCCCACACATCATGTATACACATTTTAAGAGTAAGCAAATAAATTGTGTATTGTATGGGATCGAAAGGTAGGGGATGAAATTAATTTATCCTATGGGACATAAATTGAAAGCAAAGTTGCAAACATTCCAAAGCTAATATTTTAGTTATGTCAATTTAAATGTTTATACAGGTTTAAATGTGAACATAGCGTTTATAGCAAGAATTACATAAATTTTAATTTATATAAATTTAAAAAAAATTATTCCGTTTTTTTATTAGTTGAAAAGTAATCTGCATTCATTAGTACCGGCCATAATTATTATTGTTACTATACGTTAACTGTAAAACACGGAGATATTATAAAATTAATTATTTGATAATTTTTACTTTTTTTATGTAATATTGGCAAAACAAAATTAATTCTCTCGTATGTTAGGATGGTTAAGTAAGTCTGTGCAAGTAGTAAGTCTGTGTAAAAATAAACCGCTAAAATATTATCGGCAAAATAAGAAAAAATGCTTACAAACAAATTTATAATAATATAATAATACTAACAAAATATATAATTCGAAACATAAGTTCGATTTCGTTGCAGGATAGGAAAATTGATACTTTACCATTTTCTAAGTGAATTTGTAATTTACTCATACTTTTCATTTGTAAAAGAAAATACTACATGAATATTTATCTGTTATGTTTTCTATTTTTGTTTATTATTGGTTCATTAACTATATACGGTTAATTTTTTTATCTCATTATTGACGATATTTTTGTATTTATATGGTTGCATTAAGTTCATATGCTTGGAGGAGTTCTTGAAATCTTTTTCATGAATTAGTTTTGTATGAAAATTTTCATGCAAAACTAATTTCTGTAATAATTAGTGAACCAATAATAAACAAAGCAGATAAATATTCGTGTAGTATTCATAGAATATTAAAACCTTAATAGAACGATTATTTGCAAAGAACTTTAATTCTCGGCCAATATACTAACCGAGAAACATAGATTAACTATATAATAAACAAGTAACATTAATTGTTACGCCCAATAATTAACGCCTGTTATACACTAAATATTATATTACACTAAATTATGAACGTTTATTTTATGAGATTAGTTTAAAAATGAACAATGTCATTAATGATTTTCAAGAATCATTTATAACTATTTTGTAATATTGTTAAATCTAAAATAAACTTGCTGTAATTCTTAAGCCAAAGTTCTAAGCCGCATAAATGCTTTTAATGTTAGTATCACACTTTAAATATTTCGGTGTAAAAATCACTCTCACGTAATATTAAAGATGTCACTGAAAACGTGGCAAACGTCGTATCATGTTCTCTGATTAGAAATGAAACAATTTACAAGAATCAGTGTTCAGTCGCATTGATGGGTGTTGTACCTCATAACATCACATGAACCGTATGCGGCTTATTTAAGTTCGGGTGAGAATTTTATGTGTCTATAGTTAAGGCGGTAAATAATACTATATTACAAAATATTTATTTCAAAATATTCTAAATATTTTCACTTTTTATAAAATTGTACTGAATGAAGTGAATGAAAAGTTCCAAGGTCACACTCTACCAATTTATTTTATTAAATATGTCTGTAACAAAATACCAAAAGTTTGAAAAATATGTTTCACTTAGCTTCAGTGATAAAATATTTCATTCAAATCATCAACGAACCAACCTATGTAGCTCAAACAAGTCTTTTGAAATCTCTCATAATTTTTTCTGAATTAGTTATTTTAATACCATAGGAATAACATGTTAATTTATACCTGTGTGTTCATTTTCAATTCTCAGACCTATCGACGAATATCAAAATTCTGGGGATTTATCGACATATTATCTTGTCGAAAACTATCATTATAAAAGCAACAATGCCTTATAGGAAACGCAGATCTTAAACGGGAACCAAATTGATTGAAAACTCTTTAGTTTATTTGAAAGTATTAATGAATATTATATAGAGGAAAATTTCTTACATGCAATTGAAAATGACGCGTAATAAAGTAGCATTGAGAATTTAAAGCGTAATCTCACCGTCCTTTATTTAATTCGTTACGGGACTTCTAAGGCGAACCTTGTCATCTCATCCTCCTATATAGACGGTAGCACTATCTGACTGTGTCAGTTGGCTATATCTGCCACCGACATTCTTTATTTATTTCGAAATTATTTCCCAAAAATATTTGCATTTAAAAGTTTCACATCTGCGTGTAGAATATTATTTATCTTTTTTGCATATATTTTGTAGTTCTAGTGATATTGTTTAATAAATTAAGCTTCTGTTGTACCTATCATAATATTTAAAGAATTAATATAGAAGAATAGGACTAAAAACTTTCATATATTTTGCATATTAGTGTAACTATCAAAATTTTCGTCCGAGATTTATATTCAAAAAATTAATTCACTACTTTTTCAGCAGGGTGTAGTAATAACTGCATTAGAATGTTATATCTCTACCAATGAAAAACTAAATTGTTAAAGAATAAAGTTTTTAAAGGAGACTTTTAATTCTGAGAAAATAAATAAATTTTACGTAAGTCACCCTTTTTA
The DNA here is from genome assembly GCA_039881145.1 of Druceiella hillmani. Taxonomy (NCBI): domain Eukaryota; kingdom Metazoa; phylum Arthropoda; class Insecta; order Lepidoptera; family Hepialidae; genus Druceiella; species Druceiella hillmani. The sequence goes on along the minus strand of JAYKKI010000028.1, from coordinate 23,596,091 downwards.
TGATAAAAACATGAATAGATTGTATTAAATACTCCTTGCAATAACAATATATATAGAAATTTTTTGATAATAAAAACAATTGAAAACAAAGATTTTTAAGAATAGTTATGATATACATTTTTAATATTTTTTAACTGTGGAACTAAATAGCATATCACCAGGTACATGATAAATATTATGATTTGACGAACGTTTGAAAATGTCGGTGAAGTCATAACATTCATTTATTTTACTATTACAATGGCTACATGAAGTTATTAGTGTCGATAGTACTAGCAGGATGATTTTGTCACTAAGGACTAGTTGGATCATTGCTAAATAACCTGTGCTTTAGTTTTTCGCATAAAAATTAAGTCAGTACAAAATGAATACTGGAATGTAAATCGATGTTGTCATTACTTTTCAATAATAGACTGAGGAATATTTCAATTTTATACTTTAATTACCATTTCGATTATATATAATCTTTTTTTTTAATTAAACTAGGTATATTTTTAATTAAAGCGCTGAGAGACACTATTCGAAAAGGGTCATTAAGAGCACGACGCAAAATAATTGTTTTCATTATTTTAAGAGCACGAAGTAAAATATTTGTTTAATAAGTAAAGACCATTGATAAGACTTTTCTCTGTCGTTTAAAAATTTATTTATTTTGTTTATTTTTAACTGTCATCAGGAAAAATCCTTGCCTATGATTTTCAATGAATTAATTTTCTTGAAATAATTTAATTAAATTATTAGTGAAAATTATAAATTTTTGTGACATAGAAAAAAGTAAAACAAGCAAGCCTTTCGTATCTTTAATAATAAGCCATACATGCAACATTCATCTATAAAGTTAAAAAATCAAACCTTTCAAATCACAATATGTTTTTCTTGGTTTCTGTGAAATTTTAGATAATATTTTCCATAATGCATTTGTTTTCAACAGCTTGTCAAAATGTTTGTCCTAAGAAGAGAAATTTTAGAATTATGTTATTATTTACGTTTTACTCGCCGTATTATTACTTTCATATGATTAACTTAACAAAATTTACTGATCCAACGAATTTCATTTGTTTATTATTTATTTATTCCCTACCTAAAACGTATTTCCACCAAATCAAATAATAACTCTAAATCGAGGAAAACTATTATTTTCGTTATTCGAATTTGGTGTCTCGTATTTGAAAATAATCTTAACTATATATACTGTGTAAATATAGTGTATATGGATACATACATATATTTGAAGACTCCTTATAAATAACATTATAAGACTATTTTTTTCATTTCGTTTTGGATATTTGGACCAGCATTCTTTTTAATCTGGTTGACAGGAAGTTGTCCAAACTAATAGTATAGATATATGAGATATATAATCGAATTGACATTACATTTTTATTTAAAATTAAATAATGCTAGCAGATATGTATAATTTTTTTCAACTTCTTCTTAAGTTATTGATCTAAATTGTAAGTTAATAATCCAAAAAAGCAACAAAAACGTATATATATTCCCAAATTATTAATGATTATTTCTATGGATGTAGTAAATTATAAATTAGAGGAAAGTATTTTAATCCATTATAAAATAATCTTTTACTCAATAAACATACGAAAACCAGGATTATCTTTAAATCGAATGCAGTTTTTGGCTGTTACCTAAAGGTCTTGACTATTGCTTACAGTAGTATTTTTGGATTTAACAATATTTGAAATGAAGGACTAGTGTGTCATCCAGACCACTACCCTTATATGAAAAGATTCTCAGTTTGTCCGTCTTCAATGTATAATTTTATTTCTTTCACTTAAAACCTTTTCTGATAACACTACAGATATGCAGTAATTAAAAAACCCTCTTGGGTACTTCTACTGGATTCACGCTTAGAAAACTAGTAATATTTAATAATAGTAATATTTAAATTTAATTTTAAATACTATTTTTTCCACCTTTAGTTTTTCTTTTTAGAAACCAAAGGTGGAATATCATTAGGACTGTTCAATATAGACATAACAAAATTAGTAATATTTAATAATAGTAAAATTTAAAATTATTTCCAAATATTGTTTTTATCCACCTTCAGTTTTCCTTTTTAGAAATTAAAGGTAGAATGTCATTAGACCTATGCAATATAGACAAAAAAATACGTTAACATAGCCATCATCATATTCACTGATATGAAATCTAATTCCATGCTAGATGTACTATTTAGGAGATGTAATTTAAAAATCACAACACTAAAACAAATATCTACTAACACCACTCAACAACTGCAAAACTAATATTTTCCACATTCCTTTCGAAAGAATTTCTTTCTGTAGAGTACAAGTGTCAGTCTTACCCTATTTGTACTAATATTTAGAGTTGAAATTACAAAAAAAATATTTAGGTAAACGTAAACATATCAACCAAATTATTTTTAATAGATCTGAATTTAATATTTGTTTTATGTGTATTTAAGATCTTTAAATTAGATCTTTTAAATTTCCTTTGCGACTTTTGTTTGATTAAAAGTGGATGGCAAATTAGTTCCCCGTAATTATAGATTACCTTATTATAATTCTTTAAAGCATCTGTTATGTAGAATTAAATATTCTTAATTTTTGCCTTAGTAGGAAATAATACTACTGCGGTTTATTTCTTTACACGTCATGTAATTTTCCTTTAAAATATAGTAGTACACGCAGAAGCAAATCTTAGTTGTATTGTGTGTAAATCTTGATGGTGATTTACAGTTATGAAGTGAAGTTATCGAAATGGTTATATTATTTATATAAAAAACATTAAATTTAAGTCAGGTTATTTCTAAAGGTAATTATGTGTCTGTTTAAGAGAAAACTAAGAACCATCAGTTAGTTAATCTTGTAATTTATTTACACATTTAATTCGATTAAAAATGCCTTAAAGTTGCTTTTGACTAATAAATTAATCCCTGTACAGAAAAATAACAGGTTTTATTTTTCAAAATACGAAGCTACCCGCTTTCAAATAATAAGTGCATTACAAGGTTAACAATTAGACATTTAAAATTTCTTTAAAATGCGTTCTATATAAGCTTGTGATCGAATATGGTCAGTTAGTCCAAAACATATCCCTAAAATTTTCTTCGCAATTACACATTTAGACGTTTTAAATTGAAAGTTGTAAGTTATTAGTTTCCACCCATTTATACCTACAGTAAGTATATAATCTATATAATTAATTCAGTGTGGTAAAAGTACTACTCATTTTCTAAATACTGAAATCGTAAGTGACTAACAAAGCCAATAAATTTCTGATACCACTATCTATAAAACTGTTGAAGACGACATACGCTATTAAACAATCATATGACAGCGTTAGTTAATAAAACACACTAATCATGCACGCCCAATCGTCATATGAGTATTAACACATAAATTTAGAATAAAATAAACACTACAAGAATAAGTGCACGGCTACGATTTTTCTTTGCGTTATTTTATTTCGTCTTGGCATAACCAAGATGATCACTATAACAGAAAATGAGTTTTTTTAAGTATTAAAAAAAATATATAAAATTCAGTCTAAAAACTAAAAAGAAACAATTTTCCGAAAGCCTCTTCTCTTCCATCAGTGCTTCCCTTGTATTACAATAAATGTCCTGGTAATCAATTTCAATCCAAGATTTCTATATGAATAATTTTCAATAGCCAATCTTACAGTACCAAATTCTGAATGTATCGACATGAATTAATAAACAACAGTATCCATTTTCTCCATCTCGACCCCAGCAATTCGTAAATTGCAAAACTATGCTTACTAACTCGTGGAATAATTAGTTATCATTTCTAATGCTTTCATACATATTTCTCAACTACGTTTAAATTTTATAAGCCTTTTTTATGGTAAATAAAATCAATATTTTATCGCAAGCATGTTATTATTAACTGAAGGTAGACCTTTTGCGTCAATTTCCCTGCTAATAGTTTCATCTCATCAGCCTTCACCAGCTTCAGGTACTTTCTTAAATATTTCGCAGCAAGAATATATTTAATTCTTCTTATAAATAAACAAAAGTTTTTCCATAATTAAATGAAACTACGTGATGTAGTATTATATCTACTTTCTTTAAGTTCTTTACCACGACCTAGGTTTCGTTGTATTACAAGATCTTCAGGTGGGCTATTTGCAAAGATTCTTTGCTACCTAGGTCGTGGTAAAACTTAGGTCGTGATAAAAAACTTTAAGAAAGTAGAAATAATACTACATCACATAGTTTCATTTAATTGTCAATAATGAATTTCTATACAATTAACTCCAAATATTTTCAATATTCAAAAAGTTTTTCCATTAAATGCTTTGGTGGTATATTTAATGTTAGCTGTATCTCTACTCATCGCAAGTTTTGAATTATTAAAATACAATCTTTTTATCATTACCCGCGTATTGTCGTCCAAATAAACTACTGAAATGTTTAACAAGAATTCATATCTATTTATTACCTAAACGTTAAATTAAAAATTGATTTTTTTACAAGACGTCTTAAAATACTATTATGATGTACATTATAAATAATACTATTATGATATTCATTATAAAAATTTTAAAATCATGAAAATGAAGGAAACGCTATTTTTATCAGTCACTTTGCTTTCTCCTTGTAGTGACTTATATTATTTGATAAAATGAAAATGTGTTTTTCCTTTTCCTATAAAACATTTAAAATATTATTAACCGATTTGTAATCTCCTTTCTTTTCCTTCTCATTAACCTTTTCTTTTGTAATATTGAAACATTTTTTTCATAATGAAATTTCAAAATTCAGAATTTTTTGAAGATTTTATGATACTCGTAGTATCATAAAATCTTCAAAAAATTCTAGAAATTTTCCATAAAAATATGAACATTTAAATTAAGGCAGAAGTTTAAAAACAATTGTTGAAAACATGAATCAAGGATTATACATAATAGTTCACATAACTTCAACAGGAAAAGGTCCTAAAAAAACAAGTAATTTTTTGCACTTTGCTGACTTCGTATCATGGTACGCTTTTGTAATTTAAAAGTTCATGAAAATAATTAGTCAATGTATAAGAGAAATTTAAGCGATGGAAAAAAATTTTAATACCACAAAAGAAGAAGGAATTGTGTTTCAAACTATTATCATTTTTTAAAATTTTGATAATTGGAAACTTTCTCTCAATTGATTAAATAAATCAAGCAAGGAAAATCATTATAGAATATAAATAATTCATAAAAAATTATTACGTTTAATTTGTATCTATTTATTGCATTTCCCTCCCTGTCGTTTATCGACGATTAGGTCATACACCGCTCACGTTTACAATAGAATGTCTATAACAATCCTGTTCCACTTTCAATAAGAAGAACACATACAAATTATTAGACTCGGATAGAGAAATTGAATTTCATTGCGGTCTCTTTGTTTCACTTGACTCTAAAATTTAATATAGCAGGAGTTTTGATAGTTGGTTTATTTATCACCCTAAAGCACCTAAGTCGTTCAGGTTAATTTTTGAAGTCTTATTTTGTACGAGAATATAATATTAACAAGTTTTATTTAATACAGAAATCTGTATTTAGCAAATTTATTAAGTTTACTTGATTTTGTATGTGCAATATTCTCCGGTGAATCAGTGTTATAATTTAAAAAAATAAATCTAACAATAAAATAATAGTCCGCAAATAAACCTTTCCTCCCGCCCTCTTTATTTCGTACCTGTATGGATATTTATTACTCTCATATTCTTGCATTATATTAGTACTTTAGATCAACTACACTATTTATAAATCATATTTTAAAGATGTAATGAACTTATTGTACAAATATTAAATTGCCTTTAACACTTACTCTGCGTAACATAATATTACAATTATAAAATTATTTATTAAAGTTTTGTAACGTTTCAAATTACCTGGATTTTTAAAAAATAATGTATTGAATTATCTAAGTACTTTGCATAAATGTTTTATTTAAAATTTTATTGTAACTTTAAATGAAATTTAAATAACCACCAATCCTTGTTTATGTCTCCAATTTATAATTTAAGTGAATATACTCATAAAGTCAAAAAGTAAACTGACATTTTATAAAATATAACAACGTCTCAAATACCTACCCTAAATTGATCATTGACTTTCTGGCTACAATTCCTTCATTAAAAGGAACATGTCTGAAAGGAAAAAAAGAATAAAACAGAAAAACAATTCAATTTAAATAAGGAAACGAATACTTTTTTAAACAATGACATTTGATATATTTTTAGATACGTCCCAAATATTAAAAGTTCAATTAAGTCTGTACTTGGGCAGTAAGCACAATGAAGAAATACTTATAAAATGGGATATTGTGATTAATAATAATAAAAATAAAGAGAACAGCACAAAGTTCAATACCTTATTTACTGCTAAGAAATTGGATCAAAATAAACAGGGTAGCGAATTATTTAGAGCATACTATAAATAAAATATAGATTGCGACAACTTCGTACAAAACGTTTGATTAACGGTTTTTATTGCATTAGTTTAAAATACTTCCTTCAACATAGATTTTTTTTAAATTTTTAATTGGGCCTGAATTACTCTACCGATCTCATACAAATAAGTAAAATATAAAAAGTGTATATTCGTTCACTTTACTTTTTTCTTGTGCGAAATTTTCTTTATTATTATTTACAGAGAAGAGTTAAGATTTTTTACAGAAAGTAGGGAATGTATAACACACCAGATAATAGTGTGTGCGAATTCTTGACTTTTTCTTCGAAGTTCTTTAATTTTTTCCATTTTTTAGCTAAAATGCATCTTTATTTTCTTTCAGATGACATTCTTCGAAAGAGCTAATGTTTTTGTAAATTTTAAATCAATCCCAAAATATATGATCAGGATTTGTATATACTAATTATTTGAAATAATGGTATTAACCATTATTTCAAATAATTATTTATGTATTTGTAAAAAGATAATTTTTCTGGATGAATGGTTAAATTGTCACAAAATTTGTGAAGTAATTGCGACAGAAGTTTTTTATTGTAACATAAAACTACTCACTCCTCCTACGAGACGATTTAATTAAATTCATATTATTCTCAATTAATTAAAGTAAATAAAGTTCTTAAAAAGTTAAATAGCAAAGAAACAAATTCAATAAATTATTAAAAAATTACTAAAAAAAATTAAAAATTAAAATTATAGGAAATGGTAACTATCATCTCACATTACTATGTTAAAATATTAAGTGATAACTTGTTCTACTTATGCAATATCATTATGGTGTCCGTGTTTGGAAAGTCTTTACACATGTTTAATTTCTTAATATACCATTTGTATGTATTCTGAAAAATGCGTGGTTTTAAATAAAACTACAAAATCGCTTATATACCATAGACTTAACATACTACGAATAGTCGAACAAAGCGTGCAAACAAGAATATATTCTTTATAACATTACTGCTAGTGGAAAAGAGATGAAAATACGTGAACAAATAAAACTATTTTAACAAATGAAAGTGTCCGATAATTTCTAGCTTCGATATCGTCTCGCTGTATTTTAGTATTTTCGTTCATTTACAAATAATATTTCCACAATATTATTTTAAAATAAGCACTGGTGACTTTTCCAGTACCGAATTGTGTAGTTACATATTTCAATAATCCAAATAAAAATACATTTCACAGGTAAATGCAATGCACGCACTTATTTTTTTATCACTTATTTTCCGCTAAATTATCGTTTAACTAGACTTGACCAAATATACATATTATAATAAATGTGTTATATTTTACGTTTTATTATTTCTTTATATTTTGTATGTATAATTACGAAATATCGTATCCGTGAAAAATTACATTTTACAGATTGACATATAGGAATTGGCATTATTTTATTGACAAGACAATGTAAACGCTCATTGATGTATATGACCGAAAAGGCGTGGAATGAAATCACGTACAGATCAGAGAGCTATATTCAGCCTTAAAACTACAGAATGTATCTAAATAATTCAGTAATTAAAATAAAAGTGGGCCTTACTTAATAGTGGTATGTAAAAAAAGTAAAAAACAAGCTGGCAATTAGTGAAAAAGTGAAATTGGCCATCGATCCAATATAAATATTAGTAAATATAAATATTAGTTTCTGTATGATTATTTGAAATATCACCCCTAAAATATGTTGTCCAGGTTTCCAATGAATTCTGTACGACGAGAAAAATGAACAAGAAGTCCTAATAGATACAACTGGACTCATCATAAAAATACTATGGTGTGTAGTAAACATTTTGATAGAAAATGTGTTGTACAAATAGCACATCGACGTATTTTGAAAAAGGACTCAGTGCTTACAGAGTTTGTATCAGTGTATTTGTCATCAACCTAATTTAAATTTTTTCATTTATAATTTAACCTCTTATAAGGGTTTAATGTTTTCACAAAGATTAGACAAGCTGCACACTGCTTAGTAAGCGCGCATATACTCTGCACCTTATCCGGATAACGTCGTGACTCTAGAAAAAATTCATGTCCTGTATGTATTTTTTTATTTAGAACAGAAAATAATATTCTTTTCATTTAGTTTAAAATATTTAGTTGTTTTGTATCATATAATAGTGAAGTATTTATAATAAAATTGGCAGCTATCTTTTACATTAACATTATTTTTGTTTTCAGGCAAAATTATTGACAACACCAATGACGTGTTATATATATATATATATATATATATATATATATATATATATATATATATATATATATTTCATCTGAGCCGACATCCAGCCACATTTGTCAGCAAGACAAAAGAAGCTTATTTTTAAATGTAATAAATTAAAAGATCAACAGCAGAACATCAGGAACTTGGTGGCTAAATTTACCAGAATGAAGAAAAAATTATAACACTATAATTGGTGCTTGAATAAATGAAAAAACATCCAGGTTTTTGGGATAACTTAAACGACCGTTAAATGAAAGGTGGCAATTTTAAGTAGATAGAGTAAATAAAAAAAGTAGTGAAGAGTTTTGAAAATTTGCACGAGCTCTCCATTTCTATAGTCCAAGGTGTTATAATTATATCCGTGAAAATTTTGTCTTTGTTTACCTCATATTAATACAATTAGGAAATTATATTAGAGAGTAAATTGCGAACCGGGTTTTACAGTTGAGCCATTAATACGATAAAGGAAATGGCTAAAAAAAGAATTATTTGTTAGCAACACTTTTGATGAAACGAGCGTAGAATATACTGAATTTGGGTTATTTTAACATAGGCAAAACACATTTTGGCTCTTTTGACATACGTAATGATTTGGACAATATATAATAATTTATAAATCACGTTCTAGTATTTATGGTTGTGGATGTGAATAGCTTTTGAAAACTTCCAATTAGTTTCTTTCCAGGACGAAGTTTCAATGATTCACAAAAGCAAATTTAATTAAAATTTGCTTTGATTTACTGACAGTAGTCTAGTAATTTAAATTTTATTTGAGGGAATAGCTTCAAATCTTAACATGTCCATTTTACTTGGCTCAAAATTAAAGAGCAAACCATATTCTCCATATTTCACATACAAAGCCAAAAAATATTATATTTTATTCGATCCGTATCACTTTTTAAAACTTGTGAGAAATACTCCTTGTGACAAAAAAGTTTTGAAGGAAGAAAATTGTAGAAAAATTTAAATTAAATTATAATGCAATTACACAATATTGAAATGAAGGAAGATCTAAAATTAGGGAGTAAAATTATAATTATGTTTAAAATTATATTAATTATTTCAAACAAAAAATGAAAGTGATACTAGCTGCGCAATAACTTTAAAGATATATTGCGATAGCCATTCAGTCTTGCCATGATTTTTTTTAATAAATCACAATTTGAGAATTCGGAAGTCACCGTACTATTTATTACCCTCAATAATGACATACTTGATATTTTTAATTTCAGGAATTTTCTTTCTTCTGGGTTTAAAATATCTTTGTGCTAACAAACAAGAAATATTCGACAAAATCGATCAAGTATAAAAATATTTTAGAAATTTAAAATTTAAAGATGATAACGTTATCAAACTCTACAAAACCTTTAGGGTTAGCCGAGTTCTTAATAAACATAAAAAGTCTAACATATTTATACGTAGACTTCATTCAAAAAAGCCAAGCTACCTAACTTTTCTGAAGACTTATCACAATTTATTAAATTGTTTGTCGAATATATAGGTAGATTCGTGGTTAAAAAAATATATACATTGTGAAGTTTGAATAGATTGCTTGGTACAATCACAAACTGACGAGTCATTTATAAGTCGTAAGGATTTCGCAATACAAGAAAAGGGCTTTTTGACTTATTCATTAAAAGATGTATTTGGTACATGTTAAAATGCGAACTTATATTAGGAAACATATAAAAACTAATTTTTACTTTGGTAAGACGACTATTGATGAAACAATTTTATATTATATATTAAACAATTTATTTACACTGAGAATTTTGTGATAATTTAATTAATCATTGATACGATCAGGACCTTCTTAACAGCCCCGTATATCTATTAACATTTCTAACTGCATAAGTAAAATTGACAATAAGGTTAAGATATGAAACAACTTTCAAAAATTTATCAAAACGTACTTTGAAAATCCATTTGAATAAGATTATTTTATTTAAAGGCCAATGATTTTTATAATAACTAACAAAAGGATTATTTGGAGTCGTAGAAATATATTTTTATGTTTTGGTGCATTAATATCATTATGATGAAAATTCCTTTTTTCATATTGAATTGTGTAATTTTTTCTCGTAGTTGAATTGTGTAATTGAAATCACTACAATGTGCAGTCTCAGTAGTGTTATTGTATGAGGAACTCATGTTGATTATTTTTTCCATTTTAAAGAGGGATATAATTTATATATCCTAACCATATAAATATTTAGGTAATATGTTATTTATTTAATTTTAAAATATCTGTATACGTTTCTATACTTTTTTACCTTCACACTGTATTATTTTCCACATAGAACTTATTTTTTCTGACACAACTTTTCTTTCAGTTTCAGCTTAAATTTAAGTACTTTTGCGGCATTTCTGGTCGTGATATTCAATTTGTATTACGAATACGCGCGGATTGACATTTTTACAGTACAAATAACACATCCAAAATATGTAAAGTTAAACAAATATTTAAAGTTAATATAGAGGGTATACGATGTATTGTATATTCATTTTTGAAACGGGCGTGACTCAATCATATTAAACTTGAGGCGAGTTCGTAATTATGGGTTCTTGGAAATAAATCGTTAACAAAATTTGACCAAATACTTTATTTTTATAATATTTGACCAAATACTTTATTTTTATAGTACCGATATGACAGCGTTAGTAAAAAGCCATCACTAAAACTCACACATGTGTACAATTAAGCACACAAGGGCAATTCAATTTCGGTGATGCGAGGCATGTGGAGTGTATTCGTCTATTTATAGTATATTAAGTCTATGGTATGTACTATCCCTTAAAGCAGGTGACAATATGGTTCCGAATATGTAAATAGAAATGCCTAGGTATGTTGTATTTACTAAAGCAAAATGAAATACTTTGTAAAAGTATCAAACATTTCGTTTTTCTTAAAGGTATATTTTAAGAAACTGTTATCTTTGAATTTACTTCCACTTTTACTAAGTTTCTTTTTGTTATGAACTGCACAAGTCGGTTTCCTCACATGAATTTTAAAAATATGTAGACCCTCTGCCTCTGCTATAAACTTAATAGTCATTAAATTACATTTGTGTTTAATTTTTATTCAACTTTTTAGAATATTTTTTTTCATAGTATTATATAAAATGCATTTTTCTAGTGTGTTAAGAAGAAATCATATATTTTGAAGTAATTAACAAGCTGAGATACGTCTCAAATTCATTGCGTAAGTAAATATGTAATTTGTTCCGTATGACATCGCGTAGATAAACAATTATTAGTTCCATGTGACATAAAACGGAACTCAAAACGTAGTTTTATTTAATCAATTTACGAGAAAATTTTTAGGTCAGCAGAATATTAGCAAAACTTTACAAAATTCAAGGCTTTAAGTCTGTTTAATAACTTATACTTAAATCCTTAAATTAAGTAAAGGTGTGCACAAATTATTTTTCAACCGCACTTTATTTTCAATTAAATGTTATAAAATATCTGAAAGGACATTTATTCTAGTTGAGAATTCTAAAAGTTTACAGATCTATATTTATTAGGCTCCGGAACATTGACTATAAAAAATCACCAATTTTGAAAGCGACTAGAAATTTGGTAGAATGTATATAGAGTTTTGTATGTACGTATCATGTAAAAGACCTAGTCAATAATTGAGTAAGGATGCAGGTTTTTTATTAATTGTTTTGTTTCTTAGAGTTTATTTAAGAACTCTAGTGAACAAAGCTGCTTCATATATTCATAATACGAATATAGCTATTTTAGAAACTTGTTTATTTTGTCGGAAATTAATTAACTTTGTATCCGATATTTACTTTTCTAGCACGGGGTTAAAACTTGATTGAATGTTTCACATAAGTAATGAAAAGCTTGCATGACAATTAAAAATCCTGTGAAAAGCTTGCTTTGCACAGCCATGGATTTTTACTTGTGCATACTGCATACTGCGTTACGCTTAGATTTCATGTTTGGAATACTTTCTATAAATTGTTTCCCAAATTTTGTATTTGAATTAAATTTGTAATTTCGTTGCATTCTTAAAATATTTCATATTTTAATTTAAACGATTTTATGAAGTATTTTTATTTGTTATGTATCAATGTAATGTTTGTTTACTATTTAAATATTTTTCTAATCAGTCATGTGACTTCTCTAATCTAAGAGTGCATTTCATAATATCTTCACATCAAGAAATGCATCATGGTCATGTGGATGGTGACTCTAAGAAAAACTCCACCAAAGATAGCAGCTGAATTCTCGGAACAGGTTATTATGCTGAACGCTTTTTGTTTATTATGCTGAATGCTTTTTGTTTTGTTTATGTTTGAAAGTCTTCTTAAATTGCTTGTCGTGATCGACAGATCGAAATTCCTCCTAAAACCAAATCTTATTAATTTCTCCACCCTAACCTGTCTTTGTTTTGCTTTCTTTTTTATTATTATATATTAATTCCCTTTTTACCATAAGCAAAAAAGGTACGTATATATGTACATACGTAAATTTATTATTAGGTAATTTGCACAAATAAAATTTACTTGGAGTAAAGTATCAAATAAATAAATAAATGAGATATTCTTTTTAATCGTCGTTAATTACTTGACGTTTGTACTTTTTTGTAAGCTGTTAAATATAATATGTATGAACAACATATCTTGAAATAACACAGAATTGTTGGTATATGGAATGAATGAGAAAAACTATCTGCATTTTTGTTTATCCGGGAGGTAACAGAAAATCTACCCTTTACATAACTCTGACAAAGATAATATGACTCTTGATTTCAAACTTAATGTTAGGTTGGCTAATAAGTTTTTAACCCCGAGTTACTGTGAACATTTTTGATGAAAAAAATTATATATTCCGGTGAATTTAATTTAAGTACGCACCATTATTATCTACTACATGTTGCCATCTAGTTGGCAGTTACAATATGCCTTTCTTATAAAATTACGGTGACTTCGATGAAAAAAAATGTACAAGGTCGTTTTAGAGATCTCCTTCAACGTTGAATTTTTTTCACGCAAATTATTACTTTGAGCACTGAATAATTAGTAATCAGAGGGCGCAATGTCCGGCAAATATGGTGGATGAGTGAGTAGAAGTCAGCCAAGCTCCTCTAATTTATCACGAGTACGTTTTGCAACATATGGTCTGGCATTATCATGTAGCAAATAAGCTCGATCCTGTTGACTCCTCCATTTTGTTAGCTAATCGGTACAATTGTTCACAGTAAATATGTGCATTAATTGTAGATTCGTCAGGAAGCAACCCCCAAAGAATAATGCCCTAGACATTCCACCAGCAGCTGGGCATCTATTTGGACCCTTTTGGCACTTATTTCAGGTTTGAATACTGAAAGTCCTGTTTTTCCGATACCCAGCTATTGACATTTGCGTGTATATTTAACGTATGTCTCATCGTTAGTTACTAACTGATTCAACTAATCAAAGTTACGTTTCAATGTCAATAACTGTGGACAAGTATCAACTCTGCACTGATTATATGATGATATGATGACTCGTGGGGTATTCATACAACGTATATTAAAACTTTTCCCAATTCGTGCAAATGTGTTTCTGTGGTGCTATTTCTGCAGTGTAGCTCATCTCTCAATTGATGATCGTCGAGGATACTCCTCAATTAGGCATCGTAATTGTTGAACATTCAATTTACCAGGACGTCAACCTTTACACTAATAAATGGAAAACTTGGGCCAGTTGGTCATGGAGAAAACAGCATTGATGAACATTTGCTTAAAAATAAATTTATTTAGTTGTATTTATTCATTAGAAATTCATATTTAGATTTCATTTTATATTTAAAAATGTATTTACTGGGCTCTCCCATATTAATAAAAGATATATGTAAATACAAATTAAATCCCATTAAGAGTCCGATATCCACAAAATTTCCCAACAATTTACCACAACAATTTAAGAATATACAAATCCAATGTGTTAAATTTTTAATAAATTTCTTAAAAATTTAGAAGGCGCCAATTTTATTGACGAACAAGGTACGATATTAACTGATTTCAGAATATTTATCCAAATATGTAACATATATTTTTTGCAAAATGTATGAGACAGGGAGGAAAAACATTGTCTTCTCTGTCAACTTCCATGTATCGTTAATACTCTCAATATATCTATGTATAATTTGAAGTAGAAGGATTCAACTTCATATCATTAAAATTTCACATTTTTTAATTTACTCTCTAGATCACCAAACTTACCAAAATGTTTAACTGCGATTTGTAATTTCAAATTGCGAGTTTCAAAAGTAAATTTATTAATCTAGCTACAAAAATTAATTCAATAAATGTACGTGAGATTAAGCAATTAGAATTAGAGATGCCTTATTTAATCATATATGATTATAACGATATTAAACAAGAATGAGAAAAAAGGTTAGAAAGAATACTTAAATATGACATAGAATTATCATCATATACCTAAATACGCTGGCATATATCTTTGGGTATCTACCATTAAATAAATTTCTTTTTAAACAAATCATTCATCGCAAACTGACCCTGGGTTTGTAATATATTAGTGTGAAAGCTCAAACCGAAAAATTCTTGAAGTGTTTTGGAGACGACTTTTTGTCACAGAACTATACCAGATATAAAATTTTGAGATGAGTAAATTTAGACCAACGTAAATTATCATTTATCGTAGAAAATTTCTTTACATAAACTAATTATTATTGATTGATCGCAAAATAGGCAGCAGATTCTAATAACTTTGAGGTATTCGTAATGTTAGGTCAAAATTCCAAGTCCCCCGAAAGTATCTCACATTTTATTTTGCCAACTTCTTTCGTGGTAAATATCAACAATTTCAAATTCATTGTCAAAGACAGAAAATATGTCGGCTAACATAATAGGAAAAACTTTTTATCGTTCCATATAAGTAGAGGTTTGACCAGGTAAGGCGGAAATAAAAAAGTCAATATTTTAAAAATATTTTAAAAGATCAATTTCCTACTTTCTTCTGTAAAGCAAGAATTTATGTCCACTGGTTATAGCCGTTTTTCTCAAGCATTATTTGGCATAGAAATTAAAATTTACCGAAAATACCTTCACTGATGTAAGAAAAAAGGGTACTGACAATTTTTATGTCAAAGAATTTGCAACTAGCAAAAGTAGAAAGACTTATTTATAGCAACAAAATTTTAAATTGTTTACGATTCCATATCTAAATACAAAACATCCTTGTAAAACAGACAGACGATAACTCACATATACTGTCTGATGGTCGTAGCCGTTTTTAAGCATCAATTGATGGAAAAACTTAAAATTTGGCAAGATAAGAAAGCATATTAGCCTAAAGGCAATTTCAATTCCTGTATTGTGTGTAATATTAGTAAAAAAACCCACTATAATAAGGATTCCAAGAAATTATCATAATTCTTATTAATAAAGACAATTCTAAAAATATTACAGAAATAAACATAACTTTTTACTCAGGATCCGTTTAATAACCTAGAAATTTTTTTTGATGACGAAATATGTACTGCATATATAAATTAATTGTTAACACTCAGAAACATTGACAGGGATTTTTTCTAAGTGCAAGAAATATGCTCGAACTTCTTTCATATTTTAAATACCATGTTTATTTCCAATTCAGACACCAAGTTATAATGATTTTAAAACGATTTTTTTTCAAAAGTTTACATAAAATACGTCTGGAGATATTGTTAAAAATGTTGATGAAAATTATATGCCTATGCCCCTCTATTCTCTCAATTTTTAAATCAAAATTACAAAAAAGGGCATTACTAGAAATTTTCTCGAAGTTGACTGGATAACTATAGACCCGATTCCAATTTTCATAGTTTTAGAGATTTTCACGACATATTTACGCCTGTGTATGGCCATAAGTGCATAGTGAATAAAAATATTAATGTTTATAAATATGGGAACACTATAAAACCCTTAATGGTTACATATACCTATGTGTATACGTAACAAAGTTGCTTTGATTTTAAAATTTAACAGGTTTGTTGTTAAAGAAAAAATTTACGTGGAAACTTGAAATGCATTTTTCATGAAACTGCATTACTAGAAACTATGCACAACTTAACCCAAATAACTATTATATAAATCACTATAAATTTAAACAAGACATTCTTTAATATATTATGTAAGAATATACGTAGCAAAAACGCCGCAAAGTTTTTTTTAAAGCAAATTTTTCACCAAGGTTTTCGTGAAGAATAATTTTTTTTTATAAAAGCGTTGCTATTTGGAAAAAAATTTAATTTTTGAAAATCCCAAAGTACCATCACATAGGAAATATTTTCTTTATCAATTCTAGGATAATCCGTATTCTATATACTAATCTGGACTTCAACTAAAAATTACCTTTGAAAACTAAGCGATCCTGGCCCGTTTTTGTAAAGAAAGCAAGACTCGACCATAGCGAATCTTGTCCAATAAACTATTTTTAAATCGCCTTTTAATTCATTAAACAAATTTTTCTAATTTATTATAATTTTTAGGTGCATATGTACTATGTTACTTGGTTTAATAATTTAAAATTTATATCAGTAAATGTAACGTGTTTTCATTGAGGAAAAGAATTTTTGTCACGACAAATACAAGCCACAACAGTTTTTTTTTGTGCTAACTAATATAAAGCACACCCAGTAAATGAACGGTTTAAATAAACTCTATGTATACTGAAAAAAAAATGCTTATAATTTTAACTTTTTTTTGCTATTATTGATATATTTGATATTATTTATACGTGAAGAATGAATTAAAATGAAATGTATTTCATGTTAAAGAAAGTTTGACCGATAAAAAGATCTAAAGTTCTTGGTAATGTGACTTCTTGGTGATGAGTGAAAATAAGTATATTGAATAAGTATGTTGGTATTTAACATTGTAATGTTTCCATAGCTTTATGTGAGTAAATATAAATATATACATTTTAAATACGAATGTTTCTCCTTATGCTTCATATTCCCTTTTTTATTTTTAACATTTGTTGCCTATCCTGTGTTATGTTATACAAAGTTATAAATCCGATTAATCTAACCATGATGACACTACGATTATTACATTACATCGAAATAAATATCTCAGTAAAATAGGTACAGACGCTTTATACTGGACATCATTACTTAACTCACATATTATTTTAATATACTGGAAGAATTAATCAGAAATTCCATTATCACAATGCCATCACTATACTCCACGTTATTACATAGTTATTTATTTGTAGAGTTAATATTTAAGTACTAGCAAGAAATGTAGACCATTAATAACCTTACACCATTCAATGCTTACGTTATTTTGGTTCAACACACATTTTGGTTGTCATCACATACACATCACAATAAATCATGTGCATAATATCAATATCCAGAATACAGAATATATACAGTTGAATATTTCGATATAATGTATCTTCATACTAACTACTAAAGTGTATTTATTATCACGAGATAAATTCTCCTAAAACTCACAAACTAATAAAAATATTTTATGTTAGACATTGCATTCGTTTAATAATAATATCTTAGTCTGTTAAGATTGATTGTACATATAAGCTTCATTCAGTTTCATAGCCTTAAATTTGGTACAACGATTTCCACGTTGGAAATTAGAAATGTTTTATTTGAGAAAAACAAATTTATAATGAACAAATTTATACATATTACACGAAATACAATTAGAAACTTAACCACCAGCAACCAATATACAATAAAACAAGAAAAAGTGTTTCAAGGACTGAGTGTCATGTGAGACTCGTGGGTATGTAATAACCCCAAACAGAATCAAACCTAACCCTGTCAAAATTACAGCAAGTGAAGACCATTCAATCTTTAAGGCATTAAATGAATTCAAATCTTTCCTAGAACTAATCGAATTTTACCGAAACTTATCAACCCTAATTTTGCAAAATTAACTAAATTCCTGACATTATGACTGAAAAAATAGCCAAAATAGAATTAGTCTCTGCGTACATTATTTGTTTAAAACTTTGCCAAATAAAATTAATAAAAGTACCTTATTCAAGTATCTTGATTTCGAAAAAGCATTTATGATAACAACTGACGCCTAAAATTTTAACATGGTGCAATGAGCCTCGCGAACTTGATAGATAACGAGATAAGATACATCTCAAAGGAAAAGGAGCTTCGAACTATTTAGTTGCGCTAGTTTCAATGTAAGTTTTAGGAGTGGATTATGAATTAAATATAAATCAGATGTTTTTGTTCAATTTCTACTTTGATTTCCATGATCTTCTTACTTCAGGTTAAATTTGTGGAGATATTATGGGTCGTAGATTGTATTTACGTAATATCGGCTATTCTAATTGTTCAAGTTCTTCTTGTTCTGGGTTATAATAATGAATTTGGTTTTTATTTTTTAAATAATTTAAGGTACTTCCGTTTTTAAATAATTTAAGGTGCTTCCGCTATACAATGTGGAGAAGGTCCTATATTTTTCAAGTGATTGTATTACATTTTATTATGTATTTTAATAGGGAATGGTGACAGTTTTGCTCTATTGTGTAAAATACCATTTATAGGGGTTGAAATGCATTTTGAATGATCGAAAATAAATGTTTGTAAGTTATTGAAAATTTAATTATTTTATCTAAATTAAAATCATTTTTCTTTTTAATGTCGAAAATCTTTTTTCTCTTTTATTAAAGGTACGAAATTTTTTCCTCGTTTTTGATGAATTTGAGAGCTGTGATTAGACTATCGGGACAAGCTTTTAATAGTTGACCACAATGGTTTTTTTAAGATGGACTAAATAAGTTTTAAAAAATTATGCATTGAAAATTTTCCATTTATCGAGTCTAAGATTGTCACAGTTTCATATACGTCAATATCTTTTATCATCATATACACGTCGTTACATTTTTCCACATACTTTCACAATATCTTTCCACAATATATTTTATTATCGTGTACAACGTCGTTATATTTTTCCATATTTACAAGGTTTCTATTCAGTAAATTTCCGTTGTTCTAATCCGATAAATTTTAATTAGAGTTTTCTCAATTCCTTCCGGATTTGGTTTTTTTTTTAATTTCTTTCTCTGCATTATTTTCTAATTTACCAACTATATCATTTGAAATTACAATGCTGTGAAAACAAAACGTGTTTATTGACATTAAAATATTGCTTCACTATAGCTTTGCCCGTTTGGTGCATGTGAAAAATTGGTTCGGATCGTCCTTGAAATGAGAAATGATTTAAAGAGCCATTTTATACAACCCAACATCCTACATGTTAATTAGTTTACTGTGATGTTACCTTGTGTAAAATAATAAATTGATTTTAAATTCCTATAGCATGTGTTATATATAGCGTTGTCTGAGAGTCTAGTGTAACGTATTGAGATTGAGATCGGATCACTATACGCCATAACAATATACAATTAAATAATAATAAAATAAAGTTAAGAAGTAGAGAAAAAGTTCAATAATAGCAAACTCAAGCATGATTTAAACTTAAAATTAGATAAAAATATCCAACTTATGGCAAAAAACAATTAAATTTACAAGTAAATAATTCCATCATATTTTTTGTTGATTTTACTCTTTTTGAAACACGGGCAAATTAAGATTTCGGATATCGTCGGTTAGTATCGAAGTGTTACAAAACCATAAGCTTGAACATCTTATGGTGGAGGGTCTTTTGTAATCTTGAAAAATGTGTCTATTTATTTTCTGAGTTAGCAGACAGTGATGCATATATTTAGGTAAGCTAGAAAACTGCTCTTGGAGTTATATTCCTCTGAATGCAGTATGCAGTCAGAGGCTCGTCGGTGTGACGTGATGACTAGGTAAAAGTTGTTTATTAAAAAAATATATTAAACCTACACAACAACAACCTAATCTAGTGTGCTAACTTGATATTATGGCAGGTAAGATAAAAAAGTGTTAGTGCGAATCTTGCATCACCAAACTTAATTATTTGGTGATAACCGCATTGTGGCTAAATTATTCTGTCGTTGCCCATGTCGCCACGTATGTGGAAAAATCTCTAATGAACACAATTAACGTTACCATACTTTCAAAGATATTTGGTTTAACGGTCTAATAAATATACAAACTGAAATCCTAAATAACACAATTACAATTGTTATTTAATAATTACATTTTTGAAATAAAATACTTTTTCTCCCGTTTAGAAATAGAGTATTGTTAAATTATTCACATTTCTTAATTCAGTTTTATTGATCTAAAAATAATTTAAAAACTTCATGTCTACTCTAAAACTAAAGGCAATGTAATAATTTCAATGTGGAAAAGAAAATCCATACAAAATTGTTTTAGTCATTCACGAATGAAGGTGTCGTCGTGTTCTGTTGTTTCACAATAACATTTTCATACGCAACGCAGCTAAAATTGGGGACCGAACTCTGTAGTGTTCGACGATATTCTTATATATATGTAGTACAGTAATACCTGTTTACATGATCCCTAGTAATCTGATCTGATCCATAGTGCGAATATAATTTCTTTGGATAATTTATTCAATATAGCTAGAAATATGTATTGACCTCTAATTGCTTATGCACATTGGTTAAACAAACTGAGCATAAATTGTGTGCTAATAATTATTATTAGCACACAATTAATATATATTGCAAGAAATTTGCCCATTTAAATTTCTATCACGTATTCATTTTTCCCTGTAAAATGATTGATTTCGTTATCTAGGATATTTTTATTTAGATAAATATGAAACTTCATGATGAATTACTATTCTTCTTATATCCTTACGGACACGTGTCTGGTGAACGTTGTTCACCGCCGCTCAAGGGAATTCCCCGTGAACTTGCATAGCTGCATTACGTAGCAAGGTATGTCATTTCATTTATTGGTAAATTAACATGAAATATAACTATTACAAATCGAATAAATTATATTGTAAATATAAATACTCATGCCATACTTTCGCGGAAATCATTTAAATTCACAAGTTATTCAATACTGTGCAGAAAAATGATTTCACTTAAAATTTATGCACTAAATATTGATAGAAAAATTATCTCACATGAAATTTTATTAGTCCTCAAGAAGACGTTCAAAATGTTTTTCTTCTTTTTATAAACATAGAACAAATCTACGATAAGCTAAATTTTTAGTCAATTCTTATGTAATGCCAGAGTGAAACAAGTGTTGTTTATTTTGTCTGAGTGTGTATTGGGTAAGCCTTTTAGGTTACTTAAGAAACAGGGCAGCATAAACATTGTGTATTGCATCTTGTGGTACATGACGCTTTCTACCAACTAAGTGTCTCCTATGATGCAGGAGTCTTTTCTGAACAATACTATATACACGACTAACCAATCAAAGCAATGAAGATAAAAAAATTGACCATCCATTTTTTTAGCTTCCTGATATGTTTTGAATAAATATTCGAATGTATTAAACTCGTCTGCTGAGCATTGCAGTCATATACATCAAAACAAATAAGCACGTCATAATGTTGTGAATTTAAGTAGCGCACAATAGACATCAAAACAGTTAACAAAATAATAATTGTAAATTAAAAAAATAACTAAATATTTTCTGAAATAAAAACATATACTATATATAGGATACAATTTATTCTTGTAACAAATTCTTTGTCAAAATATTTAGGCTTCGTTAACGAACTTACATGTTTCCAAACTTTTACAGTGAACAATATTACAAAAAGTTAATTTTTCAAAAGTTACACAGGTATTTTTTTAAATAACTGTTTGACACAATTGCCTTACATCTACCGTTTCCTTATAAGTTATTTTAATATATCTTAAAACGATGAAGGTTTTATTAAAAAAGCACCTACAATAAAATACTAAAATTGATAAAAATTAATTTCATGAATTGGAACAGTATGCCCTCTCTTTCTTATTTTTCTTCAATTTAATAATTTTCGAAAGTTGATTGTTATGTAAATTGCTAAATTATTGACTCAAACCCATTATGACAATTTGACATTACCAATTATAAAGGTTTTACCGTATATATTCGGGAAGAACGCATAAAAAAATATTTCTTCCTTAAGCAATTAAAATTTAAACCAACTCAAAACAGGTGTAGGTTTATGGTATACTATATAAAGAGTTTATTAAATTGTATGGTCATACGGTCACCAGCAATATATCTTTAAAGTTTTAATGACCGACGTTTAACTAGTTCAGTGAAATATTTGGTTGTACAACTTGAGTAGACGGCGATTTTTTATTCTACATCTAGTTGAATCGTTTGAAGGTGCAAAACAGATTATTCACAATGTCAATCTCTTCCATGTAGCCGCCAGTTTTAAAACGAGATGTATTTAAGTTTTTGACTACATTTGAGTAAAAAAGTGTAAAAAGTTTATTGAAGAAATTTAAATTGTCACAAACTTCACTTAAAAAAACCCTATAATTAATAAAAAAAATTTTACTAGTTGGGAATGACAAACAATTTGCTTAAAAAAAGTTTGAAACATACTTCTTTCTTTTAAATTCGATAAACCTTTGTTTACATCATAATATATCTCAATTATTTTGTAAAGAAATTCAAGACAAAAATTTTAAGGCACTTTAACTTCTTTGCAAAAAACGGTCAATTACGTTTTTTTTTTCATTTAGTTTAAGTAAAAGTGTAAGTAAATAAGATTTCACGCAAATGTTATTTACTAAGAGCATTAAACTTTTGGCTTGTAAATTAGACTGTCTTTACTTGTTTTTACTACATTTATGAAATTACTCATTTCTACTCGCTTTAACTAGCAATATCCTTTAATTAACCAAATTTACAAAAGAAAAAATTAGTATCGAATGTGACCTCCTCTTACCCAAATGACTGCTGTAATACTTCGCGGTATGTCCTGGATGAGGTTTTAATGGTTTCAAAGCGACTTCGTTCGTAATAATTGTTTTTAGCTCTCGAATATTCTGTCGGCTCTAAAATGCTATTTTAGAATGTCTCACAGATGCTCAGTAGGAACGAATTCAGTGTGTTCCACCGTTATCAACCAAGAAGACAACAGCAGCTCTTGTAATGGCCAATGCTGGTTGTGCGTGCGGAATTAGGATTTCCTGGAACTATCGCTGTGCATTCAGGAGTCATTTTCAACAAAACCTAACTCCGTATTATCTTCAGATTTTATGTTTGCACAAAACTTAACAGATCTTCTGCCGTACGACATAATCTCTTCAAATTATACGTCAGCCTAAAGCTCTTGGGCATACCTCGACCTTGTCAATAATATCAATAAATTTGGCAGTATCAATAATTAAAATGGCTTAAAAATTATTTTTATATAAGCAACACAACATCTAATCACATAATATCAATAACTCATTTAACCTTTCGAATATTTTAAAAATAAATCGAACATTTTAAAACTCAGAACATATTATTTTACCTGCCAATTGACCTAGTACTCTCTAACTCTCTAATATACAGACAAATGTTTCCTGTTATTCGAATGGATTCGTGGAATTTTCACGGTTATAAGAAAAAGTTTTAGGTATGCATATATATTCAAAGGAATATATTGTTTGAATCACTATTTTTATGGGTTGCCAAAAGTGATGGAAAACAAACAAAAGTAGATGGAATTTAAAAATTTATACTTGAATTCCATGGCTCCTAAAGTTAAATGATAATTAGAATTTATGAGCTTGCGGAAGGAAAAAGTTTCGGCAAAGAATCTTTAAGGCGCATCGCACATCTTTATGTCCAATTTGCTAAAAAAATGCATTAAGCATTTCTTTTAGAGCTTTTCGCAACAATTTTAATGTAATTTTTTAATTTATCGCTAGTAGTTGTCCGTTTTTTTTCGCTGTCAGAAGCATAGTATAATCCATATAAGTAAAGATAATTTAAAAAATAAGCTGATCGTAATTTTTGTCTCAAAATATTCTGAAAAAGTGTTACTTTTTTTATATAACGGAAAATAAAGACGTGAGAAAGCCATAAATTTTCTTAAACAATTTGTATCTAATTTTCCACTCATAAAATTTTAATTATCAAACCAAGGTGAAAAGTTTTCTGTTAAAATAATATATATATAATTGAATTTCCAAAAAAGTACTGTCCAAAATTTTTATCAGACCTATAGTTATTGAAGTGCAACCAAAAAAACTCAATATGTACATCATTTTCAAATAACGACCAAATGACATTTGATTGATCATTCGGTTCTACATTGTCAACCAATATCCCCTACCTGTCGATATAAATAATCACTGTTTACTCATAATTCACACATAGTCCTTTTTTCGAGCATTTAGATTAAACGACATCAAAATTCTTCAGCGGTATTTACATATGAGTGCTTCAACAGTATTCATTGTTTACCTTCGTCTTTGTATCATTTACGCGTTTTCATTTGCGTTCGTTCAGTAATGCATATTAATGTATATGCATTATTACGCATATAGTTAAGTGACTAATGAAATTATTTAACAATAACTAGATTCCATATTTATCTGTGTTTGATTTAGTGAGTATTTAATATTGAGCAGTGTTAAATATAATTTCGTTGATAATTAATTTAATATATAATTTAAGAGTGATTTAAATATACTAACTCATAGTATTGTTGTTTCTAAATTATAGAGTAGATATGGTGAAAGCACATAATATTTAAAGTGTGGGTTTCTTTATTATTTTCTCAGACCTTGACTAGTTACTTTTCTATGGTTCGATATGGATTGAGAGTACGTTTTTGAGTTATTCTGCTTCTCATATTTGAAGTACGAAAACCTTTAGACAGTAAAGTAACCAACAGAACTAAAACGTAGAACTTTAAGTGCCTTCAACTCTAACAGTATTTAAATGGTTTTAATGTTATTGTGACATAGGTGTGATGACTTAGCACGTACAGGCGAAAAGTTAATTGAAGATAGATATTTTGACTCATTTTAGACAGATAATAAAAACTCAAATTTCTATTGTATCTGTCACTAGACCAATGACCAGATTTTGGGTGAAAGGGTCGGTGAAATTTTAATAGGATCAAAAGAAATGTTCAGATTAGCAACGCCATATAATTAAAGGATACAATTAGGAGAGCGCAAATAAATATTTTGTACATCTTTAAGATTCATCAGTCATTAAATAAAATAATTTCTCTGCGGATAACATTTAATTGTCAAAGGGAATAAATTTGAAATAATTTACAGAAATATTTTTTCGGTGTAATATTTTACAAATAATGAATTAATCGTTGTATAAGTGCTTGTCGTAAAAGTACAATGTGAGTGAGTAAATTAAAAAAAAATTATGAGATTACTAATTTCATGTTGTTTAACAAATGAATTAAATGAAATATTTTTAGCTACGTAATGGCGAATATAATGACTATATTTACTAATGTGTGTATGTAAGCGGGGCTCTGTTATGTAGATAGGAATCTACCATATAATAGATATATATATATATATATATATATATATATATATATATATACATATATATGTATATATAAAACATTTGAATGTTCATTATGGAACGTACATTTTTTTCTAATTCATAAATCAGTTAACGGTTACCTTCTTAACCCTTAACGGAAATTTTTTTTTTTATTTTCCATAGGGTCACAATTTTTTCTTCACAGGATTTTAGAAAATATATTTTAACTTTTCTTTTCAAAATACCTCAGAGAAGTACCATTCCATAGCTTTGTGATATTAAATTTTACACGCTGTATGGAATAAAGGTGAGTTAGTCGCCATGGGAGAATTGATGTCTCGGTTAGTTTTGTAGGTGCTTGTAAAAAACACGTAAAATTTACTATGAAAGAAAGTCCATCTCCGCGCTCCTGCTAATCAATTCCGAGCACTCGGCTAGACGAACGTATTTCCGAGACACGTGTCGAAAAATGATTACGCGCGGCCAGATCACTGTTTACCGAATATGCATTTTATTGGTTCACTAGGAAAATTTAATGTAAAACATGCAAGGCAAGGCAAGTATATAATTTTTTTTCAGTTTCGATCAATATGTGCAATAAATACAGAGATTATGATGTTACTGGGGTAAATTTTAATTGTATACATTTTTAAAATTTAAAGACAACTATCTCTGCGAAAAGGATAGATGGTGCAATTTTTGTGAGTATAAATGTATTAGAAGGGCTTATCCCATAGTACAGATTTCAAATCGATGGTAGTTTAAAAAAATTATGACTTTTCCAAAGAACTCTCTATATATGTCCCTAAAAACAGAAATAAATATAATTTCAATTCTTATCGCATTTCTCATTAAATTTCTTATTTCATTTATTGATTTAATTAAGTTTTATGTCTTCTTGCCACGCCAGGCTCGCATATTTGCAAAGAAGATATACATTCTAGATACAGATGGCACTTTAAAAGACAATTTTGATAAACTGAAGGAAAAAAATTGGCAGAAATTAAATATTTCGTCGATATAGATGTCCACCCCAGAACTCTCAAGAGATTAGTCGCAAAGCAAAACACGGAAATGTTGACTTTATGTCGATACTAATTAAGTATATTTGACATTCAACTACTATTTTATAAAAATATAGATGATCAGCCTGGGTATTTAATAATAATAGAAAACACATTTCTTATTTTCAGGAGAACGTCCACTTCTCGGTTTTGATAATCTTACATTACTCGCAAACATATATAAAAACTAGAGAAATCAGTGTTTTCTGTAAAACAATTCATCTTAAGAAGAAAGCTGAGCAAAATTACTGAGAAAATTAAGTCGCACTAAATTTCTACAAATGAAACAGAATAGCTGGACCTCATTAAGTAGTCATTTTTTGAATATCATACATAGCTTAGAGTCCAACAGGCTCGAGGTTTATCTTTTGCTTGAAATGAGAAACTTAATAAGAAAGAAGTTAACAAAATGGCCTGCTATTTCAGATATTGACTGATCGTGAATCAAAAAAATAATCTAACAGAAAATTTAGGACTACAAAAGTTGCATAGATATGCATAGTTCATTCAATGAATACAGCTTGGTTGCAACACAGTCGGAAATGCTTATGCAGTTGTTATTGTACAAGGAGTAAAAAAAACTGAAGTTTCAGAATTGACTTCTCCCAGCATCAAAAAATTGCATGAGTAAAAAAATACTGTAGATTACTTTACTAACAATCGTCATCCTTCCATTAACCTAATGTCTACCAAAGATGCATTAGGTGGAAAGACAAATATTCCCATGTAATTTCAAATCCTTGTCTTTCATTGTTTTGTCTTGTCTATGCTGGTAGATTTCGTCACTTCATTTGTAGTTCAAGTATATCAAAATAATCTATTTTAAATTTGTCATCCATTCATCGAAATGAGTAGCAAAATATATGAAAAATATTCTCCATTACCACAGATTTCATTTCATTTTAGAAGAATGATAAAAAATCAAGTGCAATATTAACCACTAAGGAAAACGCTACTGTTAAAAATATTAAGAATAAAGGAAAACTTATCTTAGATACACCAAGAAAGAATCGCAGATGTCATTTAACTGAAATTCAAAAGACTGCAAACATTTTAAAGAAAAGACCTAGAGTAACTTCAGAATAAAAAAAACAGATGGGAGTTAAGGCTTAAAAGAAGCACACATGAATGAGACCAGTGATTAGAAATATGTTGATTGTTTTAAAGAGCACGGGAAAACAAAATGTAAGGTGTGTTGGATTTAACGCATTAGGTGCAAGAAATGGCTCCACGAGAACTGCACTATATATTGGGATTAATGCTATCAAAATAGAGGTATAAAATTTGTACACATGAAAAATATACATAATAATATTATTATTATAATAAAAAAAGAACATTATTTTATTTACTTCCTATGGCGGCTATCCTACCAGTCAAAATAGTATTAGGCCATCTAACCCGTAGACTTCCCTTCATCCTCATTAATGGAGGTTCCGATTTTCATTTATTATTTAATGGATAGTGTTATAATATTTGTAACATTGTATTATTCGACAGTTACCATAAGTATCATGAAGGTATCAGATTAATAAATAAATTTTTTTTTATCTGAATTAATTATTTCAAAAGCAGGTGAACTATCCCACTTTCACCCTGTGTAATATTTTGTAAAATATATGTGGCATTGCACATAAAATGTTCAGAACTCCAATGTCAATGTTTGAAATGCAATCAAAGAGATTATCATTTTCACTCAGAAAATACTTTTACAATTGCTTTTACTTGCCGCATTCAGTTTTTATCCTTCCTTTCTTTATAAATAAAACTAATTATAATTTAGACAAAAAAAATAAATACATATACTAATAATCAGTTAAATTTCAACTGCAATGTAAAGTCAGGAAACGAAGTGAGGAAAAAACACGCAGACTTTTTATTAGATTTATTGTATATCCCTACCAGTCGATGTAATAATTTGACACAAAAATATATACAAAATACAATAATGTTTTTAAAAATTTTGTTCTGTAGTAAATTTTGCTGAGCATAAATATGATTTAATATGGCGGTATTATTTTCTTCACTATATATGTATGGTAAACGCAAATACACATAAATGGACACTTCAAACTATTAATAATAGACCACAAGATATTTGAGAGCGCGTATGAATACGAAATACACATTTAGAATATTGATTTAGATATTTTCGAAATTGAATTGAGAGATCTTTTTAATACCTGAAATATTACGTAGAAGAGGCAAAAGCCTCTTCCTTACTACTGAGATACGATTTTATATATGTTTAAAACATAGAAAACAAATTAAAAATGGAGTTTTAAAAATATCGGCGAGAATATAATTACAATAACGCAAATCCTTTTGATATTATTCTTATGACATATTTTAATACGTGTAATTAATGAAAAAATATATCCACAATATTTCCTTTCATTGAATATCTTTTATAATTTTTTATTACCTATGTATTTTTTTGCATCATAGACAAAATAAAGATATAATTTAATCACAAAATCACTAGTTACTTCGTGGACAAATACTCTCCGCTTAATAAATCACAACCATTCATATTGTTTTGCTAACACAACACAAATTATACTTAGGAATATGCGCTTATGTCTTCCATTCCTAAGTTTTTATTAACATTCATATTGTTCATAACCAAAGCTTATAACTCATTAGCTCTCCTCTTTTTTCCTTTATATAAACTACCTCTTTACTATTTAATGAAGCGAATAAGTTAAATTTCGCTTTGCAATCTTTTTATCACCTTGTTATTATATAATATTTGAAAATTTATTTCAGTAACGTCATCACGCATAATAAGTAATCCGATATCACTAACAAGCTCAGATACAACTCTTTCATAAAGTTCATTTCTGTTGGATATAGTTTTATTTGATTTTCATGGAAAATGTTTATTTTCCAAAAGAATTTTAAATACGTAATTTCAATACACGAACCTTTCGTTTTATAATTCTCAATAGGTAAAAATTTCTTTTGCAGTGTGATGTCGGCACATTTCATATAACAGAAAGCAGTATTTTGCTTAAAATATTTCAATATGTTATTTGAGATGTTCCTATTTTAAATCACACTGCAAAGGAAATTTCTTACATAATAGAAAACATAAAACCGAAGGTTTTTATTTAAAATTCTTTAGGAAAATGAACAGATTCTGCGAAAATCAAACTAGAATATATCCAACGGAATTAAAATTTATTCTATGACGAACTTAAGCTAATTAAACGATATTTGCATATAGTGCAAACAAACTTTAAGTTAATATATATTCAACCTAGGAAATATACTTATAATTCTTATATTATTTTAGTTAACAAATATGAATTCTCAGTAAATTTCTCCATCGTCTCCATAGTTTAATAGATTTCCGCTATTTCCAGTCGAATGTCATGTTAAATATTTAAAGATTGAACTACATCGTCCAAACCAATTGCGCCGTATTTTTACCAGTTCCGCATAATCTTGCGAGCTAATGTCACGAATTGAATATGGATTTCTCATTCATTTGGTAACTTAAGATGGTATTATTGAATATTAAACTCATGAAAACACGTCAAGCACGAGTCAGCTTGCACTACGAGGATTTCATACACTTTAAGGAACCTATAAATATATAAGAGTATATAGTATTTCTATTGAATTATTGATAAATGTTAATTTTTTACAACGTAAATATATTGCCTACTATATCTTTCGCAGGCGTGAAACGCACTGCATATTTCATAAATTATGAAAAAAATTGCTATAGTTTCCCTATAACTTCTTGGAAGTCTTCTAAAACCTTACTTTTTCTTAATTTCAGGTTGAGTATTTTTGGAAATAAGGGGAGGGGACATATTTTTATGCGTATTTCTAAACACATATCTCGAAACATACTACTTAAAATTATGAAAAGAATATTTTACGCTTTTTTTTTCAAAGTTTACCCCACATTACAAATTGAATTAAAAAAAATTAAATTATTTCATTTGCCTCCCTTTCCTGGGTATTTACCCATGGGTGATCTTTTATGGATTCCGTTTTTCCTTTTGAGGTACATAACCCTGAAAGATGAAATGAAGTGACAAGAGAATCCATGTGCAAAAATATGACACGTTCTCTCAAAAATGATTACGAACAGATAATAGTCTAAAATATTTAACTCGTAAACACTGACAAAACTGTGAGTTTTGTCACCTTACCACCGATGTAAGTCTCAGAGACTTCTATAAACTAAAAAGGGTAAAAAATATATAAAACTTTTTTCTCAATGTATATATATTTTCGTTTTAAACTAGAAAAAAAAAATCATTAAAACGTGAAATAATGGAGCAATTATCGCCCTAATTATTTATACAGGTATCCGAATTACAGTCATAATAGTAGATATGTGTTAGTTGAAGCTTTATCCACTAATCGATAAAATATAGTACAAGGTAATCGGCGTGATTTGATTTCAAAAGTCATCTTTGAATATTTCTCATCGAGAGCATCTATACCTAATTTTATAGCATGGTAAAATTAATTTATTTCCGGTAAATCATTTGTTTAATCGATGTTGATTCTATTGTGCATAATGGATACTAAAATGATACCCTTGTTTTCCTTAGTCATCCGTGAAAACAGAGTTACGTCTTTAATAAAGTCACATAGACACGAGCCAACTTCTCTTTGAGATTTGTGAATTAGAGTATCATTTCCGATTTGTTTTTCCTACGTATACCGCATTAAGTAATACCTCTTTTCAAAAGTTACATCGCCAGTTCTATTGACAGTAACCAGAGTTTAACGTTTCAATGGCTTTCGCAAATATGAGAACCGACTGTAGGTTTTTGAAAGTTTGTGTCGTTTGATTAAAAAAGAAACTATACTCTGATACAATCTAAAAATGGACAAATTTCAATTTATTGCACATGGTTCAAGTGAAAATGACTAAAATAATTTTTCAAATCTTCAAAGGCAACAAAATATAGGTCCAAAAACCGACAGGTTAAGTCGTGTACGTGAATAATATTCTGTCCATCCGAAAATATGAAGACATCATCAGACATCGATTGAATAAGTTTCACAGTCAATTATTTTCCCTTTAAGAAATTATTACTTAATGGTTCCAACATTTATATTAATTTATGTTATTAAGACATTTCGTTCTTTATCCAGTGTGTGTGTTTTCGGCTTAAACCCATTATAAAAATTCCTAAAAAACTTCATCCATATTCTTTATAAAAAATATTTCATGACATGTAGGATTTGTGCCCCGTTCGTTAAAAGGAACGTATTTAATGGTATTTGTTCTTCTGTTTATCTTTACCAGAAATGACTATGGAAGAATTGTCATAGTAAGAAATAACTTCAATAACGTCACACGATTCTAGCTTCATTCCATCTTCTTCTTTACTAACCAAACCAAACATAATTACTGCTTTTTAGGTTAGCATTTAGTAATTCGTTCTTCATTCACTTAACTGGTTCTCTGTCTCTTCAGGACTGGTTCCTTGTGTTTTTTCACATTTCATCCCCTCCATTTTGGGCTTGTATATTAAATATATCTGTACTGAAAATTATACTTCAAGTCAGAGCATTTTTTCAAATGATTGCTAAAATTAATGCTTTACTGACAGGTACACCAGTATCCAACATCTACTGTATACCATTGTTTATTGACGATAGTCGTTAGCCTAAAATTTCCTAATTTTAATTTCCAATACTGAAACGTATATAGACATCTTCGTAAGCAACACTTCTTAGAAGTAGGATATGTGAATTATTCAACTTGCTCGTGCTGTAATATTTCACTCTACCTGACTTAGAGTCAGTTCTCAGATATACAATAATATAACCAGGCCAATTTTTATCCGACAATCTACAGTAAATATGCAATAAAACCTTGATTCAAGCTTATGCTTTATTACATTACTTGCGTAATGATGCAGAAAAACCTTTGGCCTCTTTTTGATATTAGCAATATATTTGATAACTAAAAAAGACATTAGTTTCCTAGGTGATGTATTGTTTTTTTCTGTCATTGGAAAACTATTTATCTTCTTTGCTTTTGGTTTTGTTTTTGTTATGATTATCCCTAAAATAACTGTTCCAGGGAAAGAGACGAATAATATTCAAGTGGAATATCACAAAGAGGAAAACAAAATTCCCATAATGTGTAGCACAAAATAATAATCATTTTCTTGTCACAAATTAAACCAATGGTATTTAATTAATGATATCTGCACGATGTAAAATTTAGTAAGTAGGAAAATGAAGTATGACAAACTTATTTAAATGTCTCCTATACATGAAAAAAAAACACACACACGCCACACAATCGTATGCGAAACGCGGTCTACACCAATGGCACAGTTCGTTATGTTTCATATTAAAAAAATCCTTATTAAAGTACCGCCTGAAACCTGAAATACATGAATAATTTATAAACGAAACCGTTAATATTTTAGATAAATAGAAGTATTTTACTCTTTGCAATACCATTGTAATTATTTGAAACTTAAGATTAATAACTTTCTATCTAAACTTAAAACTTTCTAAGCTTACTCTTGTTTTCATTTAATTTATGATGCCTTCTTAAAAGTAATGCAAAACGCGAATGTCAAGAAAGTTGTTTTTTAAATACATATTACTCTTATGAAATCTATTTCAAGACATCCTTAAACAATCATACACTCTCATGGTAAATGGTAAATATATTGTGACAAATAAACTATAAACTTGTGAACTCTGGTGCATTAAAAACTGATCGTAATCTTAGTAAGAGTTTGACAGAAACGAGTTTTCCAATTAACCTATTTTGAATTTATCATCACATTAGCTCAAACTAATTATATTCGATAATGAATACCGCAGTGCAGACGTTTCATTGGAACTCGCTAATGTACATCCCTTTTATAAACAAATGAATTAACTTCAGTAAGAACTTGAGTATAATTCCAGTCAATAACTCAAATACTTCAGTTTATCTGTAATCTGGTATTATTTGGATACTTAAAAAATACAATAGTATAAAAAAAACTGCAGTAATGGAACTAGGAAAGATTTATACGATAATAATAACTTATTAAAAAATATTTTTAACGTAAATTACCTTGTTTTTTTTGGAGTTAACTTTAAAAAAACATTTCAAGTGTAATAATGAATAAATATATTCTATGACATCGATTAAGCGGACCACTATACATTGATGAAATAAGTTGTATTAAAGTTACTCAGATTTCATATTTCCATTTACGAAATAATAATTTAGTGACATTTATATCATTTTTAGGGTTCCGTACCTCAAAAAAAGGAACCCTTATAGAACCACTGTTTGTCCATCTGACTATCAAAACCCGTTTTCTTAGTAATGCGTGGAGGTATCAAGTTTCTAAGGAAACATCCATCTTCTAAGCCAACGCAATCAAGAAAACTACTGAAAAACCGGGCATTTATAATGCATATTTTGACACTAGCGAATAAATCAAAACTTACTGTTGACCTAGAATCATGGAATTTGACAAGAGGAAGGTCTCTCAGTACAAGTGAAGGAAAAAATTCAAAATTGTACATTAAATAATTTTTTTAAACGCACCTTTGAAAGATAAAGTAGGTAATATATTTTAGTTCCAAAAAATTAAAATTTTATGAATAGTTTAATAGGAATATTAGGTATCGTTAAATGTTCGTAAATGCCTAAATGTTTCCGGAGGTCCATTATAGCTTGCTAGGTTTCTTTAATTCTTCCATACACTCTATCTCCATAGGAATATAGTACTAAAATTTAAATAATAGCAATTGTCATTCCGATCAATTGGTGAATAATTTATTCGAGCCTTTTAATAAAGCAGAATCTTCATAACTCGTAATAATATGACTTACAAATTATTGTGAAATCTAGCCTAGCAATCAGTAAAATTTTATTTAAATCTGCTCATCAAATTTCTACCTGACAGAAGAAACTTTTTAGAAAAAACTTAAGAAAAACTTTTTTTTGTTAAATTCCTTTAAAGATGAAAGTAATGAGTTAGCATCCAATAGGAGATCCATGAAGAGGGTATATGAAAACCAGAGAAAGAGAGTGTTTTTGAGCAAAATGATTACACCGGAGTTTGAGAGTTTGTTTCTACATACGTATGTGTATGAAAAGGTCACTTCATGTGCTTTCAAAGAATTGATAAAATTAAATTGAATGTCCGATTTCCCGCGGACTTGTTTTGTTTTATTGTGCTTGACGGCATATAGCTTTCTAGAGAAAGACTTAGAACAAAATTATTGCTGGATTTTTACAACCGGATAAATATCAAGCTCTTTGTTTCTTTACATGAATGGCGTATATTTTACCCAAAAATGTTGAAATTGAGAAAGCAATTTTGGAAACCTGGCCAAATAGTTTTTTTAATAGACCAAAATGTCACTGGCAAAACGGGCAAATGAAAAAACAGATAATTTTGCTGTGATTGCTGTGATTGCGAAGTTTGACAGCTTGCTCAAAGCATAATTTGAGGTTTGTGGTGTTATTTTTATACTTGTATCAGAAAAGTATAATCTGCATTATATTTACCACAGAACAGAGTGTTAACTATTGTCCAATATTATATTCCTAACTATAGTAAAATATTACTACGATAGTTTTAATTTATTACGAGATAGTACCTATTTCAGAGTCCTTATCAGAAACTCATTAACACAAAATTAACTTTATATTACGCACTTTTGGATTTTAATTGATAGAAATAAAGAAACAACAGAAACATTAAATTTATTAGAAAAAAGTGAAATTAAAATAAGAGATTATTATTGAAATATAATAATTTAATTAATTGAAATCCAAAACTGGTTAACATAGAGATGATATAAATAACACATCACAAATATGATAGAAAAATTTGAGACACAACATGCGGGTTTCACTTTTGATTATTTAATTATTCTATACTCGTAAACTCTAAACTAAAATATGACATATTGCTTTGTTATATAAATTTAACGATCTAATTATATAGACAAACCACTATCTTTGTGAGGAAATTGACACCGAGTCATCGTTTATGAAAAGGCGGAATGTTTACAAATTTAATCTATCCCCCAAAGCATAACGAAGGCAAAAAAGTAATCATGCCACATTATTAAAAATGTAATTTGTTTTCATTACATTAAAACGTTACGTTTCCTTTTCTAATTTAGATCCCGTATTTATCCTAACTGAAATTAATTTTGCTAAGGAGGAAAGTAAGTAAATACTGAAACATTTACTGTTCCAATATTAAACAGTAACCGATAATGTATAAGAATACGTATAATTAGAAAAAATATCAAATACATTGCAATATCGAAGCATATCAGCTTCGGATTTTTTTAAAATTTGTGTAGAATAATATATTGTATTCTAGTCATTTTAGGATTTATGAAAAGAAAATATTCTCATATGAATTCCAAACACCGGTGATATATTGATGATATGGTGCCCTTGATATATGATGATATGGTCACTTGGAAGCGGAACTATGGCTACTTGCGATAGTCCCGCTTCCAAGTGAGGCGGAAAATATAATGTATGTAAACAACAAATTAGAACAATTCTAAGTAAATACGTTCCTTTTACTTGAAGATATGCACCAGGGATAGAAAATAAGCCGAGTTGTCAATTTATGTTAATGAGAAATATAAACAAAATATAATTTTATATTATCAGTCGTATAAAAGAGTGTCATAGCTCTCTAAGCTTAAGAACGATTGTGATGAAATTTTATAGGAAGGTGTAGAAGCTTAGTTTTTTTTAAATACCTTTCCATCGATCGAATTCGTGAATGTAGCCGTCTTTCCCACTTTTTTAAAACCTTTTTCTCGTCGACTGAAGCATCGTTGAGGATATAACCAAAAATATCCAATATTTTAATACATAAATTTTATTTTTTTTTGTTACAAAATAATACTTAAACGTATCACAATACGCCCCCTTTCCTTCAATTTTACCACCAACTCATTAAACAAGTAATAATAAAAAAGAAAAAATATCACATCAACATATAGTAACTGTTTCAAAGCAAACAAACAAACCAAATAAAATAATATATTTAACCCATTTGTTTCTTCACGCCTGAAAGTCGTACTAGGCAATAAGTTCACGAGAACGTAAAACTTTTCCGCTGACATCTAACAATAGCTATTATGATTTTTACGAAAATGTTTAGTTTTAACCAACAGAAATGAAGAAACCTCCTGAGAGTCATTGTATTTATAAAATATAAACGAATCGCTCCATTCGAATTCATAATTCCTCTGACGTTTAAATTTCTTCTTTTACATATTGATATTAAAACTCTACGAGACAAAAGAATTTAACGAATTTTAAAAAAAGTATATCATTTTTAATATTTAAATAAAAAATATCAATTGTAAACGTACAGAATAGCATAATAAGGTATTTCATATATAAGGAAATATGATTTCGATGTCACAAAATATAATTTAGAACAATGGAGTGGAAATGTGTATTCGCAAGGACAGAAATACCTAAATGTGAAATGGCCGGGGGTGAAATAGGAAATTTTATTTAGAAGGTGAAAATAGATGGCGTAGCGATATTTTTAGATTATTTCTCATGTTTTCTTTTATTCGAACGCTCAGAATATTGTACCTCAATTTGATTATAAACTTATTTGTAAGACATGAAACCTTTATTTTTCCAAATGTACTAAAGTGGGTTCTGCTTTCGAAGTAAATGAGAAATAGGTAAATATTTGTAATCAAGTGTCATGCAAATAAACAACTGGTTACGATAAGTTCCTTGTGAATAACAATTTACTGATAATATTTTTGGGAAAATTTCTGCCGAGAAATACATTACGTCACCTTCATTTATGAGAATTACCTTTGCAGTTTTTCTCCTTAATAAAAATGGAAAGACTTTGTAAGTAAAATTTTGGTTATTCATCGTATCTGAAAAAACATAACCAATGTTTGAATAGGACTTAATTTTGTCAATATTTTGCTAACTTGTATCTTTACTTCAAATAGTGCATTAAGAATAACAAATATCTAGAATGGCACTCCAAATCAATTTGAACTTTTCATTTCCAGAAAATTGTATAATTGTTGTCACAATTACATTATATTTAAAACAATATAGTAGCAGAAAATAAACCATCACTTTTTATTTCCCTTGATATGGCAACATATTGTAAGCATGTCAGTGGCAACGTATTGGCGCGAAGCAATGTGTTTGGCTGATATGGCCGCTGAATAGATAGAGGAGGTATTGTGTTAAGAAATTAGTTAATACCATCCTAAATATATAATTACACTAGATATAAAAAACATATGCTGGTAATGGGAACCTAACGACAGTCAAAAATGATTTCATTCGATTTCAGATGTATCAATAAAACCTTTTGCGATAAATCGCTAAAACCTCCACTCTGCTCAGTATCAATGGCTCAGTAGAATTATTTTCAACTTAAACTCTAATATTTGCAGCAAAAGAACCATCTGATCGCGTTACAAATAAGTAAGTACGGTAGTTTTAAATATATGTCGAGCAGATATAAAATTTTCACAGGACTCGCTATGGAGCATCATCAGAAAATAGGAGAACAAAACAACAAAAACAAACGTAACTTACATTAAATGTATATCACTTTTCACGATAGTTGTAAAAGTATTTGCCAAACAGCTAATATAGTTAGCTATTTTAAACAATATAAATTAATTAGTTGGTTTTTAAAACTTCACCATTTTCAAAACTACCTATTTTCATAACCTATATTGCTAATATTTACAATGCGCATAAAATTGAAAAACGATTAAATTATACGTAAAATAAATTACAAATAAATCTATGAATATTTTCATTGTAAAAAAAATTAAGTCCCTCATACAACGATTTAGTTTCTTTTTTTACTTTTTAGAATTACATTTTTAAACCTTTTTCTCGTATTTTCATGCAATCAGGTTGTACGATTTCTATATTATAGGTTCGAAGTGCAACAAAATGTACAAACACAAACACCTTTTTTTTGTTTTCTTGGGTATATAGGCACTTTCGTGCGTGCGTGCTTCTGTATATAGATATATAATACGTATGCCAGGATTATAATATTTATTAACAACTATGGAAATATATCAAGAAAAAGGGGGTTAAAATTATTTAATTCCAAAATTAGCTAGAAAATTTTTCAGATCCATTGATGATGTTTCTATTTTTCATTATTATTAACTTTTTCCAATTTGTCTTGTCACGTGCCAGAATGATTCAAAGAGTTATAATTACTATATTACAAAAATGAAACATTTTGCTATATCTTATGTGCTGTTCATACATATCCAAAATAAACTGAACACTGTATTGAAAATAAACGCCCTCCTCCTGTAATAAATTTCGGTTTACGCAAAGCCTTGTTAAGTTCTTTAGGTTCTAACCTGTCCTTCCCCTTCGAATGCCGAAATGAAATGAGGTCATTCGTTTTATCTTATATGAATGAAAAAAATAAACCATGAACTTTTCCAGTACAGGAAAAAAAAGTTTGCAAATAACATATGTTCGAGAGTTCGGTCCTTAGTCCGCCCTTAACCCTAACTTTACGCGTTCTTTTTTGGCCTAATAATTTTTACTTGCAAAGTTCAACTTTTAATCAGGCGACTCCCCAACAGTTTAATTACTGCTCATTGTTTACATTAAGAATTTATTTTTCTTTTGCCATAGGCATAACAATTTCAACAACGTAATTAATATCTGAACAAAAATTGAACAAAAATATCGACAAATAACTGCGTAAACAAAATATTATTAAAATTAACATTTTGTAATGAACTTTCAAAGAATTTACTTTTAATGTTTTAACTAAAAACACAATTTTTTATAATCAGTAATAATAACAGACCATGGTTCCTAAAATAAACTTCCAAAAAATGTATTAAACATTACAAAAAAATATCTAACTCACGACCAAATCAATATATTAAATCAGGATTTTAGCATTACTGAATTAAATGTAAGGGCACCAATTATATCCATATATTACGTTATCTTAAATGTATTTTTAACAAAATATGACGAATCAGTTAGTACTGTAATGATTCTACTGATTGCCATTTCATACAATTCACTACATAAAAAAGGTTTTCTAAAATAAAGGTTACATAGGAATATTGTCCCACAGGCCCCTTAATTTTCGGAAATGCAGGAAAATATTTTTGTTAATTTGAAATATTAATCTAACCTCTTAATTAACCTAATAGATAATTTATGTAATATCCCTGTTTATGTAATAAACAGGGTGGCCTAATGAAAGTTCAGAAAATACACAAAATACATTTGAAACCCGAATGATTTGTGTTTAAACGAATAATGTTTATACGAAGCTTCTACTACAGTTACAACAACAGTGAACCTCTTGATTCGGTGAATGAAATAAATAAAATAAAATCTTTTCCATAAACTTAGGTAAACAAGAACATTTAAGTATATATATATATATATATATATATATATATATATATATATATATATATATATATATATAGTATTTCCATTAAATGACTTACAAATGCTAATAATATTTTTCATGAAATAAATAGATATACGTGTCAACATTGTGCCTAGAATATTTTTCACGTCGGTTAAATATAGTAAACTTTTAAAAATATGTAAAATCTAGAGTAATTTATGAGATTTAGAGTGAAACTTCTAATAATTTTGGCTTAGTTTTTTTTCAGAGTTTGGGATAACGGACATATTTCATGTGGAGGGTCCACAGGAAGTATGTCCGTAGGCAATACTTTGTATAAAATTCTAAAATGAAACTGTTTAGAATGCTTAAGACATGCTGTTTCAAACACCATACATGGAAATGAAAAAAGATTTTCGAATATACCGTAAAATTAGTAATAAAAGTATTATTAAATTTTATCTTAGGCATATCAATATGCTTTATACTATTCTAAAATTAAATTTCTCACATCAACGTGTTTCTGAGAAAAAGGCCTGTGATAGGGGTACAAATATGTGAGTGACCTTGAGCAGGAAAAAAATTAAGATGACACAGATATTTAAGACCAAATACAAATTTTGAGAGCGTTTTTATATTTATTTACATAATAGGTCCAATTTATCTTCCACAGTAGGTAGAGATTATCTTCCATGAGTAAAATAGATATGTTTATTTTCTTTTTAAAAGGCATTTAATATAATATCTATATATGTATGAATTAATTTAATAATTATAAATTTAACGTAAGAATAGTATTATGTCTTCCTATATGGAATATTCAAACGGCCAAACAATAGAATATATACGATTAGAATTGACATGGAACATATTTAAACTAATATGTACATATTTATTTATTTTCTTTGTTGGTAAGGTAGAGAGTAAATTATATAATTTTCGATTCACGAGTAAATTTTCTATAAACTCGATAAAATAAAAATGATGTACTCAAAGATCAATCGCATATATTTTCCCCAAATCCAAAAATAATAACTCCTTAAGATCAAACTTTTTAATAAACTGCTTCAACTATAGGATAAAATATTTGAATAAGGTAACATAAAAGTCAAAAACATAAACCAGTCTGTAGAAACCATATGAAAAATTGTTATTGTATAATTTTCCTACTCATTTTTATAGATCGACTAAGGCAATAAACACGGGACATTGTACTACATAATAAAATTTTACCCACCACCATTCAAAGGAGAAGGTGATAAAAGGGATTAAATTTAGCTCCCGTGAAAAAGGTGTGAAGCGACAAAAGATCATATTATTGCTTAGATCCTAAATAAACATAAAAGATAACTTTGTTAACCCGAAAATTACAAAAACGTTTTCAGAATACCTTAATTATGCTGAAAAATGTCACACTTCCTTTCAAACTTTTTAAAAAGGAATAAAATGTATTCAAAACAAAAAAACGTTTTTTCCCACTTGAATATAATATTTTTACATGCTTATTTTATTTGCATTTATAATTTCTGTAAATATTAAATTATTAATCCTGAATAATGCTGAAAGTATCTGTATTTTTGAAAGCCTTTTCATTGTTATTCTTTAGAAAATATACTTTTCTGTTTTGTGAGTTACTCAATATAATGTAACTATACAGCACCTTTTACCGTAATTAGTCGCACGGACAAACCAAAACATTAAACTGTCCTGTTGCGCGTCACATGATATTCTATAACAACTCTCGCTTCCATAAGTAATTAAATTTGAAGATAAAATAAATAGACGGTGTGTATTGCTCAATCAAAACATCTGTTAGTATCTGAACCCCTTTCTAATAAAATAGATTCTTTATTTTGTATTAAAAGTGCAGGAAATCTTACTGCACATTTTTCTATCATTTTGTTTCATTTAAGGATTAATACACGGTTCGTTTTGTTCTGTAAAACGTGAGTGAATTCAGAAAGCTGTTAGTACTACTAATTGCACTAAGCCGTGTTTTCGTTTCGTCTTTGTTTCTCGTTTTCGTATAAATTTTAC
This sequence comes from Druceiella hillmani, assembly GCA_039881145.1. Taxonomy (NCBI): domain Eukaryota; kingdom Metazoa; phylum Arthropoda; class Insecta; order Lepidoptera; family Hepialidae; genus Druceiella; species Druceiella hillmani. Next base: position 23,553,552 of record JAYKKI010000028.1, on the reverse strand, counting down.
ACGCTTATTTTTTATTATTTTCCTACTCATTCTAATTGTTCTCTTTAAGGCATCCTATTGATGCTTAAAGTATTAGAAATTGATGCTCAAAGTACAGACTAGACAGAATATTACCTTAATATACAGTTTTTTAACATCAAATTTTATTATGCAGAGAAAAGAAGAAATGTTAATAATTGTTTTTATGAAAGGTCGAAAAAGTAGCTCTTATACTTAACGTAAGGAAACATAAACAGATAAAATCGTCATGATGAAATTATAAAAGTTTATTTTTTTATTATTTAGCAAAGGAACCCTAAAATTGGGTTCATAGAAAGACATTGATTAAAAGAACTTATATTAGGCATTCTAAGCTGTGTAAATATTATAGCGCCAATTTTTTTGGGCGATTCTTTGGTTATAGTACTGTACGATAAAAAAAGGTCACCATTGATTAATTACTGAAATATTGTCTTTCGTATACATCGGAACTTAACAAAACGTGACCTGATCTAGGTGAGAAATCTGACACATTATGTTAGTTTAAATAAAGCGAATTACAAAGTATAAAGTAATTCCCAATGAAATAGTCTTTATTACCAGAATCATGAACTTCTACGATTATTACTAAAACTTTTATAAATTTTACCGACCATTTGAAAGAAACTGTGATTTGAGTAGTATATCGAATACTTTGTTCAGTTTATTTAAACTTTTTTTTATGTGAAAATATATGGAAACTTATTCTTCTTTATTTTCCTATTTTCTTGCTTTTAACTGTTACCGATCTATATAAAATGAAGTTGCTAAATGTGTGAGGTAAACTAACGATATTTTAATGAACTAATAAAATGTACGTTGACAATCCTAAAATAGAATAAAACTTAAATATTCAAACACATATTTGGTTTAATTCCCGTCGGTAATAAAATTTATATTTCACATATAGATATTCAAAAACTATTTTTTCGTAATTCCATTTACAGTTTCCCTATCTTTTTTTTTAATTTCAAATACGTAGCCGTAACCTGGTTATGATTATCAACATTGAAATATACTTTTTCATCCTAAGTAACTTAAACACAACCCAAATACAACCCAATACATTTCTGGTTTGCTGAAGATTATAAAATTTACTCGTGAATTTAAAACTAAATAAATTACTCTTTATGTTCACTAACAAAAAACTAAATATATATAATTATATACATATATACATATATATATATATATATATATATATATATATATATATATATATCAGTGTAAATATGTTCAATAATATTTCCAATCGTACATATACTGTCGTTTAGCCGTTTAATTATTCCATATTTGAAGAGATAAAACCAATTCATATGTTAAATTTATACTTTTTAAAATATTATATACATATGTAGAAGTTATATTAAAGGCACTATAAAAACGAAAATAAACATATTCTAAGACACTATTTTACTCATATTGCGGAAGATAAACTCGATCTATAATATAAGAATGAGGTTTCCTGACATAAACAATAGCCTATATTATTTTCTTCCAAGCAAACTATTTCTATGTAAAAAATCACGTTAACACATTATTCAACTGTGACGTGAAAAAAGAAAACATACTTAAAGTTTATAATACTGTAGACAGGACTCTCAATTAAGGAATAAACCGAGTGGTTCTATTACTACTTTAAATGACATATGTAACGACTGATATATCATGTCGACCCATTGCTCTGTTGCGACGTTGCTTCTTTATTCACTTTACGTTAATATTTAGTTTCAAAGAAATATAATACAATTATGTTCTATTTAGTCATGACAAACTATCTCAATAAGCAGATATTGTAGGGGCTATTTACTATCTCTCGACCATCTATCGACTATCTCTAAATTAGTATGGTATCACATGTCGATATATGGAAAATATCATTTTACTTTAGTAATTAATCTTAAATAATAAAATATACAACAAATTATTTATATGCCTTTGGATGCCTCCTATTCATTATTCATAGGTGTAGTTAGAAAGTCACAAATGTTAGAACTTAATTATCTGCAAACCAAACAAAGCGGCTTGCGACCTATTTTTTAACTAGCTTTTTCATCTTTAGAAAGTATCGTTCAATTAATTGCAAGATTGATATACGCGATGCTATATGTTATTAAAATTGTCATAATAAAAACTTTTTTAACAAAGTATAATTTGTATTGAAACGTGCAATTGTCATATCTTCTTTGTAATTTATCGTTTGCGAAAAAAATAAGCTATAGATTCATAATCAACAGAATCGACCAGAAAACATTTCATCGAAATTTTTTGGCTGCTCTTACGTGGTGTGTAAACAAATAAACAGGCCTACAGACACACATTTCAAAAGCAATATTTTGTGTACTATTACTTTTGTTTTTGTAAATATCTTCAATGTACAAACAGGTAAATTCCGCAGATTTATTATCCTAACTAATGTAATGTGATAGTATGATTGTTTGTTCTTCATTCACGTTGCAACGAAGCAAGAGATAAACATGATTTTTTTTTCATAAAAGAGCTGAATAATCAAGAAATATTATATAATAAATTTATTGTGAAAAAAGTTTTATTTGAAACTAAAAATTAACATAAAATAACTAAGGAAGCAACGTCGTAATGGAGCAATGGGTCGACATGATTTTTTGAGTCGTTACATAGGCAATTTAAAGTTGTAACAGAACCACTCGGTTTATTCCTTAATTTAGAGTCTTGCCTATAGTATTTAAACTAGCCTCTAAAGTATGAAACTGAAATTTGATAAATACACTTAAATATTGCATCATATTTTTTAGATTTACAAATTATAATATATAATATAATATGCCTTTGAATAAGTTGAAATAATGAAAACGAACAATCTTGTTTGAAATTGCCAAAAATAGTAGATTTAACTTTATTCAATAAATCAATATTAAGTTGAAAATGACAAAAAAGAAAAAATTGCTTTGCAATTTATTTATAAATATACAACTTCTATCTATAACTATAAATAATAATATAAAACTTCTCAGTCAAACGAATGCGGCATAGCAAAGCTTCCAACAAATTTTCCACTACACTATTTCTCTCAATAATTATCCCTACAACTTGTAGAAGTTTTTCCAATGACTACGTAATTTTTGTTTACAGTAATGGCAACTTTTATATAAAATACTATTTTTTCCACAGGTTTTTATTTTAATAGCTTAGATATAGTTTGTTCGGTGGTCGAGTATACATTGCTGGATGTTATTTATTTACATAAGAATAATTCGTTAGTTAATCGATAATTCTTCCCAAATAAATTAAGGAAGTAATATTACTTATTTTATCCTCTTTATGACATCTTTTAAAATATAGGTATTCATGTTAAACTTCCGACTTTGATTGGGTACCGATCTGCAGAATACACTCTATAGATTAGAATTTTATTGATGAATTCAAACTATAGTTTACTTTTAAATATGCCATGTTTAAATGCCCTAAGAAATTTGCGACAAAAAATGTTTACCGGTTACAGTTTGGCGTAAATCAGATCATGGTAAGATGCGTAAGCTGTTAGAGGAATTGCAAACAGATATATAGAATTGAAAACAGATTATATATTTTTTGTCGATGTAACATTTGCAGTTTTTTTTACAATTGTGAGATATTTTACATATTTAAAGTAGTAAATGACTATGATTACGGTTTACCCGTACAGTAATCAGTTAACAGAGTGGGGCTACCTACTGAGAAGTAGAACAATTTGAAAAAACAATAAGTTAAAATAAAGATATAAGAACAAATATTAATAAACTCCTCAAAATAATATCTTTGCCTAAATGTAATTTTTTTTAAAACAATATATGCGGAGGTATTTTTCGGGTTTAAGGGCGTATTTACATTTTTCACCAAAAACTTCTGTTTTCTATAAAATCTGGTAATCTGCAGAACAGAAATGTTTACATAAAAATTAGATTAAACCTTCGTATATAACACAGAACTAACTTTTTACTGGTTTCACATGCTTATTTAATGAAAATCGGCTTTTTGCAACTCATTCCTTGCCAAAATCTCTAAAGAGGGGCAAATTTAGAAGATTCAATCCAAAAACTTTACTCTAATTAGAAATACGAAAAAAGGCAGGACAGTACTCATTTTTACAGTTCAAACAGTTTAGATTAATGCAATTGTAATAGAGAAGAAAAAATATTCAAACAAAAAATTATCTTTTCGGTTCCCCATACACATTTTAATACCAGCTTGTCATTCGGGCCGAGATGCGCCCCAAGTCGGTCGTGGCACGGCTTCTCTGAATAAAAATATCCGCAATGTCTTTCTATACTATTTCTGTAATTATAGTAAAAAATGTATCTAATTGAAATATTTTATTTCACAATGTCTATTACTCGAATTTTATACTTCTCATCATTCGCGGTTCAATAAAACGAGGGAATGTTAGAAGATAATAATTATTAATAAAAATATTATTTAATAAATGACTGCTCTTAACGAGTATTTGAATTATTTCGTACATTCTTTTGTTAGTATTGATTTGAATTTTGAATTTGTGCGAATGAGTATGTGTTTGGTTTTTTATAAAAAATTGAAACTACCATTCCAGAATAACACTCATTTATTTAAAAATTTTATACAAAACTTCTAAAAGGAAACCGGCTTTTTCTATAAATACTAACTTTTACCCATGGCTTCGCTCACGTGTTTACAGTTAAAAATTTATAGAGAGTAATTAAAACACACACCGTCATCTAGAATGATTAAATTAAATTAAATACTAAGCCCTAATTTTCGTTACTTTATAATAGAAACGACAATAGAAATAATTTTTTTTCTCTTTAAGTGAAGGGATCTAATGGAGTTATTTGTTGCTGCCTTGTATTGCATATACATCGTTTCAAAAAATCACATCTGTCTTCAATCCTTTGCGATGTTGCGTTGTTATTTCCATTTGGTAGTTTTTTGTTTCATACAATAATTTTCCTAAAGGAATGAGATTTCCCGAACTAAAATATAGCCTATATTTTTTCCCGGCTCGCCAAAAAAATCATGTCGGTCTATCGCACCGTCACGACATGGAAGATGATAAAATAAATACACTTTTGCATCTAAAATATTAGGATTCTAATAGTAGTTTGATTGGGAATTCCCGGGATAAAAAGTAGCCTGTGTCATCATATTTCCTGCCCGTCAACTATCTGTGTGCAAAAAGTCACATCGATATTTCTCTCCATTGTTGTATGAAAGAAAGACATACAAAAAAATTTCGAATTTCTATTACCAGTTAGGATTGTAATATTAGTTGGGATGAGATTTACTGGATTGGAGGAAGCATACGTCATTCCCTTGTCCGCCAGCCACCTCTATGCAAACAACCACTCCGATCTGTTGCTCCGTTCTAACATGAAAGAAGAACATAAAAACTTTTTGACTTTTTTAATATTAGTTGATATTATAATATTAGTCAGGATGATATTTCCCGGGTTTTAAAGTAACCTTTGTCATTTTCTGGTCAGTCGACTATCACTGTGCAAAAATCACGTTGATCCGTGGCCCTGTTGCGACACGAAACAAAGACAAACAAACACACCTTTGCATTTACAAACTTAAGTAGGATTATAATATTTGTAAGGATTAGATGAGAGATTACAGTAGTCATTCCTTGGCCCGCCAACTAATCCTATGCAATAAAGACAAATAAATGCAGTCGCATTTATAATATTAGTTAGAATTATAATAAACAAAATAATGCTGTGGCATTTATAATATTAGTTAAGATTATAGTATTAGAATGAGTTTTCCTGTCATAAACAATAGTCTATGTCATCTTTAAAGCAAGCAAACTATTTCTGTGCAAAAAATCACATTAATTCATTGTTCAACCGATCAATTACAAAGAAGATATGACAACTGGATGTTTCAATACGAATTATACTTTGTTAAAAAGTTTTTATTGTGATAATTTTAATAATAGATATCATCGCATAAATCAATCTTTCAATTAATTTAAAGATACTTTCCAAAGATGAAAAACCTAGTTAAAAAATAAGTCGTAAGCCGCTTTGTCTGGTTTGCAGATCATTAAATTCTAACATTTGTGACTTTCTAACTGCACCTATGAATCATGAATAGGAGGCACCCAAAGGCATGTAAATAATTTGTTGTATATTTTATTATTTAATATTAATTACTGAAGTAAAATTATGTTTTCCATATATCTCTATGTGATACCATACTAATTTAGAGATAGTCGATAGATGGTCGAGAGATAGTCGATAGCCCTTCCAATATCTGTTTATTGAGATAGTTTGTCATGACTAAATTAAACATAATTGTATTCTATTTCTTTGAAACTAAAAATTAATGTAAATTGAATAAGGAAGCAACGTCGTAACGGAGCAATGGGTCGACATGATATTTGAGTCGTTACATACGCAATTTAAAGTAGTAATAGAACCACTCGATTTATTCCTTAATTTAGAGTCCTGTCTACAGTATTATAAACGTAAAGTTTGTTTTCTTTTTTCACGTCACAGTTGAATAATATGTTAAAGTGATTTTTTACATTGAAATATTTTGCTTGCAAGAAAATAACATAGGCTATTGTTTATGTCAGGAAACCTCATTCTTATATTATAGGTCGAGTTTATCTTCCGTAATATGAGTAAAATAGTGTCTTAGTATATGTTTATTTTCGTTTTTATAGTGCCTTTAATATAACATCTACATATGTATATAACATTTTGAAAATATAAATTTAACATATGAATTGGTTTTATCTCTTCAAATATGGAATAATTAAAGGTCTAAACGACGGTATATGTACGGTTGGAAATATTATTGAACATATTTACACTGATATATATATATATATATATATATATATATATATATATATATATATATATATATATATATATATATAATTATATTTAGTTGTTTGTTAATGAACATAAAGAGTAATTTATTTAATTTTAAATTCATGAGTAAATTTTATAATCTTCAGCAAACCAGAAATGTATTATTTGGATTGTGTTTAAGTTTCTCAGAATGGAAAAGTATATCTCAACGTTGATAATCATAACCAGCTTACGGCTACGTATTTGAAACTAAAAAAAGGTAGGAAAACTATAAATGGAAGTATGAAGAAATAGTTTTTGAATCTATTATTATTTATTTACTTATATCAATAAGTAAAATAAACGTTTTATTACCGACGAGAATTAAACCAAATATGTGTTTGAATAATTTAGTTTTATTTTATTTTAGGATTGTCAAATGAATGATTATGAATAAAATGTACATTTTATTAATTCATTAAAAGATCGTTACTTTATCTCACAGATTTAACAACTTCATTTTATATAGATCGGTAACAGTTAAAAGCAAGAAAATAGGAAAATAAAGAAGAATAAGTTTTCATATATTTTCACATAAAAAAAGGTTTAAAGAAACTGAACAAAGTATTCGATATACTGCTCAGATTCCAGTTTCTCTCAAATTCTTCGTTAAATTTATATAAGTATTGGTAATAATCGTAAAAATTCATGATTCTGGTAATAAAGACTATTTCATTGGGAACTACTTTATACTTTTCTCACCTAGGTCAGGTCACGTTTTATTAGGTTTCGATGTATTCGAAAGACAATATTTCAGTAATTAATAAATGGTGACCTTTTTTATCGTACAGTACTGTAATCAAAAAGTCGCCCAAAAAATTGACGCTATAACATTTATAAAACTTAGAATGCCTAATATAATTTGTTTTAATCAATGTCTTTCCATGAAAAATTATGGTTTCTTTGCCAAATAATAAAAAATTAAACTTGTATAATTGCATCATGACGATTTTATCTGTTTATGTTTCCTTACGTTATGTATAAGAGCTACTTTTTTGACCTTTCACAAAAACAATTATTAATATTTCTTCTTTTCTCTGCCTAATAACATTTGATGTTACAAATCTGTATATTAAGGTAATATTCTGTCTAGTCTATACTTTGAGCATCAATTTCTAATACCTTATGCATCAATATGGTGTCTTAAAGCGAACAATTAGAATGAGTAGGATAATAATAAAAAATAAGCGTGTAACATTTATACGAAAACGAGAAACAAAGACGAAACGAAAACACGGCTTAGTGCAATTAGTATTACTAACAGCTTTCTGAATTCACTCACGTTTTACAGAAGAAAACGAACCGTGTATTAATCCTTAAATGAAACAAAATGATAGAAAAATGTGCAGTAAGATTTCCTGCACTTTTAATACAAATAGAATCTATTTTATTAGAAAGGGGCTTCAGATACTAACAGATGTTTTGATTGAGCAATACACACCGTCTATTTATTTTATCTTCAAATTTAATTACTTATGGAAGCGAGAGTTGGTATAGAATATCATGTGACGCGCAACAGGACTGTTTAATGTTTTGGTTTGTCCGTGCGACTAATTACAGAAAAAGGTTCTGTATAGTTACATTATATTGAGTGTATTGAGTATAGTTATATTATATTGAGTAACTCACAAAACAGGAAAGTATATTTTCTAAAGAATAACAATGAAAAAGCTTTCAAAAATACAGATACTTTCAGGATTATTCAGGATTAAGGGGAACAATTTAATATTTACAGAAATTATAAATGCAAATGAAATAACCATATAATAATGGCAAAAACGTTTTCAGAATATCTTAATTATGCTGAAAAATACACAGTTCTTTTCAAATTTTTAAAAAGGAATAAAATGTATTCAAAACAATAAAATCAAGTGTGAAAAAACGTTTTATTGTTTTGAATACATTTTATTCCTTTTTAAAAATTTTAAAAGAACTGTGTATTTTTCAGCATAATTAAGATATTCTGAAAACGTTTTTGCCATTTTCGGGTTAACAAAGTTATCTTTTATGTTTATTTAGGATCTAAGCAATAATATGATCTTTTGTCGCCTCACATCTATCCTATAGTGGGAGCAGTTTATTAAAAAGTTTGATGTTAAGGGGTTAATTTTGTTGTATTTGGGAAAAAATATATACGATTGATCTTTGAGTACATTATTTTTATATTACTGAGTTTACAGATATAAAAACAAATGTATCTTCAAAGCTATCCGACAGAATTTTGGTTGTATTGACTGTTAAAAATTTACATGTCATAGTCAATGTTTATCAGCCGTATCTTAAACTTCTTTATTCGATATAACTATCTGTTTCACCGTGTGGTCAAGCATATTCTGGACTGAGAAATCTCAGTCATCGCTACACGAGTTTCATTTTTTCTGTAAAATTTATCAATTACCTTCAGAGTAGCATAGCTTTTTTTCTTGTTAAAAAAATAGGAGAGCAAAAAGTTAAGCACTTTTTACTTCGAGATCGTAATATTGACATTCTAAACTTAATAAAATAAACAAAATTATCAAATGTTTCTAAATAGCAATATATCGATTCCGAGAATAATGTTTTTTTAACATTTTTATATTACATAATACATACCCTAGTACGGGTGATAACTATAAACAAACACTGTAAAAATAACTTTTCCAATTAACAAAATACACCACCTTAAACGTTGACTAAAATTAGTTAAAACAATTTTCACTATTCTGAATTCACTGAGAATGTAACATTCACAACAAAGTTATGCAGGTCACAGGTAACGTTGTCTATGTATTTTGTATTATAAAACATCTTCAACTAGAAATTATAAACCAACGTAAATGACCGACTACCCTCATTTTAAAAAAATGACCCTTCTATCACCGATAGTCAATATTGGCCCCAATGTGCGCCGCGGAGCGGGAAACTCCCCTATTGTACCCGAACGGCATGTCATAACTGCTCAACTATGAATTGTAACGTTCAGTTAGTACTCTACTCGGTAGCTTTCTTTTGTTTTTTAGAAGTTCACGTGTTGTTTACAATATTACATTCATCATCTCGTCTATGCATTCGTAACTTTTGGAAGTCGAAACTTCTAAGAACTTTTAAATGAAGTATAAAACACTAAAATGGCATGGATTAAACTAAGAAATTCAACTTTAAATGGTGTATGGCAAACAATTTGGCCCGAAATGTTTAACTCTACCACGGCAACATTTGACCCACAGCCTGCTGTACAAGACGAGATGTCATTGGGTAAAGAAGATTTTGCTGACATGAATGTAAAGGATATAGAAGAAGTAATTCAAGCACATGAATCTGATCATTCAATAGAAGAATTGCGTTCACCAGATAAAGAAAATTCGTTAAAGTGCTATCAAGAAAATAATAAAAGAAATCAAGGGATATAAAAAAAACAATAATGACAATGAAATATTTTTTAAACAATGATATTTTTATATATTTTTAGATGGGTTCCAAATATTAAAAGTTCAATTAATTCCGTGGTTTGACAGCAAACATAATACAGAAATAGGTAGGGAAGGCGATATTGTCATTGATAATAATAAAAATAAATAGACTAGCACAAAATTCAGCGCCCTCGTATTTACCGCTGAAAAACTGGACGAAAATAAGCAGGGCAAATAATTATTTACTGCATGCTATACAGAAAACAAAGGTTGCTACAATGTCACACAAAACGTATTTGGTTAAAAGGTTTTATTATTTTATTTTAAAACATATCCTTCAAAATGGCTAATTTTTTTATTTTCAAGTTTGCTTAAAATATCCTACAGATCTCATATAATTAAGTGTGAACCAAAAAGTGAAATTTTCACGTTATTTATTTATGTATTTTTAATACGTAATTTGTTTAACAGCGCTAAGACACCCTCATTTACTTTTTCTTCCTTCTTGGGCAATTTTTTCTTCAAAACCTCTTTTAAAATATCTTAATATTTTATTTCAGAAAACATCCTTAGAAAGAGTTGATTCCCTTTCCAGATTTGTAAGTCAATTTCAAATTATACGATCAAGATATATGTATACATAAAATGATAACATTCCAAAACTTATTTATTTCATTGCAGCATTTGCGACATTAAATCATATTTCTTCGAAATGTGGTAATACAATATTTTAAATATTTTTTACATTGCTTTCCTTTTTTAATCTACTTATGAGTAAAATTTTATGTACCAACATTTATTTGATCACGTCAAAAAAATGTATTATTGGTTGTTGGGTGGTAGTTCAAGAAATATTTTTGATAATTTTTGCCTAAACTCTATATAAAACTGTAGATTTGTATGTATGTCGAAAGTACTTGTTAAATTTTTTCAAACAAGGTATTCGAAAAATCACGATTTTATGTTAAAATATAGATTTTTGAAACATGAACAAAATCCAAATGTTCACCATATTATGAGAAATAAAAAAGGCGACTTTCTTTTAATTATGATATGATGGAAAAAATATAATATAATATTAAAATAATATATAATTTAAGTAAAACCAATTTTTTTCAGATGGAACTCAAAATGTATTAATATTTAATAAATTTGCGCGAAATGTTAAAGTAATTAAAATATAAGCTTCGAGTTTTGTAAATGCTTCAACATTCTGGTTTGACTCTGCTCGATTTTTAAATGAATAGTACAAAAGACGCAAAAAGATATTCATTCTAATTTAGAAGTCTAAAACGTAACAAAAATAATTTTATTAGGCCATGAGTTTTTGTATACAAGTATCTGAAACACTAAGTTGATAATTGAGTAAGAATGCGGTCTTCTTATGTATTTGTTTTGTTTCTTAATGTTTGTTTGAGAAATCTAGGGAGAAAAACTGCTTAATAGCTTCATAAAAGGATTGGAGAAATTTTATAAACTTGTTCGAAATAATGTAACTTGATACTTGTTTACTGAAGGTTATTTGTTTTTAGAAAAAAGTTCTTTCGAAAGTTGCAAAATAACAAAAATATTATAGAATCCTTATGCGTTCGCTAAATAAAAATATCTGTGTCTGTTAAAATGGACTGAAAATTAATAGTTAAGCAACTTGATTTAATTTCATTATCTTGCAACGTGTCCCTCCTTGGAAGAAATTAAAAATTTCTCTATACTCAGCTAGGAAGGAATTTAAGTATTAACAAAATCTCAATGAAATGAGGCCTGATGAAAAATATGAACATAAAATTTACGATGAGTCATATTTTACCTTTAATACTACGACTGATAAAAAACTAGTTAAACATAAGTTACACTAGACTCATTCTGAAAATACTTATTATATTCATAAGGTTGGTATAACAAATTTATAAATTACTACTAATAAGCTCAGTAAAAGAATAGAATAACTATTCCGAAGTTATTCCAAATATTCAACGTGGCAACGTCGCGTTTTATCGATAACACACGTAAAATATGAGATTTTGTGTTTGGTTATGAATAAAAATTACATCTGTCAAGTCAAATGACGTCTTTGGACGATCGTTAAAATTTTATATTATTTTAATATTATATTATTTTTTCTCGTTGCCTTTTCTTTGAATGTTTATCTGTTCTTTGTTTCACTTATAAACTTGAACGAGAAGCTGAAAAAGTGTATCAGCTGCATATGGAAACTTTATTAGAACAGCGCGAACAAATAATCATTACCTTCAAATTTCTCAATAAATTTCGAAAGAAAGTCACAATTTCCGCTAAAATATTCTAAAAATAAATAAATATATCACTTGAAATCATAGTTCTTAAGATTATTCCATTTAAAAATTGTGTTTCATAAAAATATTTCTTTTGCTGAGCCGCAGCAATAAATTAAATAATATTTCAATTCAATAGTTTCAGTTAGACGAATTTAATAATATGTAGCTACTTTTCATAAACTAATTATAAACACGATCGAATTATAAAAACTGCCATGATGTTAGGTTTACTTGCCGAAAGATCAACACTTTTAGGTTGTACAAAATTTAAACTTAAATAGAGGTTAATATCTGGCAAATTAAATTATGACAAGCTGAACGTACATTTAGCTGATTTATTTACTTATTTCCGCAAGTTTAGAAAACTAAGTATACAGTCGCAGATCTATTGCTACAAGAGCAATCTTTTACAGCCAAGCACGGTGAATTGGATGAGAACATTAAGTTCTGTGGCAGACTCTAAGTGATTTTAAACATTAATTATTTCTACTTAAAAAATAAAATACATAATTATATGTGGTAGTAAAATAATATTAATTAAAAACCCGAGCAAAACGATACTTTAGGAGTAGGGAGAGCCAAGGATGGTTTATAATGGAAGGGATTCGGATCTTCCAAATTATGATAGATAATGTATTTTCAGACGACTTTTCAAAACAGACAACGAGGGCGCACTTTGTATATTTGTAGTCAGTTCATTCCACAATCGAATAGAATGTACGGTGAAGGATTTGACATAAAATGCCGTTTTATGTTGAGAAATTAGGAGGGTATACTTATTTTTGGATCGTAGTTAGAGGTAGTCAGATGACAGGTATGGGAGTCTAGATTTAAGGTATGTTTTGTATATAATATCCTCAATAATCTCGTTACACCCATATGGTGTAACGGGATTATTGAGGATATTATATACAAAACATAGAAGATGAAGGTTGTGTCGATCACGAATATTTAACCACTTAAGTGGTGGACGATACTCGGATATATGGTTGAATTATTTAAGACGGAAAATATATCAAATACGCATGTTCTAATTTATTGTGTAAATGTTCGTTTAGATTAGAATAGCATCTATCCCCATAATCAAGAATAAGCAGAACTAAAGTTTGATAAATTTGTATTTTAGTTCGCAGTGAAAGAAAATTTTGAAGCCGTTTGAGAGAGTGTATTTTGAAAAAATCTTACGACTAATATCATTTATTTGAGAATGCCACGTGAGATGTTAGTCAATTAGTAGGCCAAGATCTTTTACAGTTGAAGTAAAAGGAATACCATAACTTAATCAATAGCTGTGGTAACTCAAATATAGAGATATTTTTGACAACAATTTCTGACTACCGATGATAATAGCCTGCGATTAAATTTGGTTAATCAAAAGACCCTGCCTACAAGCCCACTATCTGATCAAATGTGCATTAAATAAACTCTTTTGCAAAAAAACGGGCACTTATAGGAATAAACCATATCAGATTTATTTTATTATTATTTGATGCATTTTATATGGCGATATGATGAGAATATTGTTATTTATTATTGAGATATCGTTTTTACCTACTTCAGTCATTAAAAATGATAATAAATAAAAAAAACCATGTAAAGTCCACGGACGAGCGTTTTCTTACTGATACATTAAAAAGGGCTATAGTTTATTCTTGTATATTTTTCATTAATTTAATATAAAATTTGAAAATTTAGTAACGAGAATGGCCTCCTCTAGCTAAATTAAATGCGCTTAATCTGCTGGGCATACTTTCGACGACGTTTTTTATCATTTCTTGAGTAATAGGTTCTCATTCAGCGACGATCACATTTTTAAGGGCCTGAATGTTTTCTGGTGCTGGTTTTACGACTCTAACGTATCGTTTGAGATTACCCCAAATGTGTTCTATCGGATTAAGGTCGGTATTTCTAGCTAGCCAGTCTAACCGACGAATTCCGGCCTCCTGCATATACGCATTAACGTCTCTAGAGCAGTGGGCGCGAGCGTTGTCCTCTGTTATGTACCTTTGCGCATTAAGTGTGCCATTTTTAATAAAAACTAACTCGGTATGGTTATTTGAGTTAATACCAGTTCAAAACATTACGGAGCCCCCACCGTAAGTGGGTATTTCAAAGCACACTTTTACGAAGCGTTTTCCAGGTCTTCGTAAGACTTGCCGACTTCGATCCTTACCACTAATCGATAGACGAGCTTCATCGGAGATTAAAACACTATTCCAGTCTTGTTGAGTCTATAACGAAACATTTTGAGCGAATCTCAATCTGGCATCTCGATGCTCACGGAGCAATGTAGGACCTCGAGCTGGGCGAAAGCTACGTATATTGACAGCCTAAATTCTTCTTCTGACTGTCCATAGGCTTACTCGTGTACCACTGACGTCCTCGAGGTTTTGTTTGAGATCCACGTACGTAAAAAAATACGTAACAAATAACGAAACATAAAAAACATAACAAATGAAAAAGAACTTAATAAAAGTTGGATTTAATTTACCGCCAAACAATACGTTATTGTCAGTAAAAGAGAATTTTCATTCAAAAAGAATAAATTTCAAATTTAGAACGTTCGTTGTTATGTGCCAGAATACACTATACCTGCCAGTAACAATTACAATTAATACAACAATATACAATTACATTTAATACAAATTAATAATATGACAAAATCAAAACCGCCCGTTTTTTATACAAAAGAGTGTATATCAATACATGGAGACAGTTTATCGACATTGCAGTGAGAGTATATTTGAAGATCATCATTTATTGATTTAAGCCTATAGGCTTAATTGAATAAATCTGATGGATAGTTCTGTGGACATTGACGTTTATCAAAACGTCGATGTCCACAGAAATGAAAGCATTACTGAAGTCCAATAATATAAGAACAGATAATGGGATATTGTTCTAGCTAGGCGGACATCATCGGTCACTTTCAGCAGTGCTATTGAAGTACTATGCCCTGACTTAAAGCCAGATAACAGGGGGTCAAGTAAATTTTGGATATTTAAAAAAGTAACAAGTTGAGAATGTACAATCCACTTAAAGGCTTTTGATAGTAGTGGTAATAGAGATATAGGTCGAAAATCTTTGGGCTGGTTTAGCAAGAGCATTTATACTTAGACCGTCACAGCCAGCGGAATTTGCTTTAATTTCGAGAAGATTCTATTTGACTTCTAATTATGAAATTTTCAAAATAATGAAGGAATTATCACAGAGCGATGCAGACAATATGTTGTTCAGAGTTTCCAACTTCACTGCAGCGTCTAAGATAACAGGTGGATTTGCAAAGAAAATTTTAAGATCATTAATATTGACAGGATATTAAGTAGTCTCATGTTGTTTGCCAATACCCAAAGTACCTAAAAATTTCCAAATATTTGAAGATACATATTCCTTGATTTTTTTGCTGATATAATATTTCTTTGCATTTCTGCACATTTGCGGTACCTTATTTCTCAGTAATCTATACGCTTCCCAGCGAAGGAGCGTGGGATACTTCTTACGTTCAGATTTGGCCCTATCCCGTTTCCGCATAAAGCATTTTATGGAGGGCGGGCGGCCTTTTTTTTTAATTGTATACGCTTTAATAATGCATGTTTATTCATTGAGCTAGTAATCTCAGTGCTGAAATTCTACACCATATCATCCATATAATTTAAACATGAGATCGCTCCCCAATTAACACAATGTACATCATCAAGCAAAGATGGCTTGTCTATTCGGCTAAAATTGCGGCGAGTTATTATATTAAATGAAGACTTTGGACTCTTAATAGATAGTAAGATATAAATGAGGTCATTATGAGAAAAGCCTAGAGCAGTAAGTTGACCATAGGCAGAACAAACTTTGGGATTTAACATGATAATTAAGTCGAGGAAAGAATGACAAGATTCTGTGTGGAATATAGAAAAGGAAGGAAGTATAACAAGATTTGCAAATGTACATATGACACAAAGTTGATTAACTCATGAGCCATCTCTATTCAACCAAGTATTAAAATCTCCCAATAATAAACAATTCGGATGAGAGGGAATAAAGCTATCAATAATTTCTTCAAATTCACGGAAAAACTTTATTCCCGGTGGACAGTAGAGGACCCATATTAATAATTTTGTTGAGAAAAGAGAGACTTCAACGAAGAGATACTCTGAGACAAACGACCGATCAGCAGGTGATTGTGTAATTACTTTGTGCGACAAATCGTCACGAAGATAGATGGCTACACCTCCGCCGCTTCTGTCTATGTGATCATTACATAATAAAATAAAACCGGGTAGTCCAAAAAGATTTGAAGGTAATGAGGGTTTAAACCATGTTTTACTGATAAGACACGCATGCATATTAAAGCTATTGAAGGTGGCAACAAATTCAGAATAATGTGAAGGCAGGCTTTGTGCATTTATATTTTTGTTTCCATTGCCGAATACTGAATACAAAATATCGTGTAAAGTAGATTCCAAGTCATCTGAAAAAAATTGTCCAAAGGTCGAACACTCCAGGGAAAGAGAATAAAAGAAATCATAGGAGGAAAGAGATGTGTCGCTCATATAAAATTTTGTAATAATGAAACCAGTATAAAAAGAAAAAAACTAAAAATAGAGTACAACAATTAAACCTAGATATGAAACAAAAACATTAATACCTAATGAAAAAAGAAAGAAGAAAATAAATACCACATTAATTAATACACATAATATAAATAAAAGAACATAAAATAAAAATAAACGAGTTCTGCACCAGATAACAAACTAAAATTAGACGTTGAGGCACTGGTATTAATATATATCAAAACATCGGTTTTACATTAAATAATTCTTTGAAAATGTGCTAGTAGGAAATTTTGCGCTATTAGCTCACTATTTAGGTATATAATATAGTGAAATCTTATTTTATAATTATTAATTGAATAATTACGAGTGGAGAAATGCAAGCACATAATATTCCAATCTACCCCCAATTTTATATAACTTATTATAGTTTACTAGTGGTAGTTTTATCTATTCTGTATTTATACAAGGTATAAATTTCCATTCCAAATATATTAGTAATACTGTAAGACTATAATATTAAGTTTATAAGAAATAGTAGATATTGTGTACTTTTTGCGTCAAAAAATTTCATTTCACTCTAGTAGCTTCATTAAGAATAAATACAACATTTTGCCTTCAAAACCGGTCGGGCATACTCCGTATGGCGGGAATACTCCGTTTCCTCCATTATCAGGAATGTATTAAGAAGCAGCTAAATATTTAAACCAGAATTGTTAAAATTTTAGGCCATTTCTTTAATCAAATTTAAGCTAACCTAATCCACTAAACAAAACACCTGACTAATAGTTAAGGTAGCGTTCGAAACGCATTCGCTCGACTATTTTTTCATTGACATACGTTGCAAAGCTGATCTCCATAATAACAATCTATGTCCATCCTGAAAGTCCTTTATAAGTATAAGTGAAAGAATTTTTAAATCGAATGAGTGGTTTCGGAGATTACCTCCTACAATCAAACTTACAAAATTTACCTTTTTTATAACATATGAACATTTTTTTAACGGCATAATGTGCAACTTTTGCCTATCCTGAATATCCTTTCTAAATATTGGTGAAGGAATTTTTAAAATCGGATGATGGTGGATTGTACATGAATGATTACCTCCTACATCCAAACTTTCAAATTGTTATACTTTTTTTAACCCTCTAAACTTCTGAGTTTACTTGTAATAAAACATTATATGGGGCGCTAAATATGAAAATCGATTTTGAAGTAGTAAACTCTCATATATTATTTTTCAAAAAATTTACTGATATAAATTTCTGTTACTTATTTTTTTTTCAATCTATTGACTTCTTTATCCTATATATATTTGTTGATTTAAAAATCAAACATTATGTTGAATTACTTTTTTTGTGTGTAAAGTAATTCATTACGTGATTTTATTTTACCGCTAACTTCAATATATTGCATCAAACATAGCTACGTGTTAGCGTAAAGAGATATTACCTATACAATAATTAAAACTTGCAGAAAAAATTTTAAATACAATTTAAGATAACTTTTTTTTATGAATCGTTTTAATAATAAAACTGCTTTTGCGAAAACTTGCAAATTATTATTAAATTTTCTTTCAAATAACATTAATAAATATAATAAGGTCTTTTTGGCCTTTTCAAACACATTGTTGAAATGAAAATAAAGATAATATATATATATATATTTTATTAAGTAATTTTTAATTTAAGCACAAAAGAACTTATGAATAAGGGAAAAAACGTGGAATTTTTTTTCCGCTATTGTCAATGTGTTTATTCAATATAAATCAGCAAGTAAACTTTTGTTATAAAGTACAAAAATATTTATGAATATTATTCTCTAGAGAGTAGAAAAGGTAAATTACGATTCATCTTACACTATGATTTTCTTCATTTAATTCCTATGGCAAACACGAATATACGTATATTCAAACTTTACCCGATCGATAATAAGCGCCGAAGTCAATTCCCAAGCTACTACTAAAAAATAAATAAACATATAGCCAATAAAGTAAAGAAATATCACCAAAATAATTCTATTTAACGTTTGACAAATCGATAAGCTAACGAACTAAATACCATGGACAAATCGATAAGCTAACGAACTAAAATTAGATTAATGCAGATTCCGTCAATGGTGCGTACCATTGTTATTCAGACAGGCACAGTAAATTATCTGATTTTAATTAAAGAATAATATGGTAAGTATATTTTATCCTTCCGTTCGCTTTGCGATAATAGAACTATATCCTTTATTTTTGTCCCAAGTAATGTCAAGGTGATAAATAACTAAATATGGTCAAAATCAAAACAGTGTTGCACAATAATCACACAGCCTTTTATTTTTTCTTGAATTATCGTATAACGGTTATCCACTTCCATGTTTTTGGAAAAATTACTAGAGACGCCTAAAAGTATTTTTTGTACCTTCGCTTGATAGTATAATTAAATAACTAAATTTGTTTTTGGGGATTAATAAAATATTTCTTTGTTTCCATTATATGAGTACTCCACTCTTTGCTGTTCCGTAGTCAAATATATATCCTTACAATTTCCTCATATATATATATATATATATATATATATATATATATATATATATATACATATATATATATATATAAATATGTATATATATATATATATATATATATATATATGTATATATATATACGTGTGTGTGTTTATTGTCACCTGTTACACCATATACCTTCAGTTTATAAAGAGAGTTATTAGATCCACGTGTACAAAATTTTACAACAACAGCAAAAAAAAATGCCATTTGTAAAACACCTTTGTGAAAAATTAAGGATGAAAAAAGCCATAGGCCACTCCATTTTGGAGTGCCGCTAGAAATGTCTTTCAAAGTTTAGGTTCCTTTCACTACTTCTCGTTTTTAGTCCGATTTATAAAAGCTCACATTTCCGAACACGACTATGTCAAAATCTCGAAAAATCCTGAAAATCATTTAGATGAGTACTTCCAACTGAAATTGAATCTAATTCATTACTTTTGGAACTAAAAAAGAATATTTAATACACTAAAATAACGCCGGTAAAAATCACTGGATGACTAAGCTAGTCCGCTCAATTAAAATAAATTAATAAGAATATGTTTTGAATATTTAATTTTTAAAAAATACAGAAGATGAGGAGCAATAGCAGGTCCAACTATCGCGATGTTAGAATTTATATTTAGTTTTCATAGATATTTATAGGCACCTATGAGCACGATATAAAAATTTATAAAATATTTGCATATTTTGAAATTTTCTGCAATAACAATGAAATCAACACGAAATTAACACCTTTTTGCTTAGTATGTGTTATATGTTGCTTCACATTTACTGTTGAGAAAGGTAAAGTTTTTTTTTAAATATGGAAAAAGTAATCGTTTAAAGAAAGTATACTACTGACATAACGCCGTTCGTTAGGTTAGTAGCATATTTGTCAATTGTTAAAAAATATTTTTTTAACGTAGAAAAAGGAATAAAGCCGGAGTCCATTGGAAAATATTTATTTATTATGAGAATTACAATAATTTTCAATAAAAGATGAAGAGACGAAGACGTATAACAAATAATTTCAGAAGTTATTTTTCTTGAATGTGAACTATACTGGACAGCTCAAATTATAATTAGAACTAAATATTTTTAGAGTTACGCAGAAAATTTGGTAACCCTTATAGTTTTGCCATGTTCGTCTGTCTGTTCATCTTTACGTCACAGCTATTTTACCCACTGACAATTACTACTATAAACTGAAAGAATTACGTTTAAAATGTGATTTTTATTATTTGCACATCCCATTTTATCGTTATAAGATCTCTCAAAAATATTGAGGTTAGAGGAATCAGTTTACGAAATGTACTGACGACAATAGTACATATAAAGAAATTAATATAAAAATTGGTTCAACTAAATAGGCTTAGTTAATTAAGGAGTAATAGTCGATCAACTTACGACATGTGGTTTTTTTATAAGTAGTAATGTAGAAGTGGTTTTATAAGGAGTAAATGTTATATACGCTTGAGTGTAATCGTATTTAATATGTTTGTTTTGCATAATAAGAACAAAATTTTTTTAGAATTCGTACAAAGTAATTATTAAATTAATAGAAAACTCCAGATAAAAATTTAATGTCTTATTACTGGAAGATAGACACAAATATTATAACCGTTAATTAAACATCCTAAGGGGAAAATGAACCAAACAAATGACTGTGACACTTATCCAAAAGTAGAATCATATTGCAACATAAAATAATGTAAAGTTCACAGGAATGAACATAATTTTTTAATAAAGTCAAGTGTGAAAGTAAATATTTTTGGAGAAAACAAAAACAAGTCGAAACACACAAAATCAATATTACGGCACAAATATGGTGATACCGTGTAAGCTTTAAATATTTCTATTAGATTTAAGTAATTTAAAGGTAGCAATTACAAAGGTGTTCTTGTTGTACAAAAAAAAAGAAAGGAGAAAAATGGAACCCATTATCAAATTAAACATTAGCTTTAAGGTTTAAGAGAAATTCATAAGGGTATTTTCAACGAAATATGAGTAAAAAAATGTTATCATTGCAAAGAATATAATATATTTTGAAAAAAAACCTGGCTTACTTATAAAATGGGCAGTAATAATGGGTAGGGTAATAAACTTGAGGAAGGTAATATTTAAGAAGCCATAAAAACAGAATATGTGTAAATTAGTGAAATTATAAACGTTTGTCAAAAAATGTCTAAACATAAAAAATACATGGACAACAAATTTTGTACCCCTTTTTAATCGTGTTGTGCGCACGGAATATTGTGAGATTTGGCACAGTTAAAATTTATATGGAAAAAGAATGCAGAAAGTTAAAATGTATATTTAATGCATGTTACGAATACACTAAATTATATATTACAAGTACATTAAAATATTTATTGTTTACGTGCATATTGGCAATGTCAAATATATAACAATGTGTGGTCAAACAGTCGCACAGAGTAGATATTGTTCCCAAAGTATTTTAAATGTCAGATTGACTGAATGGGTTTCTAGCTGTGAAACTTGTGTGATTTCAAATGTTCCTTTTTAATAAACTGTTGAAAAATACAGCCTAATAATGTATTTGCACTTGCTCTCAGCTGACGTAATTGACCGAAATTAAAAAAAAGTATAAATGTGCAATGATTATAAAAGAAAATTGTTTAACAAGATAATTCCAATAACGTTCAAATAGAAAAATTGCATTATTTATGATCGTATTTCGATGACTGGGCGACAACTAATAGTATTTATTTCGTCAAATGGAAGTGACCATAAAAGTTAAATATGGAATATTCCTTATTATATTTGCTGGTTAGCACCTTAAGGTGCTAAAAAACTAACTCGAGTCGCCGACAATATTATTTTGTATTGCTATAAAGAATAAAAACTGAAGTTAACAAATTCGAAATTAAAAAAGCTACGTTTTACATAATTCTGCTGATATTTGTTATACCCATAGTATGGGTTATATCCATAATGTAAACTACCAGCTATAAAGTTGAGATTTTAGACGACTAATACGGATAGTTCCTGCTTGTAAATTTATTTCATGCCGGGGTATCCGGCTTTGCTTACGGAGTTGATATGAGATTGTTTGGTAGTTGGAATAAAGGGAAAAAGTTTAAAATAAGAGGAAGAAATTTTTTTTTGAAAACATATTCCAACTATTTACAATACTTGTTTATAAAAAACATTTTTCATTTTGTTATCCGGGGTATATATGTACAATTTTTTTTAATTTCCTACTTGAGAGTAAGCCACGTAGAATTGGCCGTGAGAAAATCAGAATTCTTTATTGATGCCGCAATGTTTTAAAGTTCGTCCTTGCGCTTTGTTAATTGTGCAACTATATACTAATTTGATTGGAAATTAAAGTCTTTTCAATTGGAATGGCAGTTCAGTAAAGATCAATGATATTCTGGGGACAAATAATGTGTGTCTTTTATCCTTTCCGGTCTTAAGTTTAACTTCGATGATGTTATTTGATAGCGGTTTGACGATCATCCTTATTCCATTACGTAGTTTTGGTGAGTTAAGATTTCTGAGCAGTATGACTGGAGATCAAATTTTCAGTCGAAGGCAGGGTAATGGCATTCCTGGTTCTTGCAATCCTTAAAAATTCTGTAGGGAAGTTGACACTTCATTCAACGTTTACCATCGCGTCGATCGATTTGCATATTCTCTCTTCGCCGAGAATTTTCTTTTGAATATTAAAGTAACAGACTACAATATTATTTTTAGTTGCCAAAATTGCCCTCAAAAAGAGCCACTTCGAACTGATATAGTTATGTACAATGCTTGGATAAATTTGGTAGATGAATTCGTTCTCAGCAGTGGCTATGTTGCAGAAATCACTGTTGAGTTTAATGAGGCCGGTCGTCTGGTTAGTAAGATATGTGCCTATTTGTAAAATTATTTGAGGAAAATGTGCTGTAGTTCCGTCTTTCGATGGATTAATCTCATATTTTTGTCAGTCCCAGTATCAGTGTGTATGGCCAAAGATGTAATTTTTTAAGGATGGATTGAATTCATCTGCAGGTGTTGACTTGGGGATAACTGGAAGTGTTTGTCGAAAATCTCCTGAGAGTACGAGTCGCAAGTCTTCTGTCCATGATTTCAAGTGATTTTTATGTTCCATTTTGAACAAGACCTAGAAACCAATTTTAGCTTCTTTAAAAAGTTCACCCCGTCCAGACGCTCTCCAGATTTTCGATACTGGGAATTGTTCTTCGGCTATATTCAACGGTAGTTGTAGAGCGAAATGGCAGTTTATCCTCTTTCCATAAGTGTGGGGGCAATGCCGGATGATGCTAGTGCAAGTGCGATGGGTTGTTTGCATGTGTATCTGCCAGCAATAGATTTATTAGAAACGTTTTCTCGGTGCCACCTGGTGCATCGGAATAATAAATCTCGCCAGTTTTGTTGTCGATCCGGTCCATGATACCATTATAATTTTTTTGATTGTCATTGAGGAGTGTTTTGTTGTGAGCCACATATTGATGTAGTTCGTTGATCTTGTAACTTTTTTTCTATATAACTTTGAAGTTTAGCACACTGAAAGCATTTTGTCGTGGTACTGCCATCCTAAGTTTTACTAGGGTCTGCTTTTTTATTGCTAATCTTCTAGGGCAATGAGCGTTTTATTAAAGACGTCGTCGTTGAATTTGGTGGCTAATTCTGGATGAGCTTCGCATCACCCATACTCTCTTTTAAGGAATCCCATAGCTGTTTTGGATTCGATGCGTTACATGTTCACAAATAAATGAAACTACGTGATGTAGTATTATTTCTACTTTCTTTAAGTTCTTTACCACGACCTAGGTTTCGTTGTATTGACGGGTTACATGTTGTTAGTATTATGGCGAATGTGTCTCTGAGTTATTCAGCTGAGGCTGTGAATGAGGCTTTTTGTAGTGTTAATTTCCAGTGGTTGTTGTTTTCAAGTAGTCCTACGTCTGGCATTGATGTGTGTATGGCCAGGGATGTGATTTTGCCACAATATTGAGATCTGTGTAACTTGTTGGTCCCTATATTTAGAGTAGCAACATCCGGAGATAGGAACATTTGGCGTTGTTCGTATGTACGGTGTGTATCGGCCTAGTGCGCTAGTTTTCATGATTTATGGATGATCCTCCGCTGGAATTCCTTCTTTTGTTGTTGAAAGATATTGTATGTATCTTGTTGTGTTCCACGTATCGATACATAGTAATGTTTTCCCCACGTCGACATATAATAATGTTTTTATGAATGGATCCGTTTGGCAGAGTTGAAAAAAGCTGTTAAAGTGGTGTTCTTAAATGGTTTGCTTGCAAATTTTCTGGCGGTGTCTTTTGTGAATTAGACTCTTTGTCCACTCTGCAAATATACTACTAGATGTTGCACAGTTGGTTCGTGTTCGTGTATTGGAAAACCAAAAGTCCACCATGTTGCTTCGTTAATATTGATGTATCATCCCATTTGGTATATGAGGATCTTGTCGTTTCTGTTTGGTTGTTTGCTGTCTTTGACTATTTGAAATACTGCCTTTGTTCACTTACTTACAAACATATTTGATGGATTTCACTGAATTATAATACTTTAGGTTTATTTATGCTTGGAATATTTTGGTAAGTAGTCGGTTATATGGTACTACTCATTGGTTATCTATTTTCAATTTGTCTCTGCATCGTATTCGTATTTTTGCTGTGAAGCCACTTTTTTGGGTGACCGTCTTCTGTACTTGGCATAGCCATAATCTCCGGTTTTTGTGTCATCCACGTATAATTTTGGGTATTTTTTGTACATTTTCCAACAATAATAAATGGCGAATTGGGTTTTAATGGCCCCCATGGTCCGTGAATCATGTTTTGACAGCTATGTCGTACAGCTCCGGATCTTCTTGTGAATTGGAAAATTCAGCTTGGATGATTTTATCGATATACATGGGATGAATTCTGTCGTGTAGCTATATAAAAATGAGTGAGGCATTCCTCGTTTTTACCATTCGATTGTGTACATCCAGCATCTAACGGTTCCAAAGATTTGGCATTTTGTGATAGCTTGCTTGATTAACTCGGGCTGTTATGCGGTGTCGATCCATGGGGGCTTGACCTTAGATATTCTTTGATTTCTGTCCGAGATGAATTACATGTGAATGTTATGAAAAAGTCAGGTCGTCCATATTTTCTTACGTAAGTCATGGCATCTTGAGTGTATTCGTCCATGTATCTTGGACTTCCTATGTAAGAAAAGATCCAATGTTCCAATGTCGTCAATATTTTCATCATTTATGATCGAGACTCGAAGGTGGATATATTCTTCTGTGCATATATATCTACCAATTTTTAGAATAAACGGCGAGTATTGAGAATGTAATTGTATGTTTCATTATCTCTGATCATTAAACAGTAAGCATAGAACTCCTTGGAAGTGACTTTTTTGTTTGTTTCTACGCCTCTTTCAAGTAGGATTTGTTGCATTAAATGATATTCGTCCTCTTCGTGCAACAATATTGATGGATATTATAGGGCATCATGTAAACGGTATGTATCTGCAATTCATTTTAGTCCTTTGCTTCTTCATCGTATTGATATATTCTTCATCGTATTGTTATGTCACGGCTTGTGTTTTCATTGCCCATAATTACAAAGGTGACTTCGTCTATCTGAGGTGCATTAAATTGACTTTCGTATTCTCCAGGTATCTCTTGTTGGCTCGAGTTATAACTTTATATTCATCAGAAATCATTCGGTCTAGTGCTGATATTTCTGGAAGATCCTCTGCACATCTTGGATTATTCCTCGTTTCAATCCACTGATGTTTTTGCATCGTTAATCAATATCTATTTCTTAATTTTTGATGAAATATACTTGCAAAAAATCATAGTCTTCGTTAGGTAGTTATGGTAATGATCCCATTTAGTTACAAGTTAATTCTTGGCTGGAAAAAAGATAATCTATTTCATGTATGTTAGTGTTCCACCTGCTTCCAGTGATAGTAATCGAATTTTTTCATTCATGCAACATGCAATTCAAATCAATTTTATTGTCTCTACTGAATTTTTCCGCGTTGCAAAATTGGCAGATGTTATCCGTCTTTTTCAATTACAATGTGAACTTTTTTAGAAATTTCTTGACGATAATTACGACGTATTTGTTTTATTTTTTCGTCGGGTCGTAGTGGAATGCTTCCTTTGTTAGGTTGCACTGTTTACTTGTCCTCGTCCGTGCTTCTAGTAGGGTGATATCTTCATGGGTGGTTTCGTCAATTCGTTCATTTTGTTGTACTTGGGTTTCTCTGCTTATCACGTTGCTTATTCTGGTTAATTGGGAATGTAAATGTGCTTCGTGCTCTTCAACTGTCTCGTTTTTTTGCTGTTCGTTTGTTTTCGCCGGTTTGCTTCAGAACTGGTAAGACCTCCTCCTCTTTTAGATTTGGTCGTTGCATAAAATATAAATCAAGTTAACTTTTTATTAAGAAATATACTAAGTACACTTTAAACACTTTTCTCAGTTTATTTTCGATTTATATTCAGTCACTGGGTCACTTTGATTACTCACATTTTACTGTTTGTTTTTATTCACTCATTGTACATCACTGATGAGGGTAATATACTAATAGGTAATACCATCCATACAAAAAAGGCTTCAAATGCTCCACAACGTACCAGAACATTCGAGAGTGTTCTGAAATGTTCCACAATGATCTGGAATGTTTCCGAACGTTGCAGACTATTCCCAAACATTCCATTGATCGAGGTAGTTCAGGAATGTTATGGAATGCTCTCGAATACCCTCAAATGTTCTAAATTTTTTTAGAAAATTTTTGAGGGCGAAATTTCCAGCCCTTAAACACGCCTTTCAGGTAAAAACGGGAACCTTTTTCGTGGTTTCTGAATATTAGCGGCACGCACATTGTACACTTACTTTTATAATATATATTGATTATCCACCAAGGAAATGGCAATTAATATCAATTTATTTTTTCTCTTAAAATAACCTTTTCATTACAACTGACTAAATATGCAAGAAGATTATTTACTAGCATTTCAGAAATACTAATGTACATATTTAAATCATCAAGGGATACATAATTACTTAAAATGTGTAATATAAAACAAATATACCTAATAATAATGTATAGTTAAGGACGAGTTTTTCACAAACTTAGATTCTTATCGGTATGAGAATTATAGAGATTCCTTTTGAAGAAAAAAATTTGGATCAAACTTTAATACGTTATATTGGCGTAAATTAATGAAGTAAACATCTAATATTTGAATTTGTTTATAGTGTCGTACATTAGTCTAAAATCATTATACCAAATTGTGGCTAATGGACTTAGATTTATTAAAAACCGATACAGATTTACGGTTGCATGTTATTAGTCAGAAATAATCCAAATTGGCAAAAACAATTTGAAATTCTTATCACTGCTTGCAATTTTAAAATAAAATTCGTATTCTGAAGCCCATTTGCTTTACTTGGTACGATATATAAAAAACTGTACTTCGAATAACTTTCCTTTTTAGTAAAACCTCCACCTATAATATAATCTGAAATAAGTTTCATAGCTTAAAAAGGCATTCAAAAGCTATAAGATACATTTTTTCAACATTCACTCAAATGTAATAATTTTTGGAGTAACAAAAAATCGATATTTAAATATTAAAGCCATTGCAATTAAGCGTCGAGGTTGCCTGCTGCTTCCTGCGCTATCTGCGAGGAAACTGTATTTGCATCCGATTGAGAGATTAGTAGTCTGGCAAAAAAAATTAAATTTATTGAATACAATAGAGACCAACAATAATTAGAATTTTTTATTGGCCGCTTGATGTTTGCATAAGACACTCGCCAAATGGACCTATAACACAAGGACGGTTTCATTAAAACATTGCCCGTCCCTTCTTAATCTACCAAGGGTCATTTTACTACTAGGGACATATATTTTAGCGTTGATAACTTTCTTGCACCCTCATAAACTACCGGCTGACTAATGCATCTTCGTCTGTTATCTCATAATATGATTGTTATCATTATTCACTACTACGGACAATGAATGGAAATGACAATTCGTGGCTTTCATATAATATTTACAAACATGCCAAGACTATCACACAAAACATGACAACCTTTAATTTGGCCAGACTGACGTTTATCTATGGGTATATACTGTACTGTTTTTGTACAAATTGATGACGTTGTACAAATCTTACAATATTTGCACAAAAATATGATAATTGTAAATTTAGTATTACACTGTCTGGATATAGCGGGATAATTTAACGATATAGCATATTACTGATATTGCTATTCACTGTATTCTAATCTCAGTGGAATATTGCGTTGCAGATATACAGATATTAATCACAATTGCTTTATTTTTTCTTAGAAGATAATAATTGTTTATTTAATTATTGTGAATATTATTTTCTGTGTCATGGCGCTAAAGTTTGTAAAATATAAAATTTCTTTTTCTTCCGTTTATTATCATCTTATATAATTTAAGTTTATTTCATTACTTTTATTCTGGATCACTTAAGTAATACTCCAATAGACTGAGAAGTTTTATTTCAATTAAACTGAAGAATTTGAAATATAGATATACGAACCTGGACATCATAATTTTGTTTCATTATTATTATTGTTTTTAATATGCTCCTTCCATTAAAAAAAAATAATTAATTGTAAACTGAATATATTTTGTTGTATAATTGATTATATTGAAAATAATTATATGTTTCAAACATTCTTATTTATAAAAATACTTTTGAATTAATGTAGAATAATAATATAAGGGTATTATTAGAAATTGTATTTAAAAAAATTGTATGAATACATAGCATATATTATTAAATTAAAAATGCTTTTAATAGCGTTAGAAAATAACATAATAGTTTCAAGAAATATGTGCGAAATTGAGTGCCAAATTTCCTAAAAATAAAACCTAACTGATTATGGCTAAGTCAAGTCCATAAACAATTATTCAACGAAATACATGTACCAAAATAAATAATGTATGAAAGATGTCAACGTAAGTAGTAAGTTAGAAATATTTTAGTTGGATGTAAACAATTATTGATAAATATTGTAACCACAATCCTGGTAGCTTACTTTTTCTAAACAGAAAATAGTATATATGCATGTACATATACATATACACAAAAATATATATATTTATATGTATATATATATATATATATATACATACACACACACACACTCACACACACACACACACACACACATATATATATATATATATCTAAAGTGAAAAGTAATCATGACAGTCAACCACAGGAAGAGAAACTCAAGGTTCACTTAACTCCGATGCACAAGAAAAATTCTGGTCCCGCTTTATAGGAATAAAATTTATACCTGAGCTTGCCCAGCTCGAATAAAAAAAATCATTAGTCCAAATAAAACTTAATCGGAATGTAATTCAAGCTAATGTGATTCAAATAGTATATAATGCAAAAAAATAAACACATTTATTCTTGAGTCATTAAACCAAACTCTGCTATTATTGGTCGCGTAAACGACAAAACATGCATCGATGAAGTATTTCTTGGCATCAGCACTAGCACAAAATTAAAATGACTGTCGCACAAAATTATAATGCTACTAGCTACTAAATGCATATTTTAAAGCGTATTTAAAAAGTTCCGAACTTTTTCGAAATAGAATTTTCAAATAAATCCTTTAAATTTGGTTAACCAATGGATTTATCTATTAGTTTGAAACTAAGTCATCTCTATCTCGTTTAATTTTTTTTGTGGAAAATAATGAATATTATTACAATGGGCAAAAATAACAGTAAACATTATTTTTACGGTTCCGTACATACAAAGGAAAAACAGAATCCTTATAAGACATTCTTGCGTCTGTTCGTTTTTCTCAGAAACCGCTTGACGTAGAAACTTGAAATATGGGACAGTAATAAAATGTACAGTTTGGCCTATTTTCAGTGGTCTAAAAGTTTTTTTTAAGTATAGCACATCGTGAGAAAAAAGATCATTAATTCGACAAAAATCAATCGCTTAGAAGTACTTTTTTATATTTTTGTGAAAACATTTTAAATCACTTTTGTTTGAAAACTATTTCAATAATTCATATTTAAATTGAATAGTCATGAATCAAGCACGCAATTAGCGATCACGGATTGTACGGATTTTATTACAATGGTTTCTTTAAGTGTACGTTTTTCTCTTTTGAAAAAGAAAAAAAAATAATATTTCAAACAATTGAATAAACACAAAATTTGCTCATTGCATACTTGCAACATAACAACTTTACTTTCATACCAAATTTCATGTGACTAAGTAGAATAGTTTGCGGAAAAAACTGACTTATGCGAATGGAGTAAAGATTTTTAAAAAGGCGTACAAAAAAATGTATTAACTTCTAAACTGATGATTTTAACGGAACTAATGTTTTTTAATAACTTTTTAATAGTTTTTTTTAAATGTCACGTTGTTTTCAACAAAAAAATTCCGATCACTGAAAATGAGCCACATATCACCACATATAAGCAAGATTCGAAAACATTTTTTTTGAGAATTTTAAAGGGGTATATAATATTTTCTATTTTTTTTCTATATGCATTGTGGGATATCGTTTGAAAAAACTAAGTATAAGATTCTCAAAAATATTTTTTTTTATTATGACTGAAAAATATGCAATAGAAATATGTACCCCCTCATTTACGAAAATGCTCAACCCAAAATTATGAAAAACGTAAACCTTTAGGATAATTATAGCGATGGTGTTTTTATACCTAAGGAAGTAGTATATGCAATATACTTGTGTTTCTGAGTACACAGCCTATTTTTCCAAAGACCGCGTGGCACAGATACTTAATAGTTTTTTAAATAATAGAGATTATTAATCTACAAATCTTGAACTGGCCAACTTTTTAAAAATATTCATGTATGAATTAAATAAGAGGTAAATAAGGGCAGTAATTTTTTTTTCATTTTATCTGGGATAATTTTTCAAAGGGCTCGTAATGGAAAATACATAAACATTTTTCACTATTTTAAGTAGCATATTACAACGATATCCCAGAAAATACGAAAAATAAAGCATTTTAAATCTGAAATATCTGTACCAAAAGTCATAAAGAAAAGAGTTGTTGTAAAGTCTAACTAGATATTATAGAGAAACTATAGCCGTAGTTCTAGATCTTAATTTTTTTTTAAAACGGGGGCTATTTTTACGCCAGTGAACGATATAGAAAGTATTATATTGGGTTGTGAATAATTAATGTTTTTTAAATTGTTTAATGGAAATGCTATTTAAACTTAAATGTATACAAGGTGCCACAATGCGTACGGAATGAAATAGAGTAAGACTTCTTAAAATAAATATAGTTTCTTGAAATGTATTTTGACTTCTGAAATTAATTGCATAAATATAAATTGAGCTTTTATATTAAGGGATCGTTACGCCTATCTGTAAAATTAAATCTTGTAATCCGCGTATCAACTAAAGATTTTTGGCCCAAATACCTTTCATTTAAAATGCTTGATGTATTTTCACGGTCTATTCGTTATATCCTTCAATGCTCAGAAATCCCTAAGTCAACTACAATTTGATTTTAAACTCGATCGTAGAACCTCAACTGCACTTGTTAAGCTGACGATACGCCGTTCTCCTTTTGACTTTGATATTCTTTTAGCTCATTCGAAATATTTTAATGTGCCCAACATTATGCAGAGGGATTTAAGTCGTATTTTCATGGATATAGATATTCTTTTAATTCTTCAGATACTTGTTCCGAGTGGACCAAATTTTTTAACTTCAGTTAGTCAGTGGACTCATGAAATCGGTCTTTTAATTAATCCAAGAAAGTCACAAATTATTATAGTTGATAGTAAAGAACTACTTTAAAAATAAATGTAATTAATTTACCTAAACTAGTACTAAATAGTACAGTAATCTCTAATATGTCAACCGTAAAATACGTGGCTCTACTTGTCGGTAAAAATACTTGTCGATAAACTTATTTGGCAGTCTCAAGTAAATGGCATTCATTGCCCGGTTTTCAGCAGCTTAGATTATTAACAGAATAATTTTTTTCTACAAACGAAAATCTACTATCGTCAAAAAATCTTTTGTAACTAATTGACTATATATATGTATGCAATCTTGATCTCCATGAAGAATATTTAACAAGTTAGAACTCCTTACAAATTAATACATTCCTATTTCTTCGGTCTCAGTAAATATGATGATAGATCCGCATATAACTCGCGTCTCAAATATTTAAAGTTTCGTGATTGACTCCAACAACAGATACTTATATTTCTCTTTAATATTTCAAAAGATCTTCAGATACTACACACGCAATTTGATTACACTCTGAGAGCTTATTAACCTTACTAGTTTCCAAACATATCACTACCGCTTACAAAAATATTTTAGTGTCCAAGCAGCAAAATCAATTGGAAAATAAAACCAAGAAAACATTCTCAATAAATGTCTTCCAGGAAGTAAATGATAATTTTATTTTAGTACATAACGTCAAATATACGTATACCTTTGCAAATATGTGTATATTTCTTTAAATAATATACATAATTGTTTCCAGGTATATTAAAAATTAAATGAATAACAAAAATATCGTTTTTGGATTTTTTGTCTGTTTGTGTATTTTTTAGATCACACGCATCATGTGAAAACTACTGATTCAATTTAGATGGAGTTCGAAAATCTCTTCAATATTTTTTCTAAAATAGCTTCTATGTAAGATACGTCAATCCTACAATTTTCACACACACACATATAATATATATATATATATATATATATACATATATATATATATATATATATATATATATATATATATATATATAACACAGTATGTAACAGTGAAATTTGGACAGCCTGTTACTAAACAAAATAATTAATTTACGAATATGTGCATATTTCAATTTTAAACAAGTTGATGAAACAAAGAAAATATATTTTTTTTTGTATTTATTTATAACGAATACACACAGCATCGCCATTTTTAATTAATTTATTTTCCTCGCTTTATTGCCTCGTAAATTGTATATCCAATTCATATTTAATAATAGCAATGAATAATATTGTTGGCTGAAACAAAAAAAAATATATATGTGTATATATATATATATATATATATATTAAGGGCAAATAAATTATCTACAAAATACATGAGTCATAATTAAGATCATGGAAAATTTATAGGCATTAAATCATTCCTTATAGAATATGCACCATATTAGCCATAGCTTTGGGTGACTCCTTAGTAAAATTAAATTTTTGCCACTTTGGTTTATACTAATAAAAACAATTTGCTTCTTAGTAACACAGTGGAAAATTAGAGCATCCCCTGCAGCGTATCACACAATAACCCGTTACCTTGATATTATCTATTAAGTAATTACCATGGAAAATATCTTTTATTTATTTTACTACGTTGTGTGAGGAAATTTGCAACCTAAGTGCTTATCTAAATGTTCAGTTAATCGTTTGAGAAAGAGTAAAGTGAGTGCAGAGTGAGTACGAAAATTCGTGTAGAGGAGAATAGAATAGAGGAAAGAGGTAAAATAGTGTATTATATAAAAAATATACTAAATTCGAATAACAGTCAGAATCTGGACTAATATTACAACGGAGGTTTTTTTAAACTTAATAATTCTTACTTTAATGAAAATAATTCTTGTGTTTTTAATTGGCAGTTTTGAGACATTAATTACCTCCAAACTTTTTAATGCATTTCTGTATGACCCAACTCTTTGTAAAAAAAACTTTGACATAAAAGATTTCTCCGATTTCAATATTTATGTCCATTACGTATAGGTCGCATATATATATACATTTTTTTCTAACTATGATTTATATACCGACTTTAAGACTTTTTAATACGACTGTGTAATTGTTTTATTCTAATGACATTGTTTTTATGACTAGTCATATAAAAAAAATAATATATAAATTATGTATATATATTTACGATCGGTTATAAACAGGTACCTAATATATAAACCTGTCGGCCTATTTTTGGATTGAAAATTTCGAATGCACATACAAAACTCGATTCAACAATACTATTAAAACTTTATGGCGGGTAATATGGATATATAAAATATATTATTTTACCATTAAACAGAAATGGAGACTAAGGTGTTTAAAATACACCCGAATAATTAAAATTAATTTTCACGACGAAATCATACTGCCGATAAAGTACTTTCATATTCTTTCATTTTCATGACCACGTATGATAGATTTCTATTTTATATCACGTATTTTCCAATTTTATGCGTGTATTTTAAGTCCATAAAAAGTAATTATCTGCTTTAGTCACATAACCAGTTATAAGGATTTGAGGTTAAAACAAAATAATTATAATTTCCAGCAAGATTTTATTGTTATTCCGAATCATGTTAGTAGAATTATGAATAACTGAATTGTCAACGATCATAATAATTATAACATATCAACATAGATACCAATCTGTATCATAAATTTCCCCACGATTAAAGAAGTTATTTACTTGCGACAATTTTTTCTTACAACGTAAACCTTTTTAAGGCTTAAAAGTTCTTCGGTGCGTTATTTTCTAAGTCTAGAATATAAAATATAATGAAATAATTCAATTTTTTTTAATTATTACAACATAATGAGAAAAATCGTAAAAATTTACAACGTAATGAGAAACTTCTTTACTACATTCTTGCAATTTCACTTTTCATATAGCCTGATCATTTTAATTATGGAATAAATATACTTCTACAGCAGTTATAATTTAAGTAACGTTTTGGGATTTTAGAGTACAACAAAAAACCGATGTAATCAACTTACGACTAATAAGGTTACATTTTCCGGTAGATAACGCAACATTCTCATTTAATTTTCTGCTTTATAAGACGATTCTATTTAGTAATATTTTATTGAAGCCTTGCTATTGATATTTGTGAGAAAAAGTTAGATAAACATCGCAATTTAATTGTTTTGCGTTTACGGTCATTTCACAATGCTTTTTTTTATAAATTCCGTTACAAGATGCTATAACAACTTCATGAATACATCGATAATGTCTGTATTTATTTAAAATATTAATAAAACAAAACTTTTCTTAGAATAACTACTGAACCAATATATATTGTAAAGTTACTGGCAGCTCCAGATTTTTAAAACCGTTCGATTATGAAAAATTCATATTAATTTATGGTACAGCAAACCGCTTCATATTCGATTATTCTATATCCGCGGAATATATAATAAGAGTGTTACATTTGTAATCCTTTCTTGAAACATGCATTGTATTTTTAACTTTCTGTTAACAGAATATTTCATAATTTAAATGCTAACAATGGCGGTCGTCAAATCTAATACATGCCTTCTTCCCGTTCCAATTAGAATTATTATTTAAAATTGTTAAATCTCGTCTATGATACTGCCTTGACAAAGACTCAAAGGAATAATTTTTATAATTGCTTCTATTATATTTGTATGCATTTTTATTATCATGTAAGATATAAGTGTGCCTATCGATACCCATTTCTTTATTAATCTGAGACATGGCAAGGAAGAGTTATTAACAGAATTGTTAACGCGGACATTTTTACGACTATCGCTAAATTGTGTGTCTCTATGAATGTAACGCCTAGGTCCATTAAAACCCTTGTAAGATGAGGAAGCAATAGAATACTTTTCATTATAAAATTGACTACTGATTGGCTACATTCGTTCACTAGATTATGGAAAGTACGTGGAATAAATGAAGTACTTACTTGACCTGATTTTTCAGGGCAGTCCCCCAATTAAAGTATATTCAAAGATGGTCGATACAACTGGGGAGACACTCGTGTCAGATTCCATTATATTTTCTGACTAAATATGTAGAAATAATAGTGCACTTTATAAAATATCCACATTCCCAGGAAAATTTCAGTTCAAATCCGCAAGTGGGATATTATCTAAATAGACCATGTCACTCTCATCTATATAATGAATCGGCGGTTTTTCGGTGATACTATCAACAACAAATGCATAAATATGATATTTTTCCTCGGGATAAACATGAGACTCAATTTCTAAATTGACACTACCAATAATTGGACGTGATAATGAACCAATCGCTTCTATAAACGTATTATTTAAAGAAGTTTTTGGTAAATTAAGTTTTTTACAACACTTTGTCGTAATAAAATGGTTATCAATCAAGCACCTTATTATTATTTTACGATTGTTACTTATTTTTGCACAAACTTGTGTTGTTGATAATAAAATATTATTAACAACACAAGTTTAAATTCTGTTTACAGTTTAAAACCGTTTGAAATTCTGCACATAATAACGCCGTCGAATTATTGGGTCATTAATACTTTAATATCGTGTAAATTTTCCATACAAGTGACTTGCGATGATGTTCCATTATCGAAATTCATTTTCACGATATGTATATAAACTTGTGAATTGATTTTATTTCCTTCTTTACCGAAATGCAATAATTTATGATATCGTCTTGCGCATAATTTACAACCCAAAGATAATTTGCATTGTTTATTCGAGTGCGAACCTCGTAAACAATTCGCATAAAGATTCTTATATTCATAACGCGCTTGTGGTGAAATTAAATTTCCTAATCCTGAACAAACTGAAATCAAATAATCTGAATTGTCAAAAACAAGCAAAAATCGAAATAATTTGATGAAAACGTCAAAATATTTTTTGTCACTTTTTGAAATAGGTGACTTTCGAATTTATCATTACAATTACGAAAATAACAGCCTTCTAGACTGGATTATAATAGGTCCTCTTGTTTTAGATATAATTTCAAATCACGCACTGGACCATTTAAACCTATTTTAATTATTAAATATGGGTTACTAGCTTCAGTTAAACTTTTCTCCAAATACTATTCAGTAAAATCGGTAAGGTACTGGTTGCATCAGTCTTAACACTTTTTCGTGGTACATTAAGAAACGCGACTATTATTTCAGGTCAAATAGTTAAAAGGCATATCAATTTCATAGAAGAAAACGGTAAAAAGGAATAATCTGTGAAATTTTGGAGAGAGATTTAGAGGCTCTGTCCGGGGGAAAAATGACAAACACTAAATATAATCTGCATCGAAAAAATTGCAATCAATCGAAGCTCCTAAGTAAGAGATATCCAAAAGAGATTACTAATTTTTTAAAGAAAAATACTACGCAAAATCTTCCGTACTATCCAAGATAATATGGTTTGGCGAATGCTTTACAATCACGAAATTTACCATCGATATAAACAACCAGATATTGTTAAAGTCGTTAAATCCATACACGGAACAAGGTACCTCGGACCTTTATTTAGATCAGAGGTTAACAACCCGACTAAGCTACTGTCTTTCAACAAGCCATGGGGTACCAGGAAACGGAAAAGACCTGCAATCGGATGGCTTGATGATGTCGAGAATGACTTAAAAATATTCAATTTTACGAACTAGAAAGATAAAGCATCTGATAGACTCCAATAGAAAAAGTTCGTTGGGACGACCATGGCTTGTTCTAGGCTCTAGTGCAAAGAAGAAAAAATATAAGTACATAAACACACTCTTATCAATATAATTTTAAAAATACTATAGAAATCTTTAAAACAATGATTCGTTCCAGAATTTTCCACGTATAAGAATAAAATTGTACAAAGTCAGTTCATACAAACTACGAGTATTTTTGAAGCAACAATCTCAAGTAATCCTTAAGTATTATTGACTTAGGAATTCTAAATCTTTCATAGATGTCCTATACAAACTTATTACTAAGACGACAAGCGTCATTCGGAATGATTTATTTCGTAATTTTATATATTGTTTGCAGAGTTAGAAGCAAAAAAATGAGAAACTGTGAAAGAGAAAAATATTTTGTACATAATTATGAAAAATCCATTCATGCATTAGTATTTTAATTTTACTGTACTTTGGTAAATAGGTTCTAAATTATATTTATTAAGTGAATAACACAGAGCATTTTAAATATGAGACTTGATAGTTAATTCCTTTCATTATGTGACGTCATTTTGTTGAAATACGTTTTTACGTACGCCAGACGAGAAAAAAATAAATAATAATGACTTAATTAGAGTAATATTCGTTAATGTATGGAAACATGCATCAATTCACAAAGTAACATTATCGAAATATAATAAGGTTGTGTGTGACTTACGTGTTTTCAGCTTTTGCGCTATCATAGATTGATTGCAAGTTGTTATTTAATTTTGCTTTCATGCCACACCTTGTTTAAATATTCTTTTCAAATTTAATATTTGGTTTACGAAGTACGAACATTTATCTGGTACATTTGGAACAATTATCTAAGATGACATAGATGGATAGAAAGTATTTAATAAGAAAAACTAATTTTAAAAAACTAAGAACTTTTCCACAAAGATTGTTATACTAAAATTAAAAAATTTAAACACTTAAGAACAAATATTAAATACCAGCATTAAATATTAATCAACAACTTTTCAATTTATCTTCGGATATGGAGAACCGAATTCCTCAACGGCTAACAGATATCCATCGACGGCTTCTATTATTGTCATTTCTACGTATTGTTGATTGAAAATTGTTAAACTTTAGACAAAGAGGAAATTATTTACATTCTGGCTTTTGCCCGACTTTTTATTAATATCCAATATTCTAAGAACGAAAGTATTCGTGATAATTAATATATTAATCACTAAAAATTCTCTATCTACTTATTTGCAATAAATAACTAAATTACTTATTTTTGAAGTCGGTGCCAGCACCGCGTATCAAAT
Source organism: Druceiella hillmani (assembly GCA_039881145.1). Classification (NCBI taxonomy): domain Eukaryota; kingdom Metazoa; phylum Arthropoda; class Insecta; order Lepidoptera; family Hepialidae; genus Druceiella; species Druceiella hillmani. The sequence goes on along the minus strand of JAYKKI010000028.1, from coordinate 23,514,173 downwards.
TAAAGAAATGTAAATTTGTATATTATAAATACGCTCTTTATGAATATATTAGTATTATAAGTACATTACAAGTTAAAGTTGGAAATTTACATTATAAATTAAATTAAATAATAAATTTATTTAAGTTAGTCAACAGTGCTGGCACCAACAAAAAGGTAACTTATTTACTACAAATGATTAGTATAATCCTATATTTTTTACTTTTTGGCAATGTTACTGCCTTTTTTGTAGTCTGTTTTTTAAAAGATATTTTATTACATCACTGAATAGAGTATACCTATTCTTAAACCAATACGTAATTCCTATTGTTAACCATAATACTTGTTAAGCCAATTCGAAACAGAATAGAGCCTAGGATTATGTCTTCAAATGCTGTTGAAAGTAAGTAGTAAATTTCTAGCTAACTGAGACCACGGTACTTAGCAGACTTAAGCTTGGTATTATAACGTTCAAATTTGTAAAGAAAGTAGAATATACGAGTGCAAAGCTTGGTCACCTCACATGAATATTACGTTTTCTGACAGGATATAATTTGGTCAATATGTATTTATTGTTATATATGTTAGCACCACCTAGTACTATGGTGCGTATTATATTTTTAAACTTACTATTCGAGAACATAATCAAATAATTTTGTCCTTACGTTTTCTTTAATATTAATTAGGTTTCCATTTGAAAGAGGATTATGAATTATGATATGCATTCTACACCTTTTTTCACTATGTAAATTTGATGGAGATAGATAAATATTTAAAAAAAAATTGGACTACTTGAAACGTATTCATACCTACTATTTTTTTAACGTGTTATTAATGCACATAGGTGCATTTATTCCGAAATTGGAAACGTGTACATTGCATAAGATGCAATTATTCATTCAACAGAAATATCAAAGTATTCATTAACACTTTTACTAGTAGATGAATAAACTAAAATTTATCCTGTCAACTTGCACAGAAGTCTGTCCATAAATTAAAGTTATTCATTTTAAATATTTGCAGGTTTTTGAACGTGAATGATCGCCAAATATTATATAGGTATATATATATTAGAATTAAAAACCAATTGCATTTACGTGCATGTTATAAACCTGAAACAACGAAATGCAGGTCGATCGTTCACATTAAACAGTTAATTAATGCTGATCAAAACATTAGAAGAATATTTAGGACCATTATCTAGATTAAAAATTTAACCATTTTAACAACCAAGGAATTATAGAAAGCATTAAATATCCAACAATGTAGAATGGTAATCAATTCCAGAGATTTAAATTAAAATTTCCATACTTTATTTTAAAATACTCTCTGTGTTTTACTAGCTTTTTCCTGCGTACACGATTCACTTTTTGAACTTCAGTCGACTGAAAGTTAAAATCTCAGTCGTTGTAGCGACACGCAAAATTAAGGATTGGTGATAGTTTTGAGTTAAGAAAACATTTGAAATAAATGCAATCTCGCTTAAATTATTAAATATTATCATAAAAATATTTTGTCCTTAAAAATTTAGTCACCCCTTTCTAACCTTTGTAATTGAATTTTGGAAAATGCTGAAATGAATGTTTCACTATTTTTATTGGAAAGCATTAATACCAAGTTTGCCGAAGAATTTAGAATATAAATACTTATCCCATACAAATGTTTACACTCTTTCCCATTCTTAAGTGATGAATTTTCGGAAAATCCTTCTTCAGCGGTACCTCCAGTATAAAATCAACACCTCCAAAATTTCAAATTTCCCTCAGTTGCGGTTTGGTCTGAGCGTTGACATGTCATTCAATCAGAACATCGCCTGTCATGTGTATTATTTAGATTTCTTAACTTAGTGGTGGTCAAAGAATGCTGTATTGATTCGAAAAATAGTGAAAAAGTGGTTCGGAGTTTTTATTTTATAGTTAAGCACTTCATATATCTTATCTTATTTTTGAAATCGAAAAAAATTTAAGTTTTTAAAGTATTTCTTTTACTTATTTCTTAAACTTTATGACTTCCTTCTATATTAAACTTTATGTGTCAACATCACATATATCTAAAGAAATGCGTTCAATAATTACAGTTAAAGAATATTTCTTCCAATTTTACATGTACGTTACGTACGACTGTACGTTTTCCGTCTCATTTTTGTCTTAAGCCCATAATAATAATTCGGAAATTTAAAACATCGGATAGAAAGTTTAACAAGTTGCACCCTACCTTAATATACCTTAAGGGACTACCGAGGAAACGCGTTTTTATTTCTACGGAAAATTATGTTTATTTGCTTTAATTCTAGGTACGTGAAAATTTTAGGTCGCCTGCGCCGTATTTATTGGCGCTAGATATAAAAAATACTCTTTTATTCTCCACTTGTGGAGTTAATTAGAATTGACTTCAAAATATATGGTTTAAAACAAGTGAAGTGCTCTCTCAAATGGAAACTTAAAATAATATTTGTTACTGCTTTCCTTTTTTTTGAAATTTTTGGCTTACATAGAATACATAGAATATAGGAGAGCTGTCGTTAATATTATATTATATCTGAGCGCCAATCCTTACTCTGAGTATTTGTTCATAAAATTTGTTTACATTAACAGTAATATTTACCAGAACCGTACATAAAATAAAACTCTAGAATTGATTTGTCTTCATATTGAATATATTTACGAAACCACAATATAGATCGACATAATAAAAGTAATAGAATACCAGAATATTATTTTGGAATATTTGTCTCTGTTTTTGTTTATATGTTCATCTGCTTGTGCGTTTGTTCAAATACGCATCAGGTAATAACTTCTTTCCCAATTCAGATAGAGTTTTTAAAAATTATAGGGAGGGATTTGAAGTAATATTTATGATTTAATTATTGGGTTAGCAACTTATAAATCCGCCATCTCTGTACACAAACTACTAAAATGTTTACATGTAGTCAACAATTTATTATCGTTAATTATATAAGCACCGTTGGCACCTAAAACTTATCGACAACAATTTATACCCTACAAATTATCAAAAGTATCATTTGACCAATATTATATTTTGCTCTAGGTACACTTTTTTCTCCACCCACTTTTCATCTCCTGTAACCAGATAATTTAGCCTCTCATTGGTTCTATGGGATCTCAGTAGTTCTATGCATATGTTAGCTCATGTGGTAGGCAAACACAATATTTTCACTTCCTTCACGAAGCATGAAGTTGTTTTTAAGTGAAGTATGAGAGCATAAAAGAGCTCTAACAAACAATGCAAACATGATCTGGGATCTGTTTCAATAAGGCTTTTAAATTTTTCTAAATCGATTCTAGGAGGTCGCTTTGGATGAGATTTAACGGACATATCAAATTTTCTTTCTTTGAATCTTTGGAATCAGTGCTTCGTTGGATCACAAGAGGGCACAATTTCATTCATCGTGTATATGTATTGCGTGATGCTTTGCTAGGTTTTCTCCCGAAACGACATTCAAGAAACAAGAGCCATCTAAGTTCACCTTTAGATACTTCCATTTTTATTTATTTTTTTACTCATCGATTACTCAATTCCAAACTGAAGAGAAGCTCGAAAAACGTGTTCTTTATATACTCTACAAAAATTATTTGTGTGCGCGTTAAGTGGCGCGTTTATAAGTTGCCAATCCAATACTTTGATATGTACAACATTAGACTCTATAAATTTGATTGTTACGTATTTTCTATATGCATGTAATAAAGCGGTAGAAGCAGATTCGGACGCACGTAAATTCAAGGGCACGGATATTAACGAAATAAAGCAGCACAAAGTAAGCTATATAAATCAGCAACGCAACTCGCAATACCAAGTGGAAAACGAATGATGTTAACGTTACCCAAGTGATGTATTGTTTCTAAAAGAATTTTCAGTCACAATAATTCATCGTTTTATGAAAGAATTAATCTGACATTGTAATTATTTTTGTTAATTGTAGAAGTTGAAAGAAATTCAATAACATTATGTTCTTTCTCACTACTTCCATAGGGTTGTTAAACACTACTGGAAATATTTTAATTCTCATCTGCAATTTCGCTGACAATTTCGTCTTTGGACTAACATCATAGTTGATGAATCGCAATATTGCGTTATCAATAATAATTTATTTAATTTAGTAGATAAACTAAGAAATCTACAGATGGCGATGTAAAATAATTGAAAATAATAAATACAACAGTTTGACAGTTTTGTTGGTATATTTCAATTGAGGGTACATCGCCTTTACGAAAATTGTTTTTCTTTGTGTGATACATGTTTATTATACATTTTATGACAAAGACCTCGCATAATAGTAGCATTCGAAAGAAACCTTATATAGTAACCGATATTATTAACCCGAGTAATAAAAGTATGCAAAATGTGCACATGTATATTTGAGCCCAGAGACCAACTAATAAAAAGTATTATATCCAAGCAAAACTAAAATTAATATAATTTTCATTTTTGTACTTTGTACTAAAAGAGAAATTAATAAATCTCTCTCACGCTCCCAACGAAATGTTGCCGCGCTCATCTAACTCACCTAAGTCTATGGCGATATAAATCTGTCTGGCTTCAAATTTAGCAACGTAATTATGGTCTGGTAAATTAATATTTTATTTCTTAATAATTAAACTACAACATATCAAAAATACCGCTGTACTAAAATGATTAAATTTTTTTCTTTTTAATTATTTAAATTGCGTCTGGCACGATGTTGGCAACTGCCAAACTGTCTGACAATTACAAATTTTTATTGCTAAAATGACATAGAAAAAGATGAAAAAAGAAAAAATCATCTTAAAATGATTTTAAAATTAACAAATTCTACCTGTAGAGTGGGTATGACCACAGGTAAACGCAACCGCTCCCAGGCGCCAGACCTATTCTGTCCCTTTCTAACTTATATAAGGAACGAAATATAAAAAAACCAGCTGACCTAAAATTCCTTCTCGAAAACGTTGCTAGTTCTCGGACTATTAGTTATATCCTTTTAAATGTTTATACATATTTAAAAGTAAACTTAGCCGTCGTTGCACGAATTTGACATGTGCTTAATAAATTTTATTTCGTTTCTTGATTAGTTTACCTAAGTTATTTGCATTAATTATAACCGTTCATAAATATTATTGTCACTCTGGCTTAATTGTAAAATACGAAGATATTATATAATTAATTACTTTTTAAATTTAATTTTTTTTATGTAATATTGGCAAAGCGAAATAATTTCTCTCATACGAGTATATAAGAATGGTTAAAAATTTAATTAACATTATAAATAAAAATCGAAAATTTTTTTTTTTAAATTTACCTAAATATAATAATTTTACATACCCAAGTAAATCTATGTAAATATAAATCGCTAAAATATCATCGGTAGATTAAGAAAAAAATTCTTTAAAATATCTTCACTTGATTATTATAATAACACCAAAAAAAATGTATAATTTCAAACACCAGTCCAATTTCGTTGCCCAACAGGAAAATTTTATACTTTACCGTTTTCTACGTGAATTTGTATTCTGCTCACACTTTCCATTTTTAAAATAAAATACTACAATGAACATTAATCTGTTTTGTTTTCTATTTTTGTTTTTTATTGGTTCAATAACTATATAAAGCTCATATTTTTATCTCATTGTTGACGACGATTTAGTATTGCTATGGTTGCATTAAGTGTCGCATGCTTGCATGACTTTATGGAATTTTCTTCATTAATTAGTTTTGCATGAAAATTATTCATAGAATATTGTAATCCTAGGAAGCACTATTATTTATAGAGAGCTTTATTTCTCGGCCAATTTTCAATCAAGGAACATAGATTAAGGGACTAAATAATAAACTAGTAAGATTGATTATTACGCCCAATAATTAACGACTAGTTCACACTAAATATTATATTAGACAAAATTATAAACGGTTATTTTATGAGAAGAGTTGAAAAAGTGAACAACGTTGTTAATTATTTTCTAGAATCATTTCTCGCTACTTAGTATTATGGCAAAATTTATCCTAAACTTTCTGTAAGTTTTAAGCCAAAGTTCTAAGCCATGTACATACTTTAGATGTTAGTATTTATAATTCGCTGTCTAAATCACGTGTAGTTAAGGTTAAAGATGTAGCTGAGAACGTGGCAAAAAACATATATTTTTCTCTCATTAGATATGGAGCAATTCACAAGAGTGAGTCAGTGTTCTGTCGCATTTGTGGATATTGTACCTCATAAAAACACATGAACCATATGAGGCATATTTCAGTTCGAAAGTGAATTTTATGTTACTGTAGTTAGAGCGTTAAATTATTCTGTAATACGAAACATTTCTTTTAAAATGTTGTAAATATTTTCAGTTTTTATAAAATTGTATCTTAAAATGAATGAAAAGATTCAAGAATGAAAAGATACAGATATGTTTAACAAAATAAATGAGTACAATGTTACTCATTTATTTTGTTAAACATATCTGTAACTAAATATGAAAGATTTGCTAAATATGTTTCACTGGCTTCAATGTTAAAATATTTCAAGTCATCAAAGAACCAATGGTAGTACCTATGTAGCTCAGACAAGTCTTCCAACTCTCTCATTACATCTGCTGAGTTAGTTATTTTAATATCTTAGGAATAACATGTTAGTACCTATGTTTTCAAATAAACATTTTTGTATTTAGCCCAGACCTCTCGACAAATTCCAAAATTCTGAGGGTATATCGACATGATGTTATCTTGTCGAAAACTATTATTATAAAAGTAAGTAGGCATTAAAAAAACTAAAACAGGAATCAAATCTATGGAAAACTCATTAGTTTATTTGAAAGTATTATTGAATATAATGCAGAGCACTGAGAATTTAAAGGATCGGGCAATATAATCACCCTGTCCTTTAATTTAATTTATTAAAATGCTTCAACGCTAAACCTTATCATCTTATTTCGAAACGATAATAACATATATCGTATATAGATAGAAGCTTTCTTTAAGCTTTGTTATAAAACTACCGCCGATATTCTTTATTCAGTTAGAAAAGTTTGACATCCGCCATATGAATATAATCTTCCGAATTGTGAGCATTTTTGAAAATTCAACAATAATTAATTTTTTCATGGTATTCCGTTTTAATTCTTCGAACATTTTTGCATATATTTTAGAGTTCTAGCTATATTGTTTTATAAATTTAGCTTCTGCCATACTTACTTATAAATTATTCAAAGAATTCAATGCGACATGAACATTTCATGTGTTTTGCATATAAGTATAACTGTCAAAATATTTGTCTGAGATGTCGTATAAAAACAATTAGTTTACTATTTTTCAGCAGGGTGGGGCAATAACAGCAATAGAATATTATATTTCTGTTATTGAAAAACTAAATTGTTAAAGGATAAAGTTTTTAGAGGGGTAATTCTAAGAAAGTAAATAATTTGTTTCCCAAGTCATCCTTTTTGGAAAAAATCATGAATAGAGTATATTTAAAACTCCTTGTTCCTAATATTTAAAAAAAAACAGAAAATTTTTGCAAAAAAATGATGATATAAATTTATAATATTTTTTAACTATGAAACTAATTTGCACACTATCATGTATCGATAAATATTATGATTTGAAGAAAGTTTTAAAACGTCATTGAAATCATAACATTTATTTATTTTAATGTTACAATGGCTCCGTGAAATTATTTGTGTTGATGATAATGTTGGCAGCATGCTTTTGACATACGACACTTGTTGAACCATTGGTAAATAATCTTTCCTAAGGCTTTTAGTTTTTTGCATAAAAGTTACATCATCAGAATTAATACTGGAGTGTAAATTTAGATCACTATTACTTTTAAAATATAGACGGAGAAATATTTAAATAGCATACTTTAATTACAATTTTGAATTATTTTTTATCAATTAAAGCGCTGTATACTGTCATATAAATACTTTCAATTAAAGCGCTGAAAGAAAATTGGAAAATTTGCATTAGTTTGAGAGCACAGGGTGAAACATTTTTTTGATAAAAATTATTAATTAGACTTTTCTCCACAGTATAGTCGAATTAAAAGTATACATATACCGATGCATTGAATTTAAAGCTATTCTTGTTTCTTCTTTAATGCTATATTGATTCATTGATGACTTAAAATATTTTAACATTGAAGACAAGTGAAACATATTGACAAACATTTCGTTACAGATATGTTTAATAAAATAAATTAGTGTATGTGACCTTGAATATTTTCGTTAATTTCAAAATACAATTTAATAAAAACTGAAAATATTAACAATATTTTAAAAGAAATATTTCTTATTACAGAATTATTTAACGCTCTAACTACAGTCATATAAAATTCGCACCCGAATTTAAATATGCCGCATATGGTTCATGTGTACGGTCAATGCGACAGATCACTGACGGACTCTTGTAAATTGTTCCATATCTAATCAGTTAATCAGTGCAAAATAATACAGTAATTTAGTGTAAAACAGTCGATAATTATTCGACGTAGTAATGAATCTTACTAGTTTATTATTGAGTACCTTAATCTATGTTTCTCGCTTGATAAATTGGCAGAGAACTAAAGCTCTCTATAAATAACCGTTCTTCTTAGGATTATATTCTTCTATGAATAATTCTCATGCAAAACTATTTAATGAAGAATCCATAAACTCATGCAAGCATGCCACACTTAATGCCACCATAGCAATACTAAATCGTCGTCAACGAGGAGATAAAAATATGAGCTTTATATAGTTATTGACTCAATAATAAACAAAAATAGAAAACAAAACAGATTAATTTTCATTGTAGTATTTTCTTTTAAAAATGGAAAGGGTAGATAGAGATTACAAATTAAAAAGAGTAGATTACAAATTTACGTAGAAAACGGTAAAGTATCAAGTTTTCCTGTCCCGCAACGTAATCGGACTGATATTTGAAATTATACATTTTTTTAGTGTTATTAAAATAATCCAGTGAAGATATTTTATAGATTTTTATGTAAAGACATATGAGAGAAATTATTTCGCTTTGCCAATATTACTTAAAAAAGTAAAATTTGAAAAGTTATTAATTATATAATATCTTCGTATTTTGCAATTAAGTCAGAGTGACAATGATATTTATAGACCGTTCAAATTAATGCAAATAACTTTTTGCCTAATCAAGAAACGGAATAAAATTTATTAAGAACATGTCAATTCATACGACGGCTACGTTTACTTTTAAACATTTAAAGGGATATATCTAAAATATAAATTTTGGAGTGCTGGCAACTTTTACTTTCGATTCCTATAAGATATATGAATTTCATACGATGCTATTTGATTTTGGTGACTCGTCTGCAGTTGACAAAAATATTTCAACAATAAATAATTTTAAGTTAATAATCGAAGAAAGCAATAAAAATCTGTAAACTTTTCCAAATTATCGAAGATTATATCTATGATTATAGTAATTTAGAATTACAGTTATTCAGTCCATTATAAAATTATCTTTTTCGCCATAAACATAATAAACCCAGAATTGTCTTAAATCGAAATCCGTTTTTAGCAATTGCTTTGATCTTAACGATAGCCTAGAACAGGATTTAATGATATTTTAAATGGAGGACATATGTCTCAGTGAGACCACTACTCTTATGTAAAAAAGATTTTCAGTTTTGTCCATTTTCAAGATATAATTTTATCTTTTGTCTCTTGCGTTTAAAACCTTTTCTGATGATACAACAATTCTAAAATACTTAAAAAACCCTTTTGCGTATTAATATTGAATTAGCGCTTACTATACTAGTAAGATATAGATTTTTTTAAATATTATTTTTAATTCATCTTTATTTACCTTTTTTGGAACCGAAGGTATATCACTACAACTGTTCAATGTAGACAGAAAATATGTCAACCTAGCGTTCATCATATTCACTGATATGAAATCTAATTCCACGCTACGTGACACGTATTATTTAAAATATTTAATTTCAAAATCATAACATCAAAACAAATTTCTGCTAACAGCACTCACCGACTACAGAACCCTAATTGTAATAATTTGATCCATTTAGAGGTGAAATCACCATAAAAAGTGTTTAAGCAAATGTAAACATGTGATCAAAATTATTTTAAATCGCTATAAATTTGGCATTAGTTTTATATGCAGTTATGGTTTTAGTTATAAATTTAAACTTTATACGTAAAGCTTTTTAATTCCCTTTATAATTTTTGCCTAATAAAAACTCGATGGTAGATTGGTTATCGTCGTAAATGTAAATTGCCATATTATAATACTATAAAACATCTTTTATATAGAAAATTAAATACTCTTAATTTTTGTCTTATTAAGAAATAATGCTACTGCAGTCTATTTCTTTACACGCCATGCAATTTCCCAGTAAAAATATAGTAGTATACACAGAAGCAAATTCTCAGTGAATTGTATGTAATGAAGTCAGATAATGGGAACGTTCATATTATTTTTAAAATACATTAAATTTAAGTCAGATCATTTCTTAATACAATTAAGTTCTTATATAAGGGAAGATGAAGAAACATCAATTATACATTTATTTGATCTAAAAAGTGCCTGAACGTTATCTTTCACGCGTAAATTAATCCCCATATGGAGTATTAAGTGGTTCTATTCTTCAAAACCAAAAACTACCCACTTTGAAATGACAAGTGCATTATAAGTTTGACAATTAGACACTTAATATTTCTTTAAATCGCGTTCGATATATGCTTGTGGTTCGAATATAATCGATTAGTCCAAAACATATTGCTAACATTTTCTTTGCAATTAAACTATTAGACGTTTTAAATTAAAAGTCACTAATTATGAATTGTCACCCATTAATGCCTACAGTTAGTAAATAATCTGTACAAAGAAGCATAATCAATTCAGTGTGATAAAAATACTATTCATTTTCTATATACTGAAATCGTAAGTGAGTAACAAAGCCAGTGACCATCTGATACCATTGCCTATAAGGCTGTTGAATACGACATATACCATTAAAATAAGGGCACTAACACTAGTGTCATTAAAAATACAGTTTTGATATTTGAAACAAAGAAAAGAATAATAATTCCTTTGAAAAATAATTTTTAAAACAATATGAAATCTGCACATTCATCAATAGATCCACAACGATTCCATTTGTATGATTCTGCAATAATAACATTTCCAATGATATTAATTTCTAGAATTAATTAAATATATAATTTAATTTCTCCTTTTCAGAAGCATATTAATAATTGAGAATAAAACCCATAAAATCATGAACGCTTACTTGTCATATGAGTAGTAACACCTAAATTTAGAATAAAATAACCACTACAATAGTCAGTGTAGCTATTTGCCATTACGATTTTTCTTCGCGTTATTCTAGTGGCTCTTGGCATAACCCATCTAATCACTATTATAGATTCTCTCTATGGTGCTTATTTGTCATTAGGTCATACACCGTTCACCTTTACCGTTGGACAGCTAAAATGATACTGTTCGACTTTGAATAGGAACAGAGCATACGAATGTCCGACTTAAAAAGATATAAATTAATTTGTAATACGGTCCCTTTATTTCCATTAATTCGCTATTGAACTTAATATAGAGGTAGTTTTGATAGTTGTTTAGGTAGTTTTTTTGACAGTAAGTTGATTTATCACTCTAAAGCACCTAAGTCGTTCAGGTTCATTTTTGAAACCTTACTTTGTATGAGATCACAGTATTACCAAGTTTCATTTATTGTAGGAACCCTCCATTTAATTACTTTATTATATTTATATATATATATATATATATATATATATATATATATATATAATAATTTCCAATAAATTAAAGTGTTACAGTTAAAAAAATAAATGTAACAATAAAACAGTCCGAAAATAAATTATAAGTCTTTCGGTGTGTTGGTGAAAAATGATGTTGTTTTTTTATTTTTAGACTCATGAAATATTTAAATATTTATATTACTGAGCACGTAAAAAAATAATAATTCACCCCTCCCCCTCCCTCTTCATCCCGCCACGTTGGTACGTGTATGGACATTTGTTATTCCTGTTTTCTTGCATTCTATTAGTGCTTTAGATTAACCTGGCTTATTTTATAAATCATATTTTAAAGCTGTAATAAACTTATTTTACAAAAATTAACTTTCCTTCAACACTTACTTTGTATAATATTATATTACAATTTCAAAATGATCCGTCAAAATTGTATAATGGTTAATTACCTGCATTTTTTGAAATATCATTTAAAATGTATTTATATTAAACAATTGTCTGACGTAAATATTTTGTACATAATTATATTATATGTTTTAATACCTAAAAACGCGTAAATAACCATTACTCCTTGTTTATGTGTCCAGTTTTTAATTCAAGTAAATAAACTCGTAAATTAAAAAATTAAAAAGTATATATATACATAAAACTAATAATACCTTCCACAAGGTGTTTTTATAAAATTTATACTATTATTTCTTAGCTTTAGTTATGAAAGTAATAATAAACAAATTCAGTGAATTATTCAAAATTTATTAAAATAATATTTATTTAAAATTTCAGTAAATACTAAGGATTACTACATTTTATTATATATCTCTAAATTTATTTAAAATGTTGAATGATAACTTGGTCTACTTAAGCAACATCAATATGGTATACGTCGTTGGAAAAGTCTTTATATACTTTTAAATTCTTAATGTACCATATATATGTATTCCGAAAAATGTGTGGTTTTAACTAAAATTATTAAAACCCGTACATACCTTCCCTTGAAACAGGTAACAATTTGATTTCAGCCATCTAAATAGCATATGCCTACCTATATGCACGTAAAATATCTAATACTTCGTTAGAGTATGAGATTTTTCGTTTTTCTTAAAAGATAGTTTAAGAAACCGATGATGTTAATTTTTTCTTCGGGTTTTTGAACTTTTACTAAGTTTTCCTTTATTATAACCATGTTGAAATGTAATAAACATGAATTGCAAAAGTCTATTTTATCATATGGATTTTGAAAATGTATAAGCAGATATACTTACTTTAATAGTCGTTCTACTACTATATTTCTGGAACGAATTTTTCTATTATTTTACAAAAAACATTTTTCTAACTTGTTAAAAAGAAATCACATGTTTTGAAAAAATTGAAAGGCTGAGATATATCAGAAATTCGTTGCATGTAAGTAAATCATATTTAAATTCAATCCATAGATATTATCGTGACGTCATGATGACAGTGTGGCATTGACAAGAAATATAATTATATTTCTTGAATACTCATGTCGAGTATAACTAAATCTAAATTCAATACAAAATCATATCACTTTTCTCAAATCCGTTCTCCGTTTTACCATTTTATTTTATCATACCTGCTAATGAATCATACCACATAATGAATCATGGATTCATTATTTTTAATCTTATGTCGTCATTATTCTTTACTTCTCCAAATTAATCTTCCTTATTATCAACGTAATTTTTCAAGGGGGTGATATTTTTATTCCATCCAGTTCAAGACTTGAAATAAAGTTTATTTGACTTCAATTATTTGTATTTTTGTCTTTCAACCTACGGCATTATTTTAACTCTAAAGTGAATTGTTCGGACCATCCTCGGCCACTGTTTTCAGACGTATGAACGTAAGGGTCGAACAAACATAATATTAGTTTTATACTTGTGAACGATAATGGGATAAATATACCCCTGCAATTTCAAAAATTTTAATTTATTGTGGGTACAAAACTGTAAAAGGTACATATCTAATAATAAGAGCAGTATTAAGTGAAGAGAGAAACTTTATGTAAAAGGTCACAAAAGCAAGAAGAAGCGTATATATTGTCAGGTAGTATTTACTTATATTTACATAAATCGACAATTATAAGTCCTTTTAATGTCAGGAAATTTATTACTCAGGTAAAAATATTTATAGAAGTGAAACCTTATTTCTTTTTAGTTTCCTTAAAAAGAATTTAATTTTCGAAGAAACCTAAAAAAAATTTCAAACTTCCTTGTTTTTTCATGAAGGTAACTTTTTGCTCATATATCCTCTCTCGTTATAATGAAATTATGCAGAATAGTAAATATTGTTGAAATATTTTAGAAATAACTTCTCAAATCATTTTTTTTTAAATTTCATATATAATAAAAAAATATTATAAATTACATAAGAATATAGTTTAAAATACGTCAATTTAAATGGTATGTGTCATATGGATACTCTCTTTTTGTACTCAATAAATAGATGTTTTATTTAAATGGCAGTTATTTGGAACGGTTAATACATTGGTTGCTTCAAAAAAAGGATAGCTGCCATAAATTATTTTTAACACTTAAAAACCGATGCCTTGGAAGGCTTTATGGTGTTAACAATATCGCTCCTTCTATAAATTTGGCTCATTCTCTAATTTTGAATGGTCATTTTCTTGAAATTATTTTTAAAAGGTATTTTTCCTGCCATTTAATTTGGAGCGCCTCTCTATATGGTTGCGGTGCAAAATTATATATAACATCTTTTTATATGTCAGTAACCTAGTCCAGTTTCTTGTCATATAGATGTCTATCAAAAATAATAAAAGGAGGGGGTAATATGACATACTTGCCTCTACGTGTACGTATTCGGTACAAAGGTTTCAAACTCGATTACCATTAATTTATTTTAAATTAAAATTACAGAACTTGTTTTAAATTTTAAACCACATTGTTTAAAAATTCGTCTTCAAGAAAAGAACACAAATTTATTAAATATAACTTTAAAAATACTACAAATTTTTCTAAAAGTTTTCTTTCAATCGTTGATTAGAAAAAATTGTATTTAACCCATACGCCCATGATAATTACAACATCTCCCTACGTCATTAGTAAATTATTATGATATGTATTTATAGTTTGTAACAATTTTAAGATTTTCACACAGCTGCAATCAACCCAAACATATACAAAATTAGCAAAATAAATATAATAGAAGCAAAAATATCTGTATTAGAAAAGGTATCGGGAAATATCACGAATGATAGACAGCATGCGGTACGATATGACTTTGACGGTTGTTGGAAAGACTGCTTATGGCGCACGTGTGCCCTTATCTAAGCCAGCCGCGCTTCCGTCTTTTCATTTCAATTCTTACATTCCCTATCCTGACGTTAAGTTCGACCCAATAGTCACCTTGTCGTCCTAGGGACAGGTTTAAAAAAGAAATAGTTAATCCATTAGTTTCATTAAAATAACGGATGACAAATTTATTTTGATTGTAGCCATTAAAGAGGTCTTCAGTCCAAGTCCTCCCTAGTACTTATCTGAATTAACCTGAAAACTATTAACAAAATATCTACTAATGTACTTGTTGATGATGTGACCATACACATCACCAACAAAAATGCGGCCCATGGAAGATATACTCCGAAACACCAAATAATTCAAATCTAATCTAGTCAGTCTTCATTTTCTATGTCATCATTTACATTTAAATCAACATTGGTTAGTATTTGATTTTCAGGCAAATCTAATAGTTCGTTTACTTTATATGGAACTTTATAATTAAGATCCAATTTTGTTTCATTATGTTCTGAATTTGGTATATTCTCTAATTCAATCACAATTGGCTAAACGGTTTTAATGATAAATTAGATAGGTCAAACCCAAGTCCTCGGTTAGCATTTATTTATGCACAAAACGGGCATGAAAATAGTGTTCTTGAAACATTGCTACTCGACATTGCTAAGTCCAAACTCAATTTTAATTCTTACAAGTAGAACGACTCTGCAGCAAAACTCGAATATTTGGCAGTTTAAATTAAATTTCTATCATTATAAAACGAAATTCTAATGATAGACAGATTTCATTATATAAGCATTCAAAAGCAAAAAATGTAAGCCACTAAGAATTAAGCAAAGTTAAACTGATCTTTAAGATTCTAGCGGATATCTCAACGAAAGTAATCCACGTCTGACGCACACGCAAACTAATTTTCTAATGCACCTCAAAATAATGAAATGATATGATAGTGGAAAGGAAGGTACAGCGATATAATAAATGAGCTAAAGTATGAAATAAAAATGTACACAATTCGTGTCCCTTTTTAGGTATAATATATTCGTGATTTTGTGCATATTCGAAACCAAAAACTCAATTGTTACACAATCATTCAATCATAAGCGATTATCATCAATCAAACAGTGGCCTGTTCGTCACAAACATTTGTAATCACTTTAGTTGTTAAAGTTTTAGTATAATCTACTTCCTCCCATCAGTCACCAAAATTATGCAAATTAGGATTGAAGTCAGAAGTACAAAAGTAATGGTTGAATCTTACCATGTTCATCTAATAAATTGCATTTACAATCCAGTCCGTAACTGTTGGATGCATGAAAGATAATAGATTGCTAGCAACATGCTCAGATGTGGGCTATGAAGTAGGCGCTAGACCCGCATTGGTAACGTTTGCAATTTAGATGACAACATAGATTTAAAACTCTTTCCATTTCAACTAATCAATATTTTCTCTTTAAAAATGACATAGTCTTTAGCTCCTTTGGAATTTTATTTCTATCCAATATAAAAGCTAGTCATTGGATATGGTTATTAAATTTATTCAGGAACGCCATCACTAACATCATCGTAAATACGGCTATTTGTTTATTCGTCAATTTTATTCAACGCAATAATAGTGACGTTATCATACATGCTGAGTACACAATGAGATACTCAACTTCCTTTGGATAAGGCCCGTTCTAATTTACGAAAAAACTAGCATGCGTTTCCAGGCGGTCATAATAAATAATAAAAGTCTCTTGGAAATCACACCACCTCATAGTAGGAATTAAATCAGCGACGGTCGCACAGATGCTTAACTTTTGAGTATGCGCCTTGGAACGATAATAATCGATTACAGGATTGAGAAGGTACGTATTCGTATAGGTGAACGTAAAAGATTCTTGTGACGTCAGTCACCAATTCGTGGGGCATGTTTCCGCTCACATCTTAATTTAAATTCATGTTCACTAGACCTTTTACGACTTCGACCATGTAATCCCATTTTAATTTATTATCAAGTTCCTTACTGTTTTTATTTATGTAACAACAATTAATTCAAATATATATATATATATATATATATATATATATATATATATATATAAGTGGCACAATTTGCGTATAGAATATAATGGAATCAATTGAGATTAGTATAACAAAATGTATCGGGACATATCACGAATGTCAGACAGCACTCTGTACGGTATGACTTCGACAGTTGCTCAAAAAAGACTGCCATCGGTGCGCGCTTGCGCCGCCCTTATATAGCCAGCCGTGTTTTTTTATATATAAGCCAGCTGTGCTTCCCCTCTTCTCGTTTTATTATATAAATATTTCTTTAAGAAATGGTACTTTGATTCCATATTTTGAACTGACTGTCGAAAATCTTCCTGATCAATTAATCAGTATCACTTTTCGTGTGGGGTAGGTAGGTTATCTATTTAAATGCTATCTACTTAGATAACATATTACAACAATATTGACGGCTAAACAAGACGATGGTGTTTTTTTATTTAATCAAATTAAATTTATTTAAAAAAAACTAATTCAAGTTCTAGTTGATATTAATTTGATGGCAGTGAATTTATTCAAGCAAGTGAATTTATTCCCAAGGTTATTTAATTTCAATCTACTCTATCATCCTTTACAATATTTAATGCTAAAATTTTATCGAACCGCTCCGCCAAATTATTGAAAATACTACCCTCTAGGTTCTAATATGCTGCCATTGTTAGTGTCTACCTGTTTATGATATGATTATATTTTCACAATTTGTTACTTAATAATTTTTAAACACTTACATCTAACTCTATCGCTAGTTTGAAATAGGTGTACTTTCAATTCACAAGGTATCCTATTTTCTGTAGTATCATGTTATCCATGAGACTTGTCCTAATGATAATATAATTAATGAAAAATTAAAAAGTTTACAAAATATTTATTTAGGAAAATATTTAAAGTCTAGACTTTCTAAGTTAGATAACGATTTGCGACCAATTTTATATTTGTATTTGAAATATATCAGAGTATTATTATTATATCAGACTATTATTTTTAATATAGTATTGTTTTATGATCACATTTACGTCACGCAAATAACTTATTTGTCAATAACTTTTAATATTACGTGGTCAAAATGTCAAATTAGTCACTTCATACCATTCACACAATAAATATGATAAGAAAAGAGTAATATTATCTTCATAAAAAATCACCCTTTTTTCATCTACAAAGACAATAAGGTCGGTTGGACTTTTTCGTTCCAATTTTATTTCAATGGAATATCATTTTAATCATTATGAACATTTTTGAACTATATTGAAATCACGATCACAAGTTTAAACCTCATTTAATTTTTTACCTATGTATTGCAGTATAAGCTCTCAAATAATTGGAATGTCAATTAAGTCTTAAATTCAAAATTTTCAATTTAGCTACCACTATGCAACCATTTTTACGGTTATTCATAGTGAATATAACCTTTAAGCAAATTTTCTGAATTTTTTTAAATGATACTATACATGTATTTATTTTTTGAACGGTAAAGGAAATTTATACCGTTTTGTCCGAATCGTTGTGCAATTCATTTGTCCATTGTAACATTTTTACCCACTAAAATTTCAAATTTTCTTCTCTCCTTCATTTAAATTAAAAATTATTGCTGTTATACCATCTATCTCGGGACGGAAAATTAGTTCAATCTGTAATTCGAGTTTAAACTACTATGTAAATAAATTTGGACACCAAAACAAAGATATTTTTAAAGTCAATATAAAACAGCTTAGTGCTCCTCACAGTATTTTTTTCAATACAGGAACATGTCACAAACTTTCATTATCCCATATACAAAACATGCACAAAAAATATTAATTATTTCAAGGCGAGCAAAAAAATAAAAAAGAATGCAAATTAAATCAATATTCTTTTCAATATAAGATATATATATATATATATATATATATATATATATATATATATATATATATATATTTCACATCAAACAATTAAACGACAAAAGTTATATTGAATCGATAACACTCTTTAAAAAAATTTAGTTTTGTAAAGAAAACACTTTTAAATAAATGTTTGCTTTTGGAAATATTTTAATTAATACAATTTTAGTAGATTGTGTGCTTTTATAAGATCCTACTCGTAAATAAATGAAATGGTTTAAAGTTTATTTAATGGTAAAAAAAACTGGCTGCCGCAATGTCAAATTATGAACGCTGGGCTGGCTCAGATTAATAGATGTATATAAATAAAAATCCGTTCCCCTTAAAAATCCAATATCTGATATATACCAGAATATTTCAAAAATATATAAAAACCTATTAAAAATATTCCAAAAAATTTAGAAGCAGCTAATCTCATTAACGAACAAGGGATATCCCTCGCTATTTTAACGATATAATCTGATTTAGGAATGTTATCCAAATATGTAACATACTTTTTCAAAATGCATGAGACAGATATTAAAAGACGTCATACGAAAATTGAATATTACCCAAGGTGAGAAAATATTGTTTTCTCTAGTAACTTCCATGCACCGTTAATGCTCTCAATGTGTAATTTAAAGAAATGTTAAGTTCGTCTCGTTGGACTTCCAGAATAGTTTAATGTACACTCTAGATCGTGGAAATTGCAAAAATTTTCGACTGAGATTTGAAATTGGCATATTAAAATGTAATAATAATATAGAACATCATATATTCGAAGACACTGGCACATTTTTTCGAATATCTACGACTATATAAATGTCTTTTTAAATAAATATTCGCCAATTAATTTTTTCTATGGCTAACTGATCCTCAGTTTTTCAATTTATTAATGTTAAATTCCAAACTAAGGAGTTTTAAAAATGACTCTTTATTTTAGAAATGTACCAGACATAAAATTTCCAGATTTCACACTATACAATTCCTGTATAGTACGAAATATTAGTAAAACTAGTGATAAGAATTCCATGAAATTTTATTATATTGTAAAAATGTACAAAACATTTTACTGAGGATCCGTTTACCTAGGGATTTTTGTATGATGACGAAACATTGTAACTGGATGTATCTGTTATTTGTTACCACTCAGGAATATTGACGTGGATTTTTTTAGGTGCAAGTAAAATGCTCGAATTCCTTTTTCCCATATTTCAAATACCATGTTTATTTTCAATTGAAAGAACAAGTTTTAATGATTTGAAAACTATTTTTTTTCAGAATTTTTCTTGAAATGAACTGGAATAATAATATTAATGTTTGTAAATATAGGAACATTCTAAACCATTATAATTATATATGCCTAAATGTAACCATCTTAACGCGACTTTTAAACATAAAAGTTTTACTTTTTTTTCAAGCATTCTTTTCACCATTGTTTTTGTGACTATTACATAGTAAATATTTTCTTTATTTTATTCTAAAACAACCCGAATTCTGTATATCAATCTAGATTTCAGATAAAAACTGCCTTGGAAAAATAATATAATCCTGCTCCGATTTTGTAAAGGAACGAATAACTCGATCATAGTGAATTTTAATTTTTTTAAATTGTCTTTTAATTCATTAAATAATTCTTGAAATTTGGAAAAAATTTATTTCAGTAACTATAACGTCTTTTCATTGCGGAAATTGAATTTTTGCTACGACTAATACAAGTCACAACAGTATTTGTGCTAACAAATATAAACCACACCCAGCAAATGAACGGCTTTAATTTACCCAGTGATTAACCCACTGACAAAAAAATGATTTAAATTTCAATTTGTTTTTTCTTAAGCATGATATTATATGCTCGTAAAGGATAAATTAAAATGAAATATCATTCTAGTTTAGACAAGTTTGACTGGTAAAAAGATATAAAGTTCATTCAAAAGATGTTCGCTTTAATTCTATTTCTGCAAATTTAAAGTAAATAAAACTTTATTAAAGGAAACTTGTGTCATAATATTATAGCATTCCGTCTGTCATTATTTTGTAATAAAAATATGTTGCTCACTTAACACTTTATTCAATAAAAAAATTGCTTCAATCTTTATCTTATCTTCGTGTACTTAATTTCTGTATTTTCTTTCATACATGGTATCCAAAATTCTTTTATAGTAATAATTCCCTAAATTTTCTCTTATAATCTTTCATTTAATAGCCATAAATGAATATGTTGTTTTTCTCTTTGTTATTAAAATTATTATCAAATATTATTGAAATTAATTTCAATAATTTAGCCTCCGTTGTTTCCAACACAAATATCGGGGACACGTAATAGATATGTATCAAGGTAAACTGAAATAGTCATTCCTCATTATATAGTACAGTTTCGTTGATAATTTAAGAGTGATTTAAGAATAGTGAGCCATAGTATTTTTGTGTCCAAAATATAAAATAGATGTCATGAAAGTGCACAGAATTTAAAGTGTAGGTCTCTTTATTACATTCTCGAACCTTGATCGGTTCTTTTTAGTTTAATATGTATTAGAATCGAACACATTAAAAACAATGCTACGCTGAGTCACGTTTCCGCGGTTCAGAATGGATTGACAGAATATGTTTTTTAGTTATTCTGGTTCTCACATTTAAAGTATGAAAACTTTTTGTAAAGTAACCTACAGAACTAAATTACAGAATATTAAGTACCTTCATCTCTCACAGAAATTAAATGATTTTAATATGAGTATTATGATATACGTGCAATAATTTAGCACGTATAGGTGAAAAGTTAATTGGAGATAGATATTTTTACTCATTTTATGGTAAAAACTCAAACTTATATTGTATCTATCACTAGGCCAATGACCGGACTATCGGCTAAACATTCTATGTAATTTTAATAAAAAAAAATATTCATATTAACAATTAGAAGAGCGTAATTAAATATTTTGAACATTTTTAAGACTCATCAATCTTTAGATAAAGTAATTTTTCTGCAAATAAAATGAATAAGTAATGTGAATAGAATTTAATTAAAATAATTTTTAATGGAATATTTTACAAATAGTAAAATAATTATGGTGTAAGTGGTTTCAGCAAAACTAAAACATAACTGAGTAAATAAAATATATAATATTAGGTTATTAATGGTCATATTCAATGTTATTTAACAAATGAAATAAATTAAATATTTAGCTGCGTAGTGTCGGATATAATGGAAATCGTTTGCTTGATTTTGTACGTAAGTGGGGCTTTGTTATGAAGAAAGCCAATTACCATATATTGGGTATAACAATATACTGGTTGCTTTGGAAGGAGTACCTTGGGCATCATTCGATCAAGTGTGTAAAAAGGGTAGCTTAAATAATTTTTTTAATTTGTCAAAAATTAATGTCTTTTACATTTTATCACAACGACAATGTATTCATAGCCAACGAATAGCGTATTTCCTTCGTTAGACATCGAATTACGGACACTGTATATTTATATGTAACTGTTTTCCATTAAACCAAAAACACACGTAAAAATATACGTTCCATTCAAACCTTCAAGGTTTGAATGGAACGTATATTTTTACTTAATTCCGCGTTTCTGCTAGTCAATTCTAAGCACTGGGCTAGACGGACGTATTTCCGCAACAAGTGTCGAAAAATTATTACACGCGGTGCGATTCCTGGACTGGTTTCGATGTTTTAGGGCAAGTGTTTGATGTTCTAGGGCAAGGGCAATTTCAAGACAACTATCTCCGCAAAAAAGATAGGTGACGTGATTTTTATGAGTATAAATGTCTCAGAAGCGTATATCCCATACTACTGATTTGGAACCACCGACGGCAGTTTAACAAATATATGACGTATCTAAAGAACAATCTATATGTATCCATAAAGACAGAAATAAACATAATTTCAATTCTAATCGCATTTCTCAAATATTTCTTATTTCATTTATTGAATTAATTAAGTTTTATATTTTCTAGCCACGCTACGCTACTATATTTTCAAAGAAGTCACACATTCTAGATATGTACGGCATTATTGCACATTTGATAAACTGAGGGGAAATAAATTGGCATAAATGAAGTATCTCGTCGGTATGTAATACCACCCAGAAATCTCAAGAGATAATTCGCGTAGCAAAACACGGAAATTATGCCGATACTAGTTACGTTTATTAGGCGTTCAATTACTGTTATATATAAAATATAGATGATCAGCTTGGTTATTTAATAATAGCTGAACATGCACTTCTCGGCTTTGATAATGAAATGTCTCGCCAAACATATTAAAAATCTAGATAAAGCAGTGTTTCCTGTAAAACACTTCATGTTAAGGAGGCTGAAGTTCAAAATAACTGAAAAATTTTATGTCCCAATAAATTTCTACAGATGAAAAAGAATAGCTGGACCTCATTAAGTAGTCTTTTCTAGAATGTCGTACAGAGCTTAGCGTTCAACAGGCTGAAAGTTTGTCTCTTGTTTAAGCTCAGAAACTTAATAAGAAAGAAGTCAAGAATATGAAATGTTACTTCAGGTATTGACTGATCATAATTTTAAGGACAAACAAAATTATACAATTGATATTAACCAAAGAGGTGTCCAATTAAATAATCCAACAGGAAAGTTAGAACAACGAACGTTGCATAGGTAGTTTATTTAATGAATTTAGCTTGGTCGCAATGCAGTAGGAAATTCCTCTTTAGTTGTCATTGTAAAAGGATTAAAAAAGCTGAAATTTCAGAATAGATTTTCCCCGGTTTCAAACATTTATATGAACAGAAAATTTGCCTATATTAATATTAAATTGCTTCAGATGTGACTAATATTTTGTACCTCGGAGGCCTCTAAAAAAAGAAGGTAAACTTATTATTCTTCTTTCGGATATATATTATTTCAATGTAAATTCAACTAATACGTTTAACAGTTGGGCAGAAAATGGTATAATACTTTTTGTTTAGCAAGCAACCGCACACAAGTTTAACACCATTTTTACCGAAAATATTTAAGGCATTTAAAACATTTTTTGCTGAAATATCTAGGATTTCGTTAGTTCCAAATACAAAACAGGAGAATCAGTCGTTTACTAGCTAGGAAAGTGATCGCAAAAGCATGGATTTGCGCATCTACAGCCTCTGATCCTGATTTTGATTTGTGATTGAAAATATTTTTTTGAAAACATTTTTGACACGTTTTGCGAAAAAACATTTTTTAGAATCAGTAGTCTTTAGGTTATTTTGTAGTCTTTAGGTTTACATCTTCTATTGCTGTAGTCTTTAGGTTTACATCTGCTTAAACGGAAATGAGTTTAGCCTCCTCATTCATCGTGCCGTTATCACAGTATGCCAAACCTATCTAATTTTATTCCCTTTAAGTTAAAGTTCTTCATAAGATGACTTTCCACCGGCTGGCATAAGCAAGGTAAAACCATAAAATAATTTAAATTTTGCTTTAACTTGTTCACTGAAGATATACATCGCAAGAAAATAAATGGACATGAAGCGCAAGATGGCGCCACAAAACGCAATCTCGTGCAAGATATTATTGGATTATATTAGAGATATCGCGATTTATAGCACCATCTGACCCTATGCAGTACGAATTTCTTATCTACCAATAAAATATTCAATAAATTTTTTTGCGCGACATTGACACGTATTTAATTTCTTGTATTAAATAGAATTGGTAGTGTATGCTTATTAGTAAAAACCACCACTTCACGTACTTCATGGCGCTAGAGGTCAATATAAAGCCACAGGTTATTCCGATGTACATTGCTGGATATTACTTTATATTAATATACTTTTCTAACAATCGTCATTCTTCCAATAACCTAATGTCTACCAATGATGCGTGAAGTGAGAAGATAAATATTCCCATATAATTTCAATTTCTTATCTTTCAATGTCTTATCTCGTCTATCCGGGCAGGTTTGGTCACCTCAAATGTAGCCCAAGTATATCAAAACACTTCCATCAAAATTCGTCATCTATTCCTTTACAGTCTAATATACAAGTATAAAAGGAAATGACTAGCAAAATTTGTACAAATATTCTCCATTATCAAAAATTCCATTCCATTTTAAAAGAAAGACAAAAAATCAGGTGCAGTACTAAATATTAAGGAAAACGTTAGTGTTAAAAAAATTAAGAATAAAATAAAATTTACCATAATCATACCATACACAAAAAAAATCATACACAAAAATCGCAGACGTCATTTAATTGATATTCAAAAGTCTGCAAACATTTTAAAGAATAAACCTAGCTTTAGAAAAAATCAGATGGGAGTTCGGAAATAAAAGAAGCAGACATTAATGAGATAATTAATTATAATTTTTGCAAAAATCATCATAAAAAATGCATCTAACCCACAAGTAATTTATCTCATTAATAGAGGTTTTGATTTGAAGTATCAGATTATTTAATGAATGTCGTTCTGTCTTAATTAATCAATTCAGGAAGTAGGGCGACTATCCCACCTTTACCCTATATAATGTTTTGTCAAGTATATAAGGCATTGTGTATAAAGTGTTCAAAACTCCCATGTAAATGTTTTAAATGCAATGAAAGACAAATTTATTCAAAAGCGAAGTGTTCAAATTATCATCTTCAGTCAGAAAAAAACTTTTGCAATGAGTTTTATTTACAGTATTCCTTCCTTTTGAATCCAAAAAATAAAAATAATTTTAATAAATATAAAGAAAAAAATAAATATATTAAAAAGTAATTAAATTTCAACTGCTATGGTATATACGTGTAAGGAAAAGAACTGTGAAGACTTTTACTTTTATTGCCTAGTAATGGATGTAATAATTTGATAAAAAGGTTGTACAAAATTTGATATTATTTTTTAAAATTTTCTTCTGTACTTGTTTCTTCTGTAATGTGTAAACTTTACTAAGCATAAATATGATTTAATATCACGCTATTATTTTCTTCATTACATATGTATTTTAAACACAAATACACATAAATTTACACTTCAAACGATGGACAATAAGTCACTGTTAAAAAAGTAAATAAGGCTTAAGTGAAGAAAATAAACAAAAAATGCCAACAAATTTCAGAAACCAAAAAAAAATTTAAAAAGCTAAAGAGGTAAAATCTTTGATCTTTGCTAAGATCTTTGGTTCTCAGGATTACGGAGTCAAACGGAAAATATTTACAATTTTGTTATTTCCTTGTGGGTATCCGTCCGCCTGTCACAACTTCGTAGTTTCTATAGTTTTACATCTACGTGTTAAACTTCCGGATAAAGTAACACGAAGCAAATTTCTATTTTTAAATCTTCTTCACATTAAGGAGGGATGTGCAAAAAACATATTTACCGTACCCCCTTCTTTATGCAATCGTTAGATGTAGGTTCCATTTATTATTTATACATTTTCTCTATGTCTCACGTTTCTATAATGAGTGTATGTAAAAATCTTTTCGTAAAAATCTTGTTCTTTCAAGCAAAATTGTTTCGAGTAAATGCACTTGCATAATTTTGTAATTATAACATAACAAAATTCTTAAATACCCTGAGGTAAGACAGATGAAAATTATTAGGCGGCAGGGCTTGCTTGTGTATTAAATTAATTATCAGGAATTATTAATATACTTTGCAACATCACATTTAAAAAAAAATCAAAACACGAATCGCATTAGCAGTCCGAATATCAAATAAATATTTATACTTATTATTATTCAGCTACCATAAATATTTATGAGTGCGTATGAATACGAGATGCACGTTTTGAAAATTTATTGATTTTTATATTTTTGAAATGACTATGGAACCTACACGCGCTTGAAACATTTTTGTAAAACTTGAAATACTTCGTATGTCGCTTCTTCCTTACTATTTAGATACGATTGTATATATAAAGTTTATGACATTATGAAAAAAAATTTAAATGTAATTTTAGAAACATCGGTAGGAATATAATTACAAGGACGCGGATCTTTTGTTCTTAAAATTAGGACCCATTTCAATATGTGTAATTACTGAAAAAATATATCCACAATATTACATCTCAATTATTATCAATAATATTTTTTTATTACCCATACATTTTTTGCGTTATAGATTTAATAAAGATGTAATGTGTGTCACGGAATTACTTATAACTTCATAAACAAATACGCTCCGCTTAATAAATCACAAATATTTATATTCTTTTTTTAACACAACATAGATTAAACTTAAAGAATGTGTACTTAAGTCTTCCATTCCTAAATTTTTATTAACATTCATATTGTTTACAACTAAATTTTATCACTCATTTGCTGTCCCTTGTTTCCTCTATATAAACTACTTCTTTACTATTTAATAAAGCGAATAAGTTAAATTTTACTTTACAATTTTTTGCCGCCTTATTATAATTCATAATATTTGAAAATATATTTCAATGACATCATCACATGTAATAACTAAGCTAATATCATGAAGAAGCACAGACACAACTCATTAATAAATTTCGTTTTTGTTGGATATATTCAAGTTTCATTCGCATGGAGCACGTTCATTTTCAAAAAGAAATTTGGATATGTAATTTCAATATACGAACTTTCGGTTTTATAATTCTCACTAGGTAAAAAGTTTCGTTCAATCGTGAGCAGAAACAAAACTTTTTACCTAATAAGAAACATAACGAAGGTTCGAGCATTGAGACTGTAATTAAAATTCTTTAGGACAAGGAACATATTCTGTAAAAATCAAACGAGAATATATCCAAAAGAATTTAAATTTATTTGGTTATGGACTGAGGCCAAATGAGTGATATTTTCAAATAATTGGGCCAAATTTTAAGTTAATATATATTCAACCTATGAAATATATACATAAAATTCTTCTAACATTTTAGGTAATAAATATGAATTCTCGTTAAATTCCTACATTGTCTTCGTAATGCAATATATTCCCTCTATTTCCAGTTTTGATTCAAACAACGTGTTAAATATTTACAGCTTGGACCACATCGTCCAAACCAATTGCACCGTATCTATGCTTGTTAAGTGGCTACCAAAAGAGACCGCATTATTTCGAGTATAACAATGCTTATTTGCTTTAATTTTAGATGGACGGAAACTCCGAGTTATATTTATTGGTGCTACGTATAAAAGCTCACTTCGTTTTTCTCCGCTTTTCTCTTGAATTATTTACCTTCAAGAAGATAGACTGGACATTGGATATTTATAAATTTACTTTTATGTCATACAAATAAAAATTATTTGAAGAATATTTTCATATTTTTATGTTTTTACTTTTATATATATATATATATATATATATATATATATATATATATATTTATATATATATATATATATATATATATATATATTTCTGCAAACCATAGACGTACAAATAAATATACATATGTAAAAGGACGAATAAATAAATAACCTGAATTTGAGGGTCATCGTTCCTTTCTCTAAGTTTCTGAATTTGCTGAATATGAACATAATTTTTTGAAAAGAATTGTCCTATTGAGATTGAGAAATTTGTTTTATTTATACAATATATTGGAAATATTTCTCCGGATTTAACTTTGAATTTTTTTGGGCCACAATAATATGTTTATATTACAAGCTAATCAAATTGAACAAAATAAAATTAATGTGAGTTATTGAAATTTGAAAAAAATCCAAAACCTGTGCCATTTGGTTCAATGACTACAAAATAGCATAAATGAACTCAACAGTCAGAATTACTTTCCATTTAAATATTATACAAGCCACACGATCTCGTTGAAGTAAGAGAACTAGACTTAGAGTGTGAAATATAATAAAAAACACAAGGAATCAGTCCCCAAGGGACGATGAATAATTGGAATAAAGAACGAAATACTAAATGTAAACATAACAGGCAGCAATTATGTGCAGATGGTAGTTTCACGGTTAATCAACCTGAAAATTAACCAGCGAAAGGTGATTATGAAATATATTGTGTACTTATGTTATTTCTTTGAGGTTACAGAGAGGTAGTTTGTACTAACCAGAATTGCTTTAAAAAGAGTGCCAATTACAAACTTTTCTAAAAGTAAACACGTACAGGGTAAAAATATTATTTAGTAATTATTTGAAAGGAAATAATTTTATTAAAGAAAAAGAGGAAATGACTATGGAGTCGCGTGAAAGATATTATTTTTTGCTTTGATAATTACTTCATAAATATTTCTAATGAAGATCAACAGAAGAACAAATAACATGAAATATATTCTTTTTAGAAATCGGGCAACATAAAGGTCGGAATGGATCAAATCGTAGACGGCCCAAAGTATGAAAAATATGAAGCGAATAAGGAGCGAACTGAATCAAGGGAAAACAACTGACTATGATACACACACAACAATAGGATGGCGTTGAAGAAAAAATAATGCAAAATTTTCATTCATTCAAAATTATGACTCAATTAGTGTATGCGGCACTGCCTGAAACTTAAAGATTAGCTTTATATCTATGTAACTTTAAGCATCCAAAGTACCTAAAATAGTTGTCTGGCTTCACATTTTCAAGCACAGAATGGCCAAGAATATAATTAATCACTCTTGTGTGTGATATTCAGAAACGAGTTCGGACATGTACTGAATTTATCCCTATGATTGGTAACTGAATAAAGCTGTTAATTTCAGTTAAGGGCTCAGAACCGGCCAGCTCCAGTTATCGGGCCAAATTCATAATAACATTAAATACTTATTAACATTAAATATTAAATACTTATTTAACACTTCAATAAACAATAATTTATGTATATTTATTTATAAATAATAATTTAAACTTAACGCGAAAAATTATTCGTAGTCGGACGTGGTAAAAAAACGGTAAGTTATAAAACGTAGAAAAAGCAATAATATTGTAAGAATGTTTTTAACCAATTAAGATTCGAAGACTATTTAAAAGACACTTAGACCTATAGGTTTAGCTTTGATAAATTTAAATAACCTTTTTTCTTAAAGTACTAAATATTCTTTAGCCATAATCCTGAATTATGCTGCATGTGATCAGGTAAAAAATAAAATTACTATTATATTTTCTTTATTTTTAGCGTTCTGTTGATATCCACTCTCGTTTTTTCATATTTAACATTCACTGAAAAAAATTTATTTCAAATACATTTCTGAAATTTTTACGTATTCATTAATTATGTCACGAAAACGTATTAAAAATGGATATTTTAATTATTCGTCATATTTGTGAAGCAAATGGTTTTTTTCGTTTTCTTCAATCTATAAAAAAATCTTTTTAAAGTATCCTCTTTATTTTTAAGCCGTAAAATATATGTTTATATTTATATATACATATATATATATATATATATATATATATATATATATATATATATATATATATATATATATATATATATATATATATATATATATATATATATATATATATATATATATATATATATATATATATATATATATATATATATATATATATATATATATATATATATATATATATATATATATATATATATATATATATATATATATATATATATATATATATATATATATATATATATATATATATATATATATATATATATATATATATATATATATATATATATATATATATATATATATATATATATATATATATATATATATATATATATATATATATATATATATATATATATATATATATATATATATATATATATATATATATATATATATATATATATATATATATATATATATATATATATATATATATATATATATATATATATATATATATATATATATATATATATATATATATATATATATATATATATATATATATATATATATATATATATATATATATATATATATATATATATATATATATATATATATATATATATATATATATATATATATATATATATATATATATATATATATATATATATATATATATATATATATATATATATATATATATATATATATATATATATATATATATATATATATATATATATATATATAGGGTATCAGCGACTATTGTAAACGTAGCCCAGGCTGTTAACAATCGCCCAGCTTTGCGTTGCGGAGTGCTCACCATTCGCCATGTGACTGGCCTCGTCACTTGCGACTCTCTTATCAATAGCGGTTTTTTGAACAAGATCAAAGGAGTGGCGAAGCGAATGCCTAAATTGGGTATTTTGTCTATGTAAGTTTTGAAAATTACATATGGTTGTGTGCAGTATGTATGGCTTGCAATTATGATTTCGTAATTAACGGCGCTTGGTGATTTCAAATACCGCAGTATATATGAAATTATATTAAAAAGTAGAATTTTCTAATATAATAGTATTAATCTATTTACAGCGGCAATGTGTGTATGAATGTTTGCCAATTACGGATATGTACATATTTATAAGTTACCTAAACATAAAATCAGTAATCACTCACCTACGATTGCCACGAGCGATAAAAAGTTATGATTGCACTGAATAAATTTAAGTAAAAATAAGTTATAAATTCACAAGTTAATGAAAATTGAAGAACAAATTAAATGACTTAAGCATTTTCAATATATCGCGCTCGTTTTTTCACACGTTTTTTTGTTTGTCACGACTCTATTAAATAAAGAAATGTCTTGGTTAACTGTAATTTTAAGTTTGTCAAAAGCAACAATAATACGGGGACGCATCCCTATTTCACTGTCACAATCTTTCTCACACATTAAGTTTTTAATATATCCCCACACGAAGAAGTCAAATAGGGTGATGTCTGGTGAAAATGGAGGTAAAGTGAAGGTTCAAATCGACCTATCAACTGGACGCCAAACATTTCGTTTAGCCTGTCACTAACTTCGACAACGGAGTGCGGCGACGCAACACGACTGAACACAATTTTTTTCGCAATCTACAAAATTAATAAGTAACTTTGACCACGAATGTGATTTCGCCTACGAGAAGAGAGTAGCAACATATCATCTCTCTTTTCTCACTTATCAAACATTTTCACCTTTATTACTTATGCGTACGATATAATTAATTTGCGACGTCCGAACGGCTGTACTCGTTATGTTTTTAACACCTGGCGGTAAAGTGTACTAAAATATGTAAGTATTCGGTAAGACATTTTTTCTCGAATTTTTTATCGTGTTATAATTTCTAAACCCCTTGAGATAATACATTCCGGTTATCACAACCCGGAAATTCATTGGTATTCATCTTCACACAGGGGTCGCTTACGCGGTATATATATAGGCACACATACACATACGTGTGTGAACATGTGTGTGCGTGTGCGTGGAAATGTGCTGGCCCGTGTGTGTATATGCGTTTATTTTGCGACTTCAACCATAGATGAACAACGAAAAAAAATGTTGATCGCTTGTAACTTAGTGCACGTGAGAAAAATTAAACCCCTTTATTATCTTAACGTCGATTTGTAAGTCTGTAGTAGGGAGTGAAAGGACAGAGAGAGAAGGGAGAGAAAGAGAAGAATAGTGGAAAAGTTTTGAAACTTTTAAAACCAGAGATCCACAAAATAAGAAAATTGTTTATATGATGTATGTATATATATATATATATATATATATATATGTACACACATATGATATAAAATAATAAAAATAAATTTAAAAATACGATTGCCAAATGAATTAACCTATGAAAAAGACTCCCCATTAAACGCGTTAAATAAGGCATTAAAAAATATAACTAAATATGGCTCTATTACCCATCGCCTTATTATATTTATCTGTTGTAAATTATATTTATGACAAAATAATTTATTTACAAATTCACAATGAGTCCGACCAGATCTCATTGTGTATTTGTAAATAAATTAAGGATACATGCTGTTAGTCTTGTAACGGATATAACACACCCAAAATTGGTAATAAGTAAATCTTAAATAGATAAATAAATCGACAAAATGTTTATAGTTTACTTTTTACAGACGTAGCGTACAAAACAGTTGATATAATTAGTGAGCGCCATTTTTATT
Source organism: Druceiella hillmani (assembly GCA_039881145.1). NCBI lineage: Eukaryota > Metazoa > Arthropoda > Insecta > Lepidoptera > Hepialidae > Druceiella > Druceiella hillmani. The sequence goes on along the minus strand of JAYKKI010000028.1, from coordinate 23,481,331 downwards.
TGTTTTTGCTTAAAATTTTAACAGTTTACTTTTTAGGTATAACGTACAAAAGGTTAATAAACAGTAGTTGGCGCTATTATTTTTTACGCATACGTACACTTGTTCGTTTATCTCTCTCGTTTGTTAGCTAAGTAAATATTTTCTGTTCTTCTTGCGATATATTCTTTGCATTTTCACGTCACAAACATTGTATGAAGGAAGTCCCGATCTTCATATTTTACTTTCATCGCTCCCAAAGAAATTTCTTTTCAAGAATCGATATTATTAAAATTGTAATAAAACTTATCATCAATACTTTTTTAATTTTTAATGCCAGACTACGTACGTCATATCGTTTCTTAGATATTGGGATACTTAAAAATACTTACCGAGATAAAATTTGTAAATCCTATCTAGGGATCATATTGCCACAGCAGGGATCATTATTTTCTCTTCAAACTTGACTTAGATTTATTTTAGTTTAAATTTGATTTTTTTTTACAGTAAGCTTAAAAATAGTAGCTTGCAATAATACATATAATATAGTTTTCCTTATGCACAAAAAAGTTCTCTCAAAATAAAAGATTACCTATGAAAGCATAGCATTTCTCATCGTTGAGTAAATTCATTAATTTTTTTTTCTATCTCTAATGTACACAATTGAAATAATGAAATATTACTAGTCTGGCGATTCACTGTAAGAGGGTACAAAATAATGAGAAATCCTTATTGACAGCATGATGTTTATTTGAGTATGTAGTGAATGTAACACAAGTACGGCTGTGTTGAAATACTAACCCCAAGGTACCACGGCATCCATGTCTATAACCTCTACGGATATGCATTGCTTACTATGGAAAACAATTTTACAATTAGTGACGTTTTATACTACGATAAATTACCTACTGTTTGACATTTCTATCTCCATTTATTATCTATATTATGAATATAAACATAACCCTTTTGCTCCTAGAGCAATATAGAGACCTAACAGTACGCGACGCCCCTATAAAATTTAGATACCTGCTAAGGCTATCCTTGGTTAGAAAATTTACTATCCCTTGATGTAGTCGGATTGAGTTTATACACTATTATAAATCGCATTTTATAATTATACATATTTTTAGTATACTAATTACCTCTATCAAGATCATTTATAAGATTAGAATACGATAAAGGCAGGTGTAAAAAAACAATATAGCTTACTCTAATTGCTTATCTTACGGGAAGATTGCGCAACGGATATGCAGGCATAAACCACAAGTAACCCTGTCACTCTTCAAACATGATCGTTTGTTCATTCGATAAATATTAATATTGTCTGCTGCATTATGTGTGGTCTGAAATTTCTATTCATATGGAATTTATTTTGTTCCACTTATTATTGCCTTATATAATTTGTATATAGCTTACAGTACTAATTCTGGACTACTGAATTAATACGACAATGAAGTGGGAAGATTTATTTCAATTAAAGAGAAGTATTGCAGTTATCAGAATGCGTTCATAATTATAAATTATATAAATATTTTATTATATATATATATATATATTTTATATTTTAATATAATAAATATTTTAGTGCTTTGTACACTAAAATATAACAGGTAAAAACATAACATCCTAACGTAAAGTAAATTGTAGATGATGAGTGCATATTATATTAATGAAAAAGCCGAAATATTTTTTTACACAATCTTGTATAGATATCAAAGTTTTAGTGACACTGGTTATCATATATCTTAAAAGATATTTATTAATTAACACAATTAGTAAAGTATTCCATTCCTTTCAAAATTCACATATTTTCTTCATTTTATTATCTTAACAAATTACTACTGATTTTCCATATGCTATTCTCATTAAAAGAAAAGTAATTATCTCAAGAATTTCGAATGGACTGTTAAAAATAACTAGAAATTAATGGAGACTAACAGTTTCAGAGGGGGTGTTAGCAGTTGATTTCCTCTTCCAAAACAACTTAACATTAAATGAGAATTAACGAGAGACTTAGTTTGTTTCATTTCATTTTTCTATCAAAAGAGAAAAAGAAAATGATATAGAAGTAATTCGTCTTATTATTCGTAAATAGTTCTTTCAAAATGAGGAATCGAAGTAAGAAATGTAGAAAATGGTCTAATAGTTCAAAGAAATAAGTATGAATAATCTAAAAAAACATTGTAGAAAATGGTCTAATTTTCTACATTTGTAGAAAATGGTCTAATAGTTCAAAGAAATAAGTACGAATAATCTAAAAAACAATTAAAACCAAATTCGATGCTTCTAAATTAAGTTCATTGAATAAAACAAAAATAGAAAGAGTAAAGTGAATAACGCTAGTGTGTATATATATACTAGGATGGATCCATATCCATGAAAAAAATTGAAAAAAATTGTGAGATTTGGAATTTTAATAGGGCGGGATTTGTGCCTTATACAAAAATAAATGTATTTTTTCGATTCATTTGGTGAATAATAGCATTGACCTCAAAAATGAAATTGAAATTTAATGGAAAAGTTTTTGAAGTTGTGGCTAATACATTGAACATAATTAAATAGTTAAAAGGTAGTAAATTATGTGCCATATATTTAGATAATTACAAATGTACTGTAATAAAAAATAAATCAAATCGTAATAAAAAAATGTTGTACAAATTTGCTTCAAAATCCCTTTTTGTTTAAAATTCTGGCATTACCTTTCGTGATTTCAATTTAGCTTTTATTGCACCTAGTCGAGACTTTTTATATAAATTTAATTAAATATATAAATTTAATTGAAATTTATATAAATTTGCTTTAAAATCCCTTTGTGTTTAAAATTCTGGCATTACCTTTCGTGATTTCAATTTAGCTTTTATTGCACCTAGTCGAGACTTTTTTGTGCATTGAGAAGATGAAGCTTCAATCGTTATCTTTACAACCTTAAGCCTTAAAAATAGCACTTCACCTTCACCACCAGATTCCACATTGAACCGAAACTTTATTGTCAGACAAGTTTGACATAATCGTTGTTCAGTTAATTTTTCCCGTCAATTTATCAAATCGATGTATGTAGAAGCATTGAAATTTATTTACGGCACTTCAAATAGCCTAGGTGTTGACGGTTGAGGCATACTGCGTGCCTTTAATATGCGTTGAGCTGCTAGTTCTCGAATATGTTTTTGTCGTCAGTTATCATTGTAAGAAGAATGCTTTCAGGATGTTAGAAAAAACTATTCGTCGTATAACAGGTTTTATTACCTTTTTAAGATTTTTGGTAGGTACCTAGACGTCCTAATTATGAAAAAAGATGTCGCGTGCGATCTTTACATGCTGATTTATTTTTAATGGAAGGACTAAGCTGGTGCGTAAACTTTTATAACAAATGTGGCCAAAATTGTAAAATTTTCCGAAGATGTGTTTTTTTTTAATAAAAATATATTATTCAGTTGGTACGTGTAAGCCAACCTATCCCATGTAAATAGATACCGACTCTTGAATGAATAAGATGTGTTTCTCAATAGTCAGAGTTTTGTAGCATTTACCACCTCTATTAATAACTTTCAAAATTTTGTCTTTCCTTCCATAAAAGTACAAAGCAGATAATTCTGGAGCAGTCTTCTTCTAATTAACTTTTCTCTAGTTTAAGTCCTCTCTCTTCATAATTTATGTTGAATAAAACAGAAGACGTAATCGCTGCTGCTGATTTGATCACACGTCTTCGGGAACGTAGGTAAACCGCCGCATGAAGTTTCCTTTTCCTTCTTCAAAACACCTTCGTTTACGGTGTTTATACTGTTATCCGTACTTCTACGGCTTTCCAACGTTGACGGTGATGTCGTCAAAGAAGTACTAACCTCTAAAAGAACTGACGTAGAAATGTTTAAGGCAGTTTTAGCTTGACATTTCGCTCTAGTCTATTTCTTTTTTTAGATTATTTTGTAGCTTCTTTGTTCCTATGGTATCGATTCAGCCTATTACCATTCTACGAGAGGTTCTTTGGTCAATTAAAAATGTTTATTCTTGTTTGGGAACCTTTTTATCATTAGGAAATATCAAGACATAACTTACTGCCTTGTCGAAAACTTTTTAATTTATCCGGGGAGAGCATTTGGACAGACTTGAGTAGATTTTTGCATTTCAAATGACACGCTTTCAATATCTGTATAACCTTTGTGTATGTTATAGTGGGGATATATGCAGATTGCCATAAATTTTTAATTTTGGATGTAAAATAATAGTAGACACAGTAGTCTTCTATTTTTAAAAGCGTGGGCTCTTTTGCAGTTTCCAATTCAAATTTTAGTTAGTATCTCGTCTATTCGTAGTACTTAATTACATGTTCATAAGTAGGCAGTAAATTTTCTGGTACCTCACAAATATCAAGAAAGAGAATATTTAAATACACTTCGTTTTCTTTGCATGATTGTCACGAAAAGAAATTTAGATTATTTGTTAAATACCGATGCGTGCGAGCGGTGTGTGCGAAGAACAATAGCGCACCGACATGACGTGACAAGTCTTGCATGCACTATCTCCCCCCGCACTGTGCCCCTCCTCCCCTTCCTTTGATTTTATATTGCTAACGTAAAAACGCGTATCATACATCAATAATAAGCTATAGTTCCTATTATGTTATGTAACAAAATAGGTCAGTTTATTAGAATGTCACACATTTAAATGGCGTCAAAGTTGAGACTAAAATTATTTTTTGAAAAAACAATGAGTTCACGGAAGCAGTTACTGTTAACGAAATCTAGTTTGTGTGGCTATGGCATATTTCCGCTATTAGATTACAATAAAACAAAAAAATCGCTTCACCCTAATAAATAAAATAGCTTATCGCGAATCCTGAAAAAAATTAAAACAAAAAGATTGTGCTTCCATAGCATCAGGGTAAAAAGAACTGACTGTTGCGCAAACATCGCATATTGATATTTGAATGAGATAATATTAATGTTAATGACTCTGACACATTTCATAAAATATTGTGTTTAATTTGTCAATTGCGTGTGAACAAATTAAAAAAATAAAATTCGAGATTTAACTGACTCGAATACGTGAAAATAATGTTAATCCCATATTGCAGGAATAAAATGGATATGTTAGCTTGTCACGCCTAAATGAAAGACAATCAAAGTAAACTAAACTTAACTGAAATCTAATTCAATATAATTAAAACTAAATAAATAAATAAAATAATGCAATGATTGAATAAACAGAAGAACATACATTAATGAAGTATACCTTACCTTCAGAAAAATTGGACAAAATTGGGATGATACTATCGCTAAAAACTGTAAGGAAATTTGTCTCGCGAATTGACCCGACCACGCATATTTAAAATTTGAGAAAAAGCACAAACCATTCATTTGAGAAACAAAGTGTAATCTCTGGAATACTAAAAACGTTTCTTAAATGCTTATTTCAATATATATATATTTAAAAAGGTCCTAAACTTTTTTTAAATAAAATACTCAATATATTGAAATTTTTCTAACATTTTTAATATTTGGAAACTCATTCACCATTATCTCGTCATTGTTTCTATTACATGTGAAATAAACACTTTATTAGAACGGTATACACTTTACAGGATTTGTTTATGTTAATCATACGTTTGCCATACACATTTACTTATCTGTTAATATTGCACAAATACAAAATTGATACATAGTAACAAACTGAATTTTCAAAGGATAGTTTCGGAAAGGTCAAAGGAGACTAGCAAAAGTCATTATAGTGTTTGGCCTAGGTGTTACAAGAATAAAAATGAGACCGTTATATGAAGAAAATAAAATAAATTTTTCCCCCTTAAAAGTTTTATCTAAATCCTTAATCAAACAAATGAGAAATATTGTATTTCTTACAAAAATTAGTTTGATTTTTATAATAGTTTGCAAATGCTATTTTTGCGAAACTTTTTGAATAAGCATGGCAAAATGAAACGAAATGTCGATTTAGTCTCGTATCCTATATCTAAAGATACAACATATTCATCCATGAAACTCACAAGTTCCACAAAGTCGTTGAAAAAAATCAAGTAAAATTTGAATTAGATTTTCTTTGCCATTTTCATGTCTCATCAACAATTCTTGATATTTTAAAAATATTATTTATGCATTTATAAAGATAGATTTTTGTTTTCATTATGATAAAATAGATTTTATTTATAGCTCTTTCAAAAATTGTTGATCACCAAAATGTTTGGTTTTTACATATTGCAAAAATATTAAATTTTCGGAAATTATATCGTATTTCTTTAACGTCAGGCTAGCTTTTCCGGTCTCCTTTAAAACATTCCACCGGTCATTCGTTATTGACGGTCGACTTTTAAAATGAGACACATTGATTTAATTTATTTAACATCTTGCATATTTTATGAAATTAGTTGAATGAAATGGATTTTTTTTAGTTTAGTGATCATTATACACTTCAATAAATATAATCACAAGTTCATTCTTTTATTATGTGCCATGATATTCCTTCATACATTTTATGCTTATAATTATACTGATAATTCTTCGATGTGTTGCGTTATAAATCGAGGGATAATCTTAGTATTGACGAAGAATATTTGAATATCTTACATAGGTAACCTTGAAAAAATTAAGAGCAAATATCTACAAATAAAACATTGTGTTATATTTAATGTATGCGCTAAAATCGAACACAGTATATACGGTAAAATAACATTTACGTGTTTACTTAGTTTTGTCTTAAAGAGAGACCAGTAGTGTAAAACGCACAGAAAATATATTTATAACATTGCAGTATAAAATAACATCTTGCAAATACAAATATCATTAAACATAAAATGCGAATTAAGACACACGCAGGAAAGCACGAGCGCGCCCACGCACGCACGCACGTTCGCACGCTTGCACGCACGCACGCATGCATGAACGCACGCACGCATGTACGCTCGCGTACACGCACGCTCGCGTACACGCACGCTCGCACCCACGCACGCAGGCACGCAGGTATCTTTGAACAAATCTATCAAAATGAATTGAAGGTTAAATTTATCTTTTTATTTCATATTGAAATATTTATTTTGAAAATTATATGCTTTTGCATATAATTTATAATCATCGAGCCCTCGCGACGGTAATCGATAATTTATGCTAATGTGATGATTTAAATTTGATCAACATATTGACATCACAGGATTTGGGTATGAAACAAACGGATATTTTTCGTCCTGTATTACGAGTTCTAGTCATTTTTACTTTCAAATATCCATAAAGGTTTTACGACTTGTTGAAAAATTACTAAAACTATCAAGCGCAAGCCAGTATAATTATCCTTCATTCTATATCATATCTTATCGCCATCAAAATATCCATGTGTTAGCACACTCTAGTTAACGGTTATGTTACAAATCCAAGATTACCACTGGATTAAATCTTAACTCATTATAGAAAGTAACGTATCAGTATGTTTCATATTCATAAAATTAAAACGATGCGCAATATTGAAATAAATAAATTAAAACAACGATCAGGTAATTATTATAAAAAAGATAGGTAATTTACAAAGAAACAGAGAATTAAAGAAGTTTTAATAATAAAGAAAGAGAAACTATCAAAAATAACATTAAATGGGGACCACAAAATTACTCTAATCGTAACAAGAAACAAAATAGAACTAGTAAGGAATGACAACACTTTTCCGATATTCTTTAAACAATAAAATAATAAGCAAAAATTTCCTTCCTTACCATAGAAATACAGCATTGTAGCTTTTAAAATACTTGTAACTACTGAGTGTCATAATTAGGTTCGATGGCTCTAAAAAATCCCCGGACCGATTTAAAAGTGTTGTGTTCTGGTGTGCAAAGAAACTTAGTTTCTTAAAAAATCCTTTCATCAAAATGATGAATATATTACATTCGAATCCAATGAAAATAAGGGACTGATGTAGTTTTAGAGCAAAATGATAACCGATAAACACAAATAATATCTTAAACTGAACAGAGTATTCGATTGCCTCCAGACTTATTTTGTATCATGGTGCTTGGCGGTACGTACTATGTCGTTTCCGGTTCGGAAAAAGTATATCGTTTTAGGGGTAAGTTCTTAAAATTTAAACCTGTTTTCTACAAGACTTCAGAAAAACTTATTATATTCGGACTGAATTATTAATAGGGTATACTTTTATATACAGGTAGTTTTATTGTTTTTATGTAAAATCGGTAAGTTTCAACGGGAACTGGGCTGAAATTATATCACATATTTTAAATAATATTTATACCACTTTTATTAAATCACACGAAACATAATGTTATTTAAAATATGCAGGAATACTTAAATAAAATATTCTCAAGTTTTGTGCAGCAATTCATACACATTTTACAAAGACATGAGGGTTTTTTTCCTTGATTTATAATGAAAATACTCAATGTTTATGGAAATTTGTGAACACAGATCTTTGTAATATCAACTTTTTAGTAATAATCGTTGTACTTTCATAGATGTGCTCAACATTATTTATTCCATATCAATATTCGCACCGTTGAAAAAGTTTAGTCACCCCATAAGTGTCCATCTTTCCTTATGATTTTAAGTATATTGACAATATATTCTCCAGAACTTTTGCATCGGGCTTTATATTTAATCTCTTCTTCTTTTTCATGGGTTGTGATATATAAATAAATATATATATATATATATATATATATATATATATATATATATATATGTATTTATTTATATATCTTATATATTTATTTTATATATTTATTTATATATCACTATATTTATATATATTATATAAATATAGTGTAATTCCCAGCACTGGATGACCGATACAATTCTTACTTTTATTGAAGAAAATACATTAGGCATGGAGGTGAGATAAGAATACCCACTTCCAGAAAATCTGTGCGAGATTCTGTGATTGAGGCCCATGCTGGTAGATACGAATCCAGAGACCTTCACCATAAGCTTCGATCCATAAGAAAATCTTTAACTGCTAGAACTTGGGCTATAGAAAATATTCGAGGAGAAACAGTGACAGAACTGGACGCTATCTCGGAAACCTGGAAGGAATATTGTCGATCTTTGTTTCGCGACTAATAAATCGCATGTTTTCCATCAGTTTGTATCCCTATAGAAACCACCAAGGCATTGGGAGAGAATGGTGTACAGAGGTTCCACGCCTTGTCTAATATTATCAGGCGGACTTGGGTTTGACCGCGGGAATGGGTAATTGTACTATTACATAAGAAAGACTCCACTAAATCTTGCATCAACTTTCGTCAATCGCTCTAAGCCCACATGTGAGCAAAATCCTACTGCACATAGTTAATGAACGTCTGAACTCTAGGGAAATAACGCATGAACAGGCTGATTTTGTGAAGGGGAAAGATACCCGTGAGCAGATCCTGAACGTTCGTCAGATTATAGAAAAGTCCCAGGAATTCAATAAACTTATGTATGTCTGTTTCCTTGACACATCGAAGGCATTCGATTCGATGAAATGGCCCAAAGCCACCAAAACTAGACTTGTTAAGGTTCTCATATTCCCCATATTCCTCTATATTGCTGAAACATGGACTCTACGAGAAAGTGAGGAAAAACGGATCGATGTCCATGAGACGTGGTGCTGGAGAAGTATGATCGATACATCGGGAACGGAGTTGTGAACTAATGAGTTCATTTATTGATATTTATATAAATATCATTATCAAAATTATCATTATTTATTAGCTTTTTACCAATGTGCTTATATCTCCAAAAACTTTCTGCAATGTTTTAATTTTAGCGAAAGCAATTTTTTTTACTGACAGCAATTCTCTTCTATTTATAATTATATTGCTTCATTGGCAAACAAGATTAAACTCAACAACTTCCACAATAAAACGAACGTCTACTCTTCTCAAATAACATTAATAAATATTTATGTATTACTTTAAAAAAATATAATAAAAATCTGATGTTTTTAGACTACTCAACTTGAATAAAACTTTTAACCTCACCACCATAGCTGTTAATGGGTAGACAATTTAATGATGGGTTGTAGCAAATAAAGTGTCGATGAATTTAATGGAAATAACTTGTAACCTAGGCAAACAAAAGGATATTTTTCAGAAACGTCACACTCATATATAATACTTCTATTTTTAGTCCATGCCAATTCAATTGAAAAAGTTGAGTTGATCTTAATATTTGATGTGTCCAGTCTATCATACCTTGTTTCTAGCTTAATTTCGGGAAATACTTTTTTAATTTTAAACAATGATAATCATTATTCATACGTATTAATAACAAACCTTTTTATTTTTGGAAACGATATGCATTTGAAGGAAGCAGTTTGATGAACTGGTGCTAGTTAATAGTTTCATTGTAATTCTTCGCTTTCATCTAATTCATTGCTCTCTTGTTCAAATTATATTACCTTTCTTAATTTCTTAATTCCACCTGAAGTATAGTTGTCTTTTTTTTATAAGTATTTCAAACTTAAGTTGACATTTTCACCCCTTTTATTTATATATGTATCCTTCCCTTGTTCCAAGTTTTCACTATGTAAAAATCTACTGGACATCACTACTAAAATTTTCTTTAAACGTTTGATAAATTTAACTGAAGGTTAAATTTTGAAATAAAGAGGTATGATGAAAAATCAAAGTGTTAAAGCCCTTAAAGTTAGTAATTTGAAATGGCAATAGGCAGGTAATATTAGCCAGAAAACCGAGCATTGATCGAGTTGACGAAATTTAGAATGGTGACCACGAACATTGAAGCACAGTGTGGGACGCCCAGCAGTTAGATCAACACCGTAAAGAAGTCGGTAGGAAGTGGTTGAATGCGGAAGGCAGAGAACCATGCGTGATGCGTGCTTTGGGAAATATCTATGTCCAGCAGTGGATATAGTCTAATGGTAATTGTCACTGAACTCTTGTTCTGTGCAGCTATCACTTCCTTTTTCATTTCCTTCATGTTAAATATGACATTTTTTATCACTTAAAGTAGGTAACCACACAACTAGCAGTCTTCTTTGTTCGTTTTCATACTACATATTTAATATCCAAATGACCTAAAAGAAGAAAAAATTATCACTTAATAAATTCAATTATTTTAGTTTAATAAACAAAACTAAATATCATCTATTTAATGGTTTAAAATATTAAAGATAACAAAAAATAAGAAAGTCGTGACGAAACTTTCAGCTTTTCATTATTAGGCAAATTTTATTATCATATTTTAAACTTATTTAAAGAAGTAAATATTATAATAGCTTTGGTAGTTTTATAACTCGTCAGGATTTGTTTTATTAAAATAAAATAATTTATAAGGAACATTTTTTTTAAGTTTGATATAAATAATAAGGCAATTAAACCTCCTATCTCCTGATTTTGGTAAGTATATAACTTTCCTTTTATTACGGCCGTTATTGACTACTCGCAAATTGAAAAAAAAACCTGTTAATACGAGTATAACAAGAGAATTTTAAGTAACATAAAAAATTTCTTAGTTTTGTAGGGTGTCAAGGGCTCACTAATCGAGTCATTGTAGAATTCGGCATTACTGTCATACAAGTTTTTTAAATATATTTCATTTTTAATTAAAGATCGCATCTCTTAGTGGAACAAAAAATATTCCGTTTTTTATTTTGAGGCCACTGATAATTAATTGTGAATTTTTCGTTCAATTAAAAAATACTTCGTCATCTTTATCCATTCCCGTATATCGAAAGGTATTTTAATGGTGAAAACAAAACGTTTCTTTGTCTAGAATTAAATAAGGTACGTTTCAGTTAATCCTCTTCAGTAAACACTCTCCCTATCTCCACTGTCTTATTCACAAAGAAAACAACATTACTTTTGTAAGTTTGGAGTCCTAACACAATAACCTTCAAACCTCCTCATATTTTCCATTAATACATATATAATTTTTTATTGTAGATCACACCTCTCATTAAATTTTATTTGTATAGTAAATGTTTCATCTTTGATTAATTTTTCAACGGAAATCTGCGATACGTGATCTCTGTATTCAGTCTATTTTATTGAAATCGCAAAATTCATACGGCGTGTTTCTTTCACTCATCCAGTTAAAAGAATGACAAGAGGTAAGTAAACTCATATAAGGAAATTCAATTTTATTTATGAATAAACAATGTCAGAGGCATATTAAAACATTTAAATTATTAAAAAAATACAAGGTACACTCATTCTTTAATAGATAATTAATTTCATTACGTATTATCCAAGCCATTAATAAATAATATCACACAAATTTCAATATGATTCCAAAATTGAGAGTAATGAAACAAAAACGCTTGCGGTTTCATAATGAGGGTAGATTAGAACAAAATTATCGACTCGTTTTCATGTAGCAAAAATTGTGTTGGCTAAACTCAGAAATGTAGGGAAATTTGTTTGCCATTAAATATTTAAAACATATTAATTTTATATAGTTTAAGTTACTTAAAGAATTGTTTTTCAAGTAATTGGTCAGCAAGATATAAATTTAGTAACAGATTAAAAAAAAGGCGTGTGCTTTAGACCACACGACTGAAGTAAAACTTCAAATTCACAAAATATGAACTTTAAAATGAATTTACAATTGTATTCACTTTAAACGTAGAATATTTTTAGTTAATCCTGGCAAACAAAAACGTACTACCTTAAAATTTAAAAAGGTATATTAGTTTTCGTAAATTAACTCGTTCCTATTCATGTATTTCTCTTTTATTTAATTACTTTATCAACATCTTCCACATTTATTTGTATAGGTTTTAACTACATTATTATTTTCAAAAAACAAAATAATTGCGAAAATATGAAAATATTTTCACAAAATGTGGCGTAGATGTTTACACTTAACTTTGAAACGACTGCAAAGTTTTCACAAATTGGCCAATATTACATACTATTTTACATAAGATTTCGCAAATATCTGATAAGTAAATACTGAAGATATATTTATTTAACTTTTCATGAAACATTTTCCATTGTATGGGACATATTCATTAATATTTTAAAGTAAGAAGATAAGAAAGTAACAATAACAAAAGAAGAAGAAAAGTCAGTAGCCGGCCGAATTCTCAAAGATTTCCATACAATCCTTAGAGCTACATAATGTATATTATTTTATTTACATCCATGTTTAGTTAATACTTTGAATAAGGTACGCATTAGATCAAACTTATTTGGTATTAAAATAATGAAACGAAAACTATAATTCATACTAATAATACTCAAAATAAAAGAGTTAATATTCAAGCTTTTCAAAATTTATTAAAAGTACCAAAATAGGTTTTAATAATTTACAATGCTAACCTTTTATTTTAATTTACCTCTTAAAAATAATTTCGTCTCAAGATATTAATATTAAGGGAATATGAACACCGAAATAATATTAAAATTTTGAAACGGATCAATATTTATACAAAATAATTTATTATTCGTTAGTCTACAATTTCAAATTACCTTCAATTGTCTAAACCTTATCATGGCTTTAACGTAAACTTTCAAGAGTAAAGAAAAATTTGTATGCTGTTACCTATTAACTTTGATTATTTCTCAGGTTTATGTAATAGATAATAAAACAATGTATAGCCCTTAAAACATAGCTGGCACAACAAATTGCCTGTGACAATAATTTTGCGACACAAAAATTGCAGATGAAAAATTAAAAGTGATAATATAACGAAATTTTCGAGAATCAATGACTTTTCTTTCAATTTATGGCCTCCCGGCAGCTATTGTCAAACACTTGGCGCTTAACATATTATCTAATTCGGAAGTTGGAGTCACAGGAATATCATTGACATTAGTATGTTATTTCAAATCAAACCTCATCTAATCCTTATATGTGTACGTAAGACGAACGAGGGCGTGGAAAAAGCCGTATCACGTTCGTTGATTGGAAATTAAGTAATCCACTAGAAGAGTGCTCGGTCACATTGTGAGGATATTATATCTTGAAGTACATGATAATATCAATCGATCCACATATATAATATACTGATTTAGTAATCATAGGAGATGTTCTGTTCTGTTCAACATAAACGGTGTAGGCATACAATGGTATTTCAAAATGTACAGTTGTTATCATTTCATAACAAATTTTTTTAGCTACTATGTTAATTTGTGAGAAGATTTAAAGAATATTGCACGTGCTATGAGTTACTATGTATAAAATTTTCAATCTAAATAGCTACTTAGTCACGGTGTAAAGTTGCCTAAAGTTTCAAGTTACGTAGCATACCTACGTAATCATTTTAAGAATGAACTGAGTGCCAAATAAATAAGATAGAAATTTAAAAAAACATTATTATTTTGCTTTGAGTTTTACCGTCGCACATCCATGGTTCCCATTTTTATTCGACTAACGTTATATTTTGTCGTTACTGTCTAAGATATAGATTAAAAACGTATACATGATATCCCACTTTTTTAAGTTTCAGTACATATAACAAATCGAACCTTTTGAGTACTGCTGTTGCTGCCCCAAGAGAATAGCGCCGGATCTCAATGTTATCCTTTAAGTGGCTACCGGGAACACGGCTTATTATATCGCCAGAAAACGGGTTTATTTGCTTTAATCCTAGATAGGCGGAAAGTCTCCCCGCCTTCGCTATATTTATTGGGCCGCGTATAAAAGCTAACTTCGTATTTCTCCACTTATCTGCTTAATTATTTATTCGAAATACACGCCTTTAAAATGTTGGTTACTTTCCCGATGAACGGATGTTCACAAAATTGTTTTGGTTTAACATAATTACAAGTCTAGTTTATTAATTCACATTAATATTATTTACCCTATTTCAATATGCAACATTGTGAAAATGTGGTTGAAAGCACATAGTTCAAGTCACAAAAATTAATTTAGCAGTTTGTTAAATAAAACGTATATTATATTAAACATTTTGTAAAGAAAAGGATTCCGATTACAAAGTAAATGAAGACATCTGAAGTGAGATTCTTTATTTTAACACATGGTTTATTTTATAAATATCCAATTGTAACGTCAACTTCTTATTTAATAAAGTAAAGAGTTAAAGAAATCAACCATCATATTGCTAAGGATTTTTGAACAACTTACGAAAATGTAGTTCACATATACACATATATATATATATATATATTACACAAATACACAAATACACAAATACATATATATATATATATATATATATATATATATACAGATGTGTATGGGTGTGTGTGTATACTATATACATATAAAATTTAATTTTGCGATAAAAATACTTAATTCCAACTGATATGCGTTTTAATGAACTTGAGATGTGTTTTAAACTAGAGTATTTTGGATGGATTTCAGCTACTGAAATCGATCTTCAATTACAAAACGTTGATATTGTCTAACCCTTCTTGTCTGGCCGTATGCAGGGATAAAATTTGTTTCCTTGTGTTCTTGCTGCTTCTTACCGAAAAACTTAGTAAGTTCGAATCTAAGAAAGTCTGTCTTTAATTATATATATATATAATTTAAGTGTAAATATATTAGACAGAGAGCGACACTGATGATATTCCGGAGTATAAATTGAGTTTGAAAAGCACGGTGGGTGATAGTACTTAGTTATTCTGTACGTAAATATCATGTGGTAGTTTAGTCTATGAATATTTTTTTAGAGATGTTTTCACTTTATTTAATATACAAATTTTCCCCTGTATTTTCATACAAGACTACTGCTTCTTTACGTTGTCTGTGGTGTTGCTGTGTGTGTGTTCTTTACGTTGCCTTGGAATGTGGGTGAGTAGAAATTAACCATCCATCAGCTGCCGCGCGTCTCCAGGTAACTACTAATTCTTTCCAAACTTGAAGAAATACCTGCTAGGAAAATCATTTTATGTTGATAAAATTTAAATTTGGTAATAATTTATACAACAAAGAGAAATAATATTTTTTAATTCATTAAAACATGTATTGTTTGGTGTTTCAATGTTAGGGGGGACTACGTAGAAAGACAATACCTGATAAGTAAGTTTTACTTTCCAATTCACACCGAGAAGTCTTTTAATATATCTCGTAAACGTATTCATTTGGTTAGTCGTCCTGTCTTATTATATTGATTTTAATTTTTTGAATAATTTTTCAAGACGTATCAATGACTGACTTGTTGACGCCCAGCCTAAACTTGGAAATAAAAAACTTTGTAGTCATTATAACATAAAACTTCACAAAGAGATGATTTTTCATATTGAATTCCTGAGAAGACAGAATATTTTTTGTTTTATTTATGTGAAACATCTAATTGCGCGTTTGGATAGGAACTAAAACGTTCCAATAACACGTCGCGGTATTTTCTCTACTACACTAAAAACTCGATACTTTCCGAGTGTGTTAGTTTATTAATATTGTTTCTTATTTACCAATGCTCACAACTTTAATCGTTTATATCGGAGTTTGTAAATGCCGTTATCTAACGTACAAAGTCTTAGAAATATTTCGTTATAAAAATATAAAAAATAGATGATTCACATCTGCCAAAAGTCCTTTAATGACTCAATATTTTTTTATTTATAGATGTTCACAGGTAACGATTTTTAATATTTCAGGAAAGTACAAATCTCGAAACCTGAAATTTCGTGTATAGATTTTTAAAGTAAGTCTTCTTCTAATTATTAGTAACTGCTCCCGCTAAAGGCTTCAAATTTAGTATGTAACATATCTAAACTGACATTACAAATAATTCAATAATTATTTCAATATTTTTCCAAAATTTAACGTCCATTCGTGGGGAACTTCCTTAGGAAATCTTTCAAAAATTGCTCATGATGGAAAACCAAAATTTAGTGCGTAGACTATTTATATATTCTATATTAAAAAGGAATAAACTGATTATTATCAAAAGCCTACTTGTAAAATTCATTTTAAACTAACACCAAATTTCTTTCCGGAATTGTATTTATAAAGTGTTGGACATTTTCAAATGAATTTAATTTACAAAAATTCGAACATAAACAGGACGTCTAATCGAAAGCGAACGTTTTTTAACCATGAGTAATTTTAAAATTGACGACCTATACCGATTTCTAGCGTTTGGTAATTTTATGGTCATAAGTTAGTACAGAATTAGTGCTGTAAAAGTAAATATCTCAATAGGTATGGTCTTATGAATAAATATAACAACGATCAGTTTCAGGAAATTTTTTTCTGTGCTGTTTTTTTTCATGAAAAGTCCATAAAAGAAAACATCATATTACTATATCATCCAATTTAAGCTGTTGGATATATTTTTAATAAAATTATTAAATCATTTTCAAGTCGAATATTTACTTAATATAGCCCTTGTCTAAGCCTAAATCTAAGTCCTTGGCGAAAATGCATCTAAGCACCTTTAATTATAAATTTTTCATAAGACAATTTATATTTTTTTTAGTTAATAGTTCCTTTTGTTGGTTTATAGTCTTATTTTATTCTTAACTTAAGCTTATACAGGTTTTGATGAAAAATTTATGAGATGCAACCGAAAGCTTTTTACACTAGTTCGATATAAAGTTGTATGAAAAGCATTTTATTGAACATTTTTGATGAAGTAAAGCTCAGCACAATTTCAATAACTACATTATTTTTCTTAAGATAAAAAGTAATTGTCTCAGTATTTTAAAATACCTAATCAATGATAAATGATATGAAATTTTTTTCCAAGATTTTTCAGTAAAGTTTCGTATATTTTTTTTCACACCACTTGAGGGAAAAGTTAAATGAATACCATAAATTTATTTACGAAAACAGTTGCACTCAAAAAATTATTTATTTATTTATCTATTTATCTACTCTTAATGTATCTAATTGATACATATGGCGGGCTTATTGCTACAAGAGCAATCTCTTACAGCCAACCACAACACCTGTCCAGCCCCGTTCGACGAACGGCCGAGAATCGAACCCGGGTCGCCGCGGTGCGTCGCATCATCAAAGGCCGTATGCCTTGTGATCAACCCAACACACCACGGCGACGACATTAGTGCCGTGAAAAAATATTACGCAATAAAAACAGTAAAATTGTTAAATTTTTTTAATTTCATTCGAGAAAATATCTTTTTTAAAAATGTCGAATATCTTGAAAAGCCCGTGTTTGAAAATTTTGAAATTTTTGTTCTATTTGTAATGAATACAAAGTTTTTTGTTACTATTAAACTTTTCTACCACCTATATCATAAAAAAAGGCATTTATTACGCATATTTTTTTCATCCCTATCTTACTTTTAACTTTGAAATCTTTTTCCAATTTAATTCCCTTATTTTATTGGACATACACACACATATACATACATATATATGTATATATATATATATATATATGTATATATATAACTTAGAATTATACATAACCATATTAATATTGTTATGAAGGTCTTCGTAAAGAAAATATAATTCCCTAGAGTTTAAATAACTTCCTAGAATTTACTATTAAATTCAACAGAAGAAATATTTTCGCGTTAACAGAATACAAATACCTAGTTTTTGTTTCATTCACGATTACTTAGTCAAACATGTAAATTTACGTTCACATACTTAAAGTAAAGTAATTGATATAATCTTTAGATTTATTATTACATAAGTATGAATTACTAAGGCTGTCCGAAATGAACATTTAAAATTGTTTTTTAAATAACTTGCAAACTATTTGGAAATTGTCATATGTGTTCTTGCAAGAGAAAGGGTTCCCTAGAATTACTATTTGCCTAGAATTATTTCTAGCATTATTGTCCTATTAAAGTCGTTTATCTTTAACATAGGGTTCCATACCTTAAAAGAAAAACGAAATCCTTATAAGATTACTCATATGTCTCTCCGTATAAAGATTATAGCCGTATTTCCTATAAACCGCTTGACGTAGAAGCTTGAAATTTGACATAGTGATAAAACATGTAAATTCACACATAAACTTATAATTAAAACTACAAAATATTTATATGGACCTTCGCATGTATTAAGGAATCTCGTTTAAGAGAATTAGTTATAAGGCTCTCAAAAATATTTTTTTAAGATTTTAGGGATTGTTTTTTAGATATTTACTGAAATAATATATCTAACCTTGCTTTCAAAACTACTCAATCTAACATTAAGAATATGCGTTTTTAAAAGCTTAGGCAAAGGTTGTAAGTAAAATATAGCAATGTCTCTCAATGTCATATTTCTTGAAATATTCCCATGTTCTTACGCTTATGAAAGAAATGGGCAATGTATTTACTTTTTCTGTCAAAGACAATTTTTTCAGAAACCAGTGACGTAGAACTTATAAATGAGCATACTAAGACATGATTAACTAGCATATAAAACATATATTTTACACCACCAACTTTTTTTAAATATCAGTACAACAAATAAAACAGCAGATAAATAGAGGTTTTATTTTTTTATTTTATGTATCATTTTAAAATGCCAATTATGACACTCTTTGTCTATATTTTTGTATATCTCAAAATTGGCATGCATTTCTAAAAGGATTTTTACTACAAATTTAAAAATAAATTCTAAAAAATATGCAAAATATAGCACACCATTATTTCTGAAACTTCTCAATCAGAAATCGTGAAATGGTAAAATTTGACTGGAAGATTACAAGAAAACTATAGCAATTATCCTAGATCTTTTAGTTTTAGCTATTTGCTAAAAGTAAATCTTTATTTATTTCTATTTACGTCTCTCCGTTCAATATTAAGACGATATGAAGACACGCAGACAAAGTGATTTTTATTATTTTTCGCAAGGTTCTGTCAAAACAGAAAAAAATATATATCAGAGAAATAATTATTTTTGATATGATCAAATGGAGGGTCAAAATTCGCCTCTTAACTAATTAAAATTATATATATGTATATAAACATATATATATATATATATATATATATATATATATATATATATATATATATATATATATATATATTTAATTTATTGATTAATTTTTATTGATATTTCCTAAACTCTTCTCCTTTAATCGTTTCCTTGTTTCTGAGGATTGTGACTCCTTCTAGCCTTGCCGACTAATTGTTTACACCGACTTTAGTCAGTAGTTTAGTGTAGAGTCACATTTACAGGAGTACAGGTCTTGTAATACCTGATTAGGTTCGACCTTCTCCGGTCTGGTATGGTCTTTTGTTCTCAATTTTTCGAGTTGCTATATTTTGCTCCAAATTGTCTACGTTCATATAGAATACGTCGCTGAAATATTAAATCAACCAATGTTGTTACATTGCAGATAATTATCTCGATAGAAGAATAAGAAATAATGAAAAGTTAACAGAATTTTTCGATTAATTTTTAACCATCTTCGGATGTGCGAACAATTTAAAATTTTGCACATTTATCAAGAACCAATGACAGTGCAATAAATTTATGAAATTAAAAAAGTGTTGAATTATTTATCTACACAATAAATAATGGAATAATTCAATTAAATTTTCACCTATTTCTGGACGTTCGAATTATTTAAAATTTTGCATACTATCGAGAACCATTGACAATGCAATAGTTTTATGAAATTAAAAATTACATAGAGAAAAAAGGTTCCAATAAATTCTTTTTATTATTATTAATGTATATTTTATAAAATCATGTGTTTTTTTTAGTTTTAAAAACTGTCAATTTCTTTTCCTTTAACAAAACCTGATTGCTCTTGGGGCATCTAGCATACCAGTCTTGGAATTATCTGAGGCAGATATTAAGGAATTGCAGTGAGGTGTGAGGTTAGATGTGGGAGGTTAGGACCATTCTGCAGTTATTTTATTTTAATATTTACCCACTTTCTTGGCGAGGAAATATTACTGAACGCCAGTATTGTTTCGACCACTCAGCCACCTTTTTAGTTTCATGTATTGAGTTACTAACATTATCTTCGATTACTCTGGAAAAAGGCTTAAGATTTCGCGTATTTTGTTGTATTTTCGTAAAGAAGGCTGCCGGTTGTTTTTTTTTTGGGACGTGCTTTGATTTCGACCTTTTTCAGATAGTGGTTTTGCCTTCCTGCAAAAATATTGTATAATATGATTGAGATAGGCATGTTCTTACTTTGTCTTTTCAGTGTTAGCACGACTTCTTAGGTCTTTTCTATTTTACAATATGGTACCTTTATGGTGTCAAAATAATTCTCCACGGAGTTTAGAACTTCCTAGACACAGGTTAGACATTTTTTTTAGTTTTTCAGGCTCATATTTAGTGCGGTCCGTCGACTCACTGGTTATGGTAAGTAATCTATTGATTTTGAAATCTGTATTCAGTTGATATCCATATAAATAGTATGCTTTTCTGATGTTGAAAGTATTAGTTAATTGTAGTCAAATTGATATTGGCACAGAAATATAATGATTTTTTATTTCTCTTAAAAAAATAATTTAAAATTCAGTTGTCAAGGGAGAAAAAATATTTTATTTTTATGTTATTGACGATATATGTAATTATGTTCTGTTATATGTATGTGTACTTATTTGAATATTATAAACATCTACACACGTAAACATTGTTGTGCATTTCATCTACTAGTACTCATCAATAATTACACCGATCAATAGTGAACAAGTGACAAATTTTGCCGTTCTTTCAATCATTTTCGATCGAGTTAGGGGTGCTGTTTAGGAAAATAACACTTTTTTCTCGCCTCTCTTGTTTTTAATTTTCACAAAAGTAATATACTGGTATAAAAATGATTTTTTGCACACTTACTTGAATGAGGAGCCTGCTTTAGCTGCCGACGAAGATTCCAATAGTAATTTGCCGTCATGTGGATGACCCTTCTTTCTTGGTATCGTCCTTCCATTGTGCGAATATCCCAGTGAAACATTTTACTTTTCTCTTCAATATAAACTGCAAGATTTTTAAGAAATCGATCCAAATGGTAATGGCACCAAAATGTACACATTTAATGTAACACCCTAAATCTCTCAAATTAGATAACAAATTTTAAATAGTTTTCTGATTTATGATCCCCAAGAAATGTTTGTATTAATAAAATGAAAGATTGAAAATCTTTCATTTTATTAATCCAAAAGTTCTGTTTTTGAACTCGTTCGTAGATTCACAAAATTTAGTTATTTTATCAACTATCTACTGGTAGTCCATCGAAAATACCTATTTTCTATTTTTGTTTGCTTAGTGAGGGACATTTTTTCGACAAGTAAGCAAAACATTCATTACTTGATTAAGGGCCTTAACAAATTGTTTCATTATGCCGAGTTTAATATAAAGCGGCTGCAGGATCTCGGTTCACCAAAGGTGAATTGATTACATTTTGCTTACAAACAACTAAACTTGATGGCTATACTTTTTGAGTCCAATGTTTCCTTTTGTCTTGTCTTTTCCAAGAACACTAAAAGGAAAGAAACAGGTTTCATATCTACACGAACATCCTAACTATATCTTAATTGTTCAGTGTTTTTCAATACTAGAGAAATACTTCTATATTTTTCTTTCATAGCAGTTGAATTTCCCATAGGTGTGGAGCCATATTTATTCCAGTAATTAACGGAACATACTTGAAACTTCTTTTACTGCTTTCAACAAAAAGATGCCAATGGGTAATATTTGAGTAAGCCCATTTTTTCATAAGAACTAATCACTTGGTTCGTATTTGAGTTAACCCATTTTTTCCATAAAAACGTTTTTGAAGAAAACTAAATTTCCTTCAGTGGCAAAATAAAGCAACAAATATTTTTCTGGAACACGATAACATTTTCCCAAATTTTAGAATGTTTCGGTAAATTTAAGTCCGCTGTTAAGTCGTTTAACTAACTTTGATTAAATTATTGGGGACCTGTTGTTATCAGATTCAGAGTCACGTTTTGTAAGTAGTTTAAATCAATGCGGGTAGTTTAAAATTTTTCAAAAACTGAAGCTTTTACGTAAAAACTAGTAAAATTTATGAAATTTGCACACTAAAATACATCGAATTTTACTAGAATACTGATATCACTATCAATATTCTAGTAAAATTTCATAACGTTGAAATTTTTTGGGCAGTACAGCTAAAAAAGTACTCTAAAAAAGATTAAATTATTTCCACACATCTTTATAAAAAATATGTTTTTGGTATGTTCTACGCCGTTATGTATACAAACGATGACATGTTTATAAAAATTAAATCAAATGTAATTCGCTAATGAAAATTAAAAACAATTTGAAACAAATAAATAATCATAATAATATTCACAATATATATTTCCAAAATACTATGTTAATGTGACAACAAATATAAAAACACGATGTACCTCTACACACGCGTGGTTTTATATACCCTTTTAGTATTAATTGATTGTCATTTAGCTTGGGATGTATATTTTCACTTACACATTATTTTTACGTAAATTTTAGCGTAAAGTAATTACAAAAAATTGTACGTGAATGTATAATTTATTTAAACAAACAACCTCTACAATATATTAAAAATTATGTTTAGAAATGATAAGTTTTGAAATTTGGCACCGCGTTTAATGGATACTTAGTTATGCGAGACTAAAGTTCTGATATAAAATAAAGTAATGGGTCTAGCTGTTCATTAGTAATGTCCTTTACTGTTACTAGGTGTTTATATGGATTATGTTTCAAATTTAATTAATTTTAATTTAATTCATCAAGTATAAAATTATATAGTAAGTGGAGCACCGTTACCTAAATACAATTATGTAGACAGCAATTCTCCTCGTTTATTGTCACAATTTTATCGGTACATACGTTTCATATCGTTATATTTTCTATGATGGAGCTTGTTTTATTAATTTAATTAACATCACATATTGTTATCAAACAGTACTTAATATGGTATGAAGTAATCTGTAGTGAAATGTGCCACAGAGCTTTCATATTTTTTTTATATTGAAAAAGCAGCTCAAAATTAATTTTTAATAGTATAGTAAATTTGTTGTCTCACGGCGTAGTTTAACATTTAATTTTTTTTTCTAAACTTTGGATAAGCATTTTTGTCAAAAATGTGCTCGTCCGGTTTTAGCTTGTCTCATAATTACACCCCAATATCCATAAATAATTTATATAAAAAAATACCGCTAGAGGGAATCATTATAATTATTAAGATATTTCTAGTACAGAAATAATGATTTTTTAAATTTTTTTCTAAAATATTCTACCCTTCTTTACAAAAATTCACACTATGTGAAAACTTTTCAATTTATCTAAATTTCATTCTTGACGGATGTAATATAGTCATGTAGCTGCCTTAAAACATCTTAGTGCTTTTTAATTGAACTCTTTAATTTTTTTAAATTGTTTAAACAATTATATTTTAATTTAGTATTTTTTTTTAATATTAAAAATTAATGTTCAGTTAGAATGGTCAACTAAACATATGATCGTGACGTTGAAAAATTCCTTAGTCTATAATAAATATAAGAACAATTAGTTATCTAATTATTGTAAGATCTTCATAATGGTCACGATGCATAAAACTGCTAAAAAAAATAATATTTTTAAATAAATCTAATTCAACTTCCAAAGACCGTTGATTTAAATTGACCGAAACTGAAAATTTTCATAAAATCTTTTTCACAATAATTATTTTAAAGTAGCATATAAAGTGTCACGATCGTTCTTATTACTATGGGAACCAACGTTTTGTTTTTCTTTTTACTATTTCTTCTGAATTTCGCCAAATTTCTTTATTTTCGAAAAATTTATGTTAAATAAAAATGCATTACTAGTTCCTTTCTTTCTTTCCTTCCTTTAATCTTTTTTTACCTGGTATTAGACCCTAAACTCGACAAAAATGAGATATGCGTACATAAAAATTAAAAAATTTAATCGGGTAAAGAATAAGTTATTTTATTGCATTATATACGAGTACAAATAAGATATGGTTTTATTAATAAGAATAAAATTTTTTATTAGTCGATCGCCCCTAATCGCCCTTCATCTCTCACGCTGACTACTATTACTTTTCCGTTATCTCATTACTCTAACGTTTTTGGTCGTGTTTAATGGGATTGTTCAAATTTCGATAATAGTGCGGTGATAAATAAGATAGAAGCGCCTTTAACTAGCCGAGTAGCAAATTCGACTAGTTAAACTTTTACCTGCTCAGTGATTTATGTATTGAATAGCTTGAAACCCAACTCAAATCCTGAGAGTAGGTACTATATACTATGTGAATAGACCCTAGTTCAGTATCATTTTAGTTTTGCACAAGGCTGCTACGCTGTATAATAAACATATTGAATATGTGTCAGGACCACCAGCGCAATGATTTTATGACTACCGTATATATAGTCATATATAAATGTTTATGTGAAATTATTTCTAACCTCAGTAATCTAGAATCTAAACGAAATGATTTAAATCGTCGATTGAATATGCTGTCTTAACGTTATCTCATAAGTTCATGAAAATATTCAAGTTGAATTGTTTTAAGTTTTCAAAACGACCGACGCGCCAAGAAATTTAATGGAACGTATTATTTATTTCAATAACACTACACCCGTATCCTTGTCAATGAATACAAGCGTTAGAACTAGCAGACTGACCAAATTGGCATAATTTTGTACAAAGATATTGCAACGACAATCAAAAGAATCAATTATTCTCAATAAGATCTCCCCAGCACGTTCTAGAGAACATAAAATAAAGATTCGAGAGGTTTTTATTATTTGAATAACACATTTCTTATAATTGTTGTAAAAGTCACGCCGAGTAAGGATATTAAATTATAAAGAATATTTAAAAATAACAAACTAGTTTTAATTCCATGATCATGTACTCAATAATATATTTATATTCAATCGATTTTTTTAAAAACGAAGGGAATTTTGCAAAAATTAAAAGAAACCGAACAAAAACTGGTTTCAAAGTATTAAACACACTTTCTTTGTTCTTATACTTTTTACTTTGTTTACAATGATTATTACGAAAAAGGATGGAAAATTTTCTAAAAAAACATAAGTTAATCATAACTATGCTACGAGCATTTGCCTAATTAAAGCTCCCAAATGGTTAATTACGATTGTCCATACAAATATTTTTTTTTTATCGCTATGAATGGACAACTTTTAATTTATTTATATTCTATTTTTCATAAATGTAAATAATATCCTATTTTCCATAGTTCCGATTTTGGCCTTCTGCCCAAAATTGTAAATCCAGGAAAAGAAATCAATAGAGAAAATATATCAACGTATACCCACCGTTTAGTAGTATTGGAATCATTTCGTTCATTACGCCAGATAAGTCCTGTTTTTTATAATAATTTCAAACCAACATAACATGTCAGAATACCACAAATTTATTCAAAGTTGGTACACAAAAGATCTAAAATAAGAACCCGCTTGTTTGTAAATACTAACTTTTACCTTCGGTTTCGCCCACGTCTCTATAGCTAAAAACTTAGAGCAAGAAAATAAAACATGCAGCGTCATCAACGGTAAAATGAAATGAAAAAATACTCCTTTATTTTGGCTACTTTATAACACAAATTACAATAAAAATAAACATATTTCCTCCAAATTAGGGATTAATGGGCGTGATTCTGTTGCTAACTTATATTGCGTTTTAAAAACTCAGGCCTATCCGTGACTCCGTTGCGACGTTGTTTCGTTATTCCCGTTGTTAAATTTTTTAAATAAGAATTTTCAAGATTTTCCAAAAAAAATAGCTTATACCATTTCTCGGTCTGCCAACTATATCTGTGAAAAATCGTGGCGATCAGTTACTCGATTCTGAGGTGAAAGGAAAACAAACTACCATACTTTGGAATTTTTAATGTGTTAGGATTGTCATATTACTTGCCATGATATTTTCCGAGTTGGAAAGTAGCTTATGTCATTTTCTGATATGCCAACTATTCCTGTACAGAAAATGACGCCAATCGATTCGGCCATTACGACTTAAAAGCAGGACAAGCAAATAAATTTTGTAATTTTGAAATCTTGTGATTAAATTTTAAATATATTAGTTAGGATGAGATTCTCAAAATTGGAAAGTAATCAAGAAAAAGTGGCTCATTAACTATCTTTGTGCAGAAAGTCACGTCGATCTGTTTCTCTAATACGATATGAAAGAAGGACAAACAAACGCACTTTCAAATTTTTAATATTTGTTGGGATTGTTGTATTTGTCAGTTTAAGATTTTATGGATTAAAAAGTAGCCTATGTCAAATCTTGACCAATCAACTATCTCAGAAAGTCTTCAGAAAATCACGTCGACCTTCTGCTTTATTGCGACGTTAAAGTACAAACAAATATATTTCCTAATATGTATGGAAAAGTAGCCTCTAGTAATTTATGATCTATCAACTATCTTCGTTCAAAAAATCACGTCGATCTTTTGTTCTATTAGGACGTGAAAAAAGAACATACAATCACTTATTGATTGTTATATTAGTTAGGATGAAATTTCCCGAGTTGATAATTTGCCTATGTCATTCTTTGATCCACCAGCTAATTATATTTTTGCTGGAAATCACAAGCAGTCGTTGCTCCATTGTGACGTGAAAAAGAGACAAACACTTTAATTTTAAATACAAATTAGGATTTTGTTTTTAGTTAGGAAAATATTTTCCAAGTTGGAAAGAAGCCTATGTTATTTTTTGGCCCACCAACCATCTCCGTGTAGAAAGTTACGTCGATATGTTACTCTGTAGCGACGTAAAAGAACAAATATACTTTTGAATTTTTAATATTGGTTAGGATTGTAATATTATTTAGGAAGCCATTTCTCAGGGTAGTAATTAGTCTATATCATTTCCTGTTCACCATTTATTTCTGTGCAGAAAGCCACGTCGATCTGTTGCTCCAATATGACGTGAAAGAAGGACAAACAAACACACTTTGGAATTTTTAATGTTATTTGGGATTGGCATATTCGGGAGGATAAGATTTTCCGGGTTGGCAATTAGTTTATTTCACTTTCTGATCCATCGTGTAATTCAATGCAGAAATTCACGTCAATC
This sequence comes from Druceiella hillmani, assembly GCA_039881145.1. Classification (NCBI taxonomy): domain Eukaryota; kingdom Metazoa; phylum Arthropoda; class Insecta; order Lepidoptera; family Hepialidae; genus Druceiella; species Druceiella hillmani. Next base: position 23,453,502 of record JAYKKI010000028.1, on the reverse strand, counting down.
TGTTGCTTCATTGCGACGTGAAAAAAGGACAAACAAACATACTTCTGCAGTTTTAATATTAGATGAAATTGTAATATTAGTTAAGATAAGTTTTCCCGGGTTGGTAAGTAGCCTGTGTCATTTTCCGGGCAACTAACCATTTCTGTGCAGGAAATTAGGTTGATTTGTTCCTACTTTTTAAATATTGTGATTGCCAAGTAAGTTATAATTAGATTATCTACGTTCAAATGTAGGCTGTATTATTTCCTGACACACCATCTATATCTGTGCAGAACGCCATGTTGATTTATTTCTGCATCGGTACGTAAAAGAAGAACAAACAAACGAACTTTTGAATTTTTAGTAGTATTTGGGATTTTCATATTAGTACGGATGAGATTTCTCGGATTAGTTTTTTTTCTGTCATTTCCTGTTCCCTCAACTATCTCTGGTTAGTAAGTAACGTCGATCTGTTGCTCCGTCGCGACGTGAATGAAGGACAAAAAAACCTTTTGAATTTTTAAAAATAGTTGGGATTTTTGTTTTAGTTAGAAAAAGATTTCTCAAATCATAAAGTAGTCTATATTATTTCTTGTCCCACCAGCCATCTTTTTGCAAAAAATTACGTTGATCTGTTGCTCCATTGTTACGTAAAAGAAGGACCTTTTGAATGTTTAATATAAGTTGGGATTGTAATATTAGTTAGAAAGAGATTTCTCGGGTTGCCTATTCATCTATGTCATTTCCTGATCTGCTATTTCTACTATTTCTGTGCAGAAAGTAATGTTATTCTTTTGCTCCATTGCATCATGAAAGAAAGATAAACAAACAAACTTTCGAATTCTTTTAGTATTAGTTGTTATTTTTGTTTTAGTAAAAATTAAATTTCTGTGTTGGATATGTAATTTCTTGGCCCACAGATTTCTTCTTTGCAGAGAGCTCCGTCGATCTTTTGCTCTATTTCGACGTGAAAGAAGGATAAACAAACACACTTTTCAAATTTCAATATTGATTGGATTTGTCTTTTTTTTTTAGATAAGATGAAATTTCTCGAATCGGAAAAAACCTATCTTATTTCCTGCCTCGCCATTTATTTCTGTGCTGAAAATCACTTCAATCTGTAGCTCCATTACGTTGTGAAAGAAGGACAAACAAATATAAATTAAAATTTTAAATATTGGCTGGAAATGTTTAATGTGACATTCCAGTAGTGACAAGATTTGTCGCGTTTAGAAGTAGCCTACGTTATTTCCTTGCCTGCTAACTATCTCACTGCAGAAAATCACATTGATTTATGACTTGACATTATGACTTGAATGAAGTATAAATAAAGTTTTGCTTTCATATTAGTTAGGATTATAATATTATTTGGAATGATATTTTTCATGACAAAAGTGTTTTTCCAGTGCGCCAACTATCACTGCGTAAAGTTTGTAAACACAAATACGAAGTGATATGAAAAAAAAAACCAAAATGTAAAAAAATGAATGAGCAAAAAGGGTCGCGTAAAAAAGTTTATGGGTACAAACTCGAATGATTGATCAAAAAATAAAACTGGGCCGTCGGGAGACCCCCGTCAGGAACGAAGTTCCTTACATTATTTTTTGAACTCTAAACATGATTTAATTTGTAGATTTATATTGATTATATTAGTGTACTTTTATCACGCCCAAAAGCGCAGCCCTCTTTTATTCAACTCTTTCTTTAATTTGTATATTTTATGTTACTTTTTATAATTTTTCTATAGCAAAAATGTAAAGTAAAAATATAAAATAGTGAATTATAAATTACATACAAAAAATTATTTCAAAATTGAATTAAATTTATAATTAATTTTAACATTAAATTTTGTTATTCTCCCAATTATTTTTTTCTCATTTAATCATTTTAAATTTTTTTATTAAATCGATCGACTTAAATTTAAAGTTAATTTGATGTGTAAATCTAATTATCTTAAAAACAAAAATTTCATAATTTATATTTTTAAGGTTAGTTAGTTTAATTTTGTTAATAAATTAATCAAATTGAAAGTTACTATTAGAATTAATTGTAGTTATATTAATAAATGTATGTTAATGAATGTAGTTATATTAAATCTTTTATTTTAATTTTAAATATTTCAAAAAATTAAATGAATATAATGAATTGTTAAATTTATTGAAACAATCTAAATGAAGTTTAATTAATGAAAATAATTGAATATGCTGAGAATTTAATGTAATATATTAATTTTAAGTATTTAATAAATAATAAATAAATGAATTTGCCAAAAATGTTTGTAATTTGTAATAGTTAGTAAATGATAAAGCAATAGTTTATAATTTATAATGCAAATAAATACATACCGGATTGAAAACGGTCCGGCAGATGATTGGCTTACAATATGAAGTTTCATAGTATAGCAAATTTGAATGAAAATTGAAATTAATAAAATACCATGTTAATAATGAACAAATATTTAATTTTTTCCACATAACTACTAAAAATCTCATTAAATTAAAAATAGTTCTCATGATATTTTGTATTTATATTATTTTATACAAATTGATATAAACTCTTTTTGTTCATTCGTATAAAAATTATTAACTTCCCTTTTATTTCAACTAATGCCTTGTAACCAACTCCATAAATTGAATAATGTCTTGGAGGGAACTGATTGTAACTACATATTGTAAAACAATTTTAATTGCGCGTCAATCTACCTTAGCATAGCATGCTGATACCGGAGTCATTTATTGTTTATCCCGGGTTTTTATACTATCTTCGTAACAAGTTTAGGCGATAAGTTCAAAGTGTTTCATTGAACGAAAAATTAGCGGATAGTTGTGGAATGAATACTTTGTTTATTTTCGGTCTGTAATTTTTTGAATACCAAATAATTTGAATAGCACTTCCAAATCCTCCTGATAGTCAATTTTAAAACTTTTAATGTTTATAATTTGCGTAAAATGAACATTCAGGAAATATGTATTAGGAACTTTTTTACGTTTTCTTCCAAATGTTTTTTTTTCAAATATTAAGGCCAAATCATAGTAAATATTTCATCTGCCTTTGCAAATTCTTTGTTAGATATAGTCTTCACCTCGATCTATTTTTGTTCTGATTATGACTATAAAATTGCCGCAGATATTTTAAAAATTTATGGAATAACATACCGTTTTTTTATCACTTCTTTTCTTTTTTTTATTTACAGGTCCTTAATAATAAATATTACTAAATGGGACATATGATAAAATATTTGGCTAAAAATCTATAATTTTGACAATTACTGTGCGATAAACAATTCCGTAAGACACTATTCGACGTTTGAAATTTTTTTGACATTTAGTTTTTGTGATGAGATAACAATACAATAAACACATATACTTAAGAAATCAGCATTATTTTAATTACCATAATCATTTTGATATGCGTAGAAATTATGATATACATAGAAATTTGGTTGTCAACTCGAGACTACTAATATTTTTTTTTATGTAAAATACCGTTTTTTTCATTTCAAATGCTTGTTTTAAATTGACAGAATAAAGAAATGATGATTTAAATGGTCCTATTTATTTGGAATCCATCTAAAATATATATGATGTTTGTTATTAATTCAACATTATTTATTATTTTTATAAATAATTTATACACTAATGATCATATCCCAGATGATCGAATAAATTACAGTTCTGCAACCATGATTGTAACCTGTAACAATGTAAACGTGATGCACTCCCCCGTGTTCATGTGTTCCACGCTGTATTGAGGAGTCGCGAGCGCGTGTTTGAATATTCGTACGCGATTTAAAATAATAATCAAAAACTGATTACGGACGGCCCCCCAGGCGAAAATAAATGTTCTAGGGTTAAGTTTTTATGTGTTGTTTTCACATTACGATTTTCACACCACCGATTCTGAGTAGCTGATGTTTGAGAATTGATTTGCGCTGTATTTGCAAAGCCGTGTGCTGCCAAACCTTGTCACATTTCCATTGACAATTATTCGTTATCATATTTTAGATAAATATACTGTGATGTACAAATCGGACTAATGATCTAAAACGAAATATTAGTAGTAACTAACAAAGATGGAAGAATTTTGAAGAGAAAGGCAAAATTAAACAGTATCACAATCCATTCATTCTAATGCGCACACATATATTGAAAGTGCAATGTTCGTACTACGGTACGCTGATACAGGAGAATTGAAATTTCGGCAAGAAATTCGAAGACTCATTAGAGTATTTCGATATTTTTAGTAAGAAAATCGTTGAGATGGAAAATTTATCGCACAATAAAGCGTAAATATTGGAAGTTTAATAGAATAATTAGATTAGAATTCTTGTCAAGAAATGTATGTGATATAACTGGTGACTGTCATTCAAAGAGACAGCTCGTTTTTCTCAAATATTACTAAAAATTAACTGCTTGCAGTTTTTTCTCTTGGATTTCTTACCCAATAATAAAATTCATAATTATTAAAAAAATCAGAATTTTCAAAAAACATTTTGACTATTGGGAAAGAATTCAATTTCTGAAAACGACCATAAAGATTCTATGAAATATTTCACAAAGATCGCTTGATAACTAGAAATATGAATAAAATATATGGACTTATATTTTCAAATATTTTATCGTTAATGTAAATTTAAATAACATTCACCGGTGTTTATTATTCAGCCTACTCTTGACCTACATTTTGATCTGAACTAAAATTTGATTAATTATGAAATTAATACGGCTTACAGAAATAAGATTTCAAGAATTAATAAGAAAAATATTAATTTTCACGATATCAGTAATCATAATTTAAAGTTGAGTCCACGACCGAATAAGAAGGGCACTGAAAAGTATAAAATAATGAAAACACAAGTAATTAGTTGAAACTTTTGCAACACAATCTCATTTCTTGACATAAATAAATTTGCAAAATACTGCTAGACGTAGAGATTTTTGAATCGATATCAAGTCGGTGCTTCTCTTTCCCTCTCGCTCACACAAAGGTGAGTCTATTTAATTTTATCTGCACTGACTCCAAAAATCTGTAGCAGTAGAATTATTATGCAAATTTATTTACCTCCGGAAACGATATTGTACCGCAAATATTATAACTACGTACTCATGTTTTCATTATTTTATTATTTTTAGTGCGCTTTCCATTCAGTGATTATTTGAAGTCAGCTCATTTTTTTTGTTAAATAGTTTTGTTTTATGATTTTAGTACCTTTCGTATCCAATATTATCAAGAAATTCACGAATATAAAAAGAGTTTATTGATCAATTACTTAGTGATCAAGATCAATTACTAATATCGAAACAGACATATGCTATATATTTAAGGAACTTAATTATATTTATACATACCTACATACATATATGCCTACACATACACAAACACCTTTGTGTAGATACCTACCTAGGACATATATGCCTGTACATACCTATATATAGTACCTAGCTACCTGCAACTTATTTCCTGTCTTTGTATATACCTTTGTAAATATCCATATCTGCTTACTAATATCCTACGAACGTTATGCCTTTGCATGTACATATATAACTTTACTTACTTACATACCTACCTAATAATATCTTAGTAGCTTTATGTCCCAGATCTTCTAATAGTGTGAACTAAAATCATTTTATTTTATACTTAAATTTTTCTAAACATATCATCCAAATTGATTTAATAGGATTAGGTGAAGCTTGATAGAATACGAAAAATTATAAATAGACAACATTTCGAAAAACCATAATGTTAGTGTTCTGTTACATTTATTATATCACTAATACATATATACATATATCGGTGTGAAGCCCAGATGCCTATTCTTTATGTGAAGAAAATCTTTACTGCCTTGAATCGTTCACAGTAAGTAGTGCAAAAGATTCTTGAAAATATTTTCATTTGAATATTTTTTTTTCAATATTACTTATATTCCATGAATAAATTTATTTTAAAGCATTTTCATTCGTTGCGATGGCGTAAATAAATATATATTGGATTGCGGGAGAAAACTAATTCCCTTTAACCTTCACATTCGTTGAATAGATATAATGCTTTACTTCAATAGAGAAACTACTTCGAACGAAAATTTTATTGAAGTACTAATTTTACGATAAGATCGTAAAGAGTGGAAACCGTCACAGTCTGTACAAGCACAGCAACAGTCAACTAATTTTTGGCACTCGTTGCTGACTAATTGAATCGCTATGTAAATAAGCATAATTCATCTAAATCAGAGTAAAAGGAAATGTACATAGAAATGAAAATGGATTTTATACAAAGAAACAAATTGTACCAAAATGTATCAAAAGTCAACTTTTCGGTGAATATTAAGATTTTAAAAATTATGAAAATGATTTTAATTGTATTATTTAGAAAGTGCAAAGTCGATAATTCTATTCCATAACATTTCAAGCAATTGAGAAAAGTATATTTATTCCAGGAAAGGGAATATCAAACAGAAAGAATGGATTTTTGAATGTGAAGTTTTATTTCTTTAAAAAAATGGCGTAATGCAATGTTTTCATAATGTTAACTACTATCATGACCTGAATTGAATATGGTAGGACTAATTATCGTGATGAAAGCGAGGAAAACAAAAATCACAAGATGAAAGCAAGAAAATAACATATTTATGTACAATCAATTTCCTTGCTTTCATTAATGCAAATATTTTATAAAGATTTAATTTTACATCCTTGCAAAAAACACGGAAACCGTGTTTTCAATTACTAGCCATTTTTCAACTTGAAAATAATATGTTTAATACATACATCTCATAATCTTTTTAAAAAAAATTTTCAGTAAGAAGTACTCGTGTTTTAATAATTTTTATAAATGAAGACTTACTTTATCAAATCTTCGTAAAAGGAAAAATTATTGATGTTATAATTTACAAAAGTGTTTGACGTTAGAGTTGAAAGTTATTTTTGACGTTTATTCAAGTTTGTTTTACCTTATTATAACTTCATAGCATTAGCTTTTATGTTATTTGTATTTGGTGGCAAATTTTGAAGACAGAATACTTATGGAATCACTACGATATTCGCCCATGTGTTACAGGCAATTTTCCTGGAAACTACTAGCCGTAAACATTTTAAATTTTTGATATGATGGCTCTATTATAGACGTGGAGTATAAAGTATAAAATTTTCTGTATGTTAGTTTAGTAGGCAAATAGAAAACTAAAAACAAAATTCAAGGGTACCGGTTAGAAAATCAGATCAAAAGGTATCGAAGCTTGGATTCAACAGATATATTATATATATTTTTATGAATTTGTTCAAGTACATTTTTATGAATTTGTTAAGCACTGTTTGTTGTCTGCCTTGGTCATATTTTTATAGGAGCTTAAACTTTTACGCTTTTCCCAATTTGTTTTGTTCTTTCTTTTCGATGGTAAATAAAATTCGAATAAGAATTCCATAAAATGTTGTCATAGTTATGAAATTTCATACTCAACTTAAGAAGTAAAATGGGTATTGCTTTCATATTTAATGCAATTAGATTCTATAAAGAGATATGTATATAAATGTGTCACAGTCCATATAATTTTTTGCGATAAGGACGTGGAATTAATTCCCAAATTTTTGAACAATTAACCTCTTCACTCACAGTATTACTCACGTAGCCTTCCTAGAAAGTACAAAAATATTAACAAGTCGTTATTTTATCTTTAAATAGAAAAATGTTGTAGGTAAAAATATTTTGGTGGTGAAAACTCTTTTTCCGAAGTCGTTACCGCTTGCAATACTGGCATGAATAAATGAATGGTATCAGAATTGCACATTTTCAAAACACTGGAAATTCGAAATTTTGATAAGTTACACATTTCTCCATCACATTATCTTGGTTACATTATTCCACTGATTCTAAACAAATTCCTTATTTATAATGAATGATAGAAAAATGGTTTTAATAGGCCGTTACTATATATTAGTGTCATAGAATTTGTAAACAGTTAGTAGTGTCATAGAGTTTGTGTAGGTTTCGTACAAATTGTCCTATTACTGTTACTAAACTGTAACTGTGATTAATATTTTTGTGAAAATACACAAATAAATAAATCAAATATTCAAAATTTTGAGAAACTTTTTACAAACCAAAATTTAAGGCAATTTTATAGCGTTCCAGTGCATGGAAATACCTAAGCATTGAAATACACTTTACATGTTAGAAATAAGGTTAGAAGTGAATATTAAAATTTACTTTTTGTTTTTTATTTAGATTTATCACCTTTTTTTGTGTTATTAGGTAAAGAATTTCGATCACTAATGGTAAAAACTAACTATTACTATTGTCATTTAATATACCCATATAAAAATTTTGGTAAAGATAAAAATATATTATATATATATATATATATATATATATATATACATATATATATATATATATATTCCTGGCGTAAATCTGGTCGTAAAGGTTAATCACGAATATCATGCACAAGCATTTTATTAAACCTTTAACTGTATTATACGATCAGTAAATGAGCAACCAATAAATGAATGTCCATTTATCAAGTACTTAGTAATAAATTCACGTCGAGCATTCTATTCGCAATTTACTTCAGCTGTGTTTTTCATACAATTAGCAGGAAAGAATGAATTTTGGTACACGTTGCATCAGTGTGGGATGAAACCAAGGAAAAAATATTTGAGACATTTTATTATATGTATAAATTTCGCCAAACGGTAAAAAAATACATACGTGTAACTCTTTTTCAGCTAAAAGGATTTTGATTATATTTTTACTGGTGCTTTCGGTTTGCTCTAGAATAAAATGTAGGTTACGTTTTATCGCAAATGCGATCATTAAAAAAAAGATATGATAATTCGGCATTTGGATATAAAGCGTACTTACAAGAAATCCACAGGCGAAAAGACTCGCTCGATCCGTATATACGTATACATATATATAAAATTAAATATATATATATATATATATATATATATATATATATATATATATACATATATATATATGTATATATATATATATGTATTCTATTGAATCTATCTTCGATCTAGAGTCCGAAGTGTCTTCCAAATTGATGGACATCTAAAAACAATAAGTTGATGTTTCGCATCCTGCATATTTATTAGCACGCAATATAAAAAACACTTGTATTTACTTAAGCGATAAGTGAATTTTTTATGTATTCTTAGAAAAATACTACGACAAAATCGACTCTAAAAGATTTTTTTATCACTATATCATCCAACATGTGACTTAGCAGTCCAAATTCTTCCGAGTTTTGTATGAAATCACAAGGGCAAAAATAATTAATGTGGTACCATTTTTCGTAACGCTCATTATATTCTACATTCGAGACTGGCACAAGGATAATTCCCACTGTATCCCTACCATTATATTGTGAAGCTGATTAAGCGCTCTTTATCTTTCTATCAATTTTTGGAATTTTGTCACTGCCTATTTTTTAATTATAACTTTACGATATTTTGCTAAAAACGGCACATTCACGATTGCTCATCTACCATTAGTGTTCATGTTAATTATTTAATGTTTTTAGTACGAACTGTAATATTTTGTTATAGTTTCATTCGTTATTCCCGAATCTTATGTAAACTAAACTTTTGTGAATAATTTTCAATAAATATATTACCAATGTTTCGTAACTTATTATTAAATTACGACATTACGATAGTAATTTAGGTTATGACATCATTACGACAGTTGAATTGATAAAAAAAATTCTATTTTGAAGTAATATGAATAATACGGTCGGTAGACAATACCCCTTCAAGTTAAAATGTTTACTTGTGCTAAGATGCAAATTCTTTATTTACAATTCCATGTTTCACTAAGGGTAAACTTTCCACTGTGTTTTCAATAGATGATAAGTAGCCGGTGGCGTCATTTTGTTGAAAAAGTTTTACAGAACTTCACTATCCATTAGAGCAAGTTCACTTTGTAAAAATCTAACAAACCATGTGAGAATATTTTCAACAGACGACATTGATCCCTCACTGTTTATCTTATTAGTTGAATACAAGGCATTGGTCAATATTTTTATCAGAATCTTTTTTAAGATGTGAAGCCAAAATTACAGCATTATCAAATAATACAGCACTTTAATTAAACAAATAAATAAAAATCACGTGTAATAAAATCATTCAATTATAAAATAAAATATTCAAGTAGGCAAACCAATAGACATAAATCAAATGACACGTAAAATGGAGAAAGATCCAATATATTATTGTTGCACATACATGTTGACACATTTTCCCGCCTTCGCGAAGTTATACTGGAAATCACTTGAATAGAAATCAGTTATATATTTATTAATTTTCTTTAATTTTCCTCCGGAGATAATCTATACCTATAATAAAACTGAAGAATTAGACTGAATACAAAAATAACGGAACACAAAACTTTTTCAAAAAATTTTTTTTCGGTAAAAATTCCAGTTTCCATAATAATTATGGTATTTATTTCAAGTTGACTGCATCCTACCATTATGATTCATCACCTCAAATGAAAGTAGAGGAACCCTTATAAAATTATTAACTAATCCGTTTCTCTATCCATCTATCTCCGTCTGCCACAGCCTATTTTTTTTAAAAAACCATGTCACAAAGAGAGTATTATTAAAGTCTATTCTGCAGTAATAAATTGACTACCTGTGCAACTTATTCATCATGCTGGTAAAGAAATGACCCATATTTTTTCTTAATAAATTTGAACAAATTCAAATTTTTCGTTAATGGAACCAATTATACTTGTTTTAATTATCAAATATAGTGTATCTTAAGTGAGGAATCTAAAATTACCTTTGTTTCATATCTGTGGCAAAGATTGACATGAATAATAAATTTTTGGTAACTAAATTCACGGCAACGAAATGAAATTAGGAGCATATCACAAATTGATAAATTATACTTAAAACAAGAAACATTTTATTAGTTTTTATTAGCCACTTTCTGCCATACTATTTCATCCTGATAAATTCATAATAAATTATCATAAATAGTAATTTAGTATCTCAAATACTTTGGAAATATATTTATTCACAATTTTTTTGCCATATCCTAGAGAAAGACGCTAATTTAGACCAAGAAAAAATATTGTTAATTTAGTAATAAGTAATTTAGTAAACGGGTTTAAAAGAAATAACCTGAACATTTTAAAATGTTTCTTGCACCTGTCGTGGTATAAGTGCTTTTTTATGTATATCTACAAGAAAATATAAAATATCGATAGTTAATAAAATAAATTAAATTCAAAGGGAGCTAATGACGTATAGGTATATATAATCAAACCCCTTTTTAATCTGTAGATAGGATACCGAGTTGAAACTAGTCGGTAAATAAATATGCGTATTTTAAGTTCGTTACACCCGCTTATAATTTAAAAAATATAAAGGAATTTGTCCCACATTAAACTTTTCTTTACTCAGCCATTATGGACCTAAATTAATTGGAAATTTACTAACTAATGGTACTTAAGTTAGTTTTAATTTATGTCAAATATTTAGTTTTGGATTTTATTTTCTATTTTATATTGAATCAAAATTAATTCTATATATTTCACACCCAAATATTTTCTCAAACTCCCTTCAATATCTCTATTATTTCTCCTTGAATTATAAGATGGAAAATCAAAATACATAAAATAACTTTCAATACTCAAAATTTACCGTAATTATTTTGTAAGTTACATTTACCAACTTGCATTAGTTATTAAGCTAACATCGTAATAGAACTTTCTACTTATAAGCTAAATAAAATCCTATTAACACACATCCACCCACACGTTTCGGTTCAAGTATTTTACTCTTTCCTTATATTTCATTAATTGGTTATTTGCTTTTCTTTACGCGTTCGCTTATATGAATTGTATGGTAAAGCTCGTGGTAATTCTAGTAAGAAAGGTAATTTTTAGAGCTTTCTCTTATTTATATTGTCTATATTACGAATGGTAGAAATATTGAACAAGGAAACAATATTTTGTATTTACGTTAGTTAGAAATACACTGGGCAGCTACAAATATAAAAAAGCACAAGAACATTTAGCCGACGTCCAGTGAAAATTGATACATACGTCGGACTTATTGCTACGAGAATAATCTCTTACAGCCAACCATAACACCAGTCCAGCCCGTTCGACGAACGACCGGGAATCAACCCGGGTCCCGCGGTGCGCCTTATTGTCAAAGGTCGTATGCCTTATCCAACCAAACTTACTACCCCAACTTATCAACCCAACTTACCACGGCGGCGACAATTTTTTTTTTAAATTAAATGAAATTAAATCAAGTAAATGAGACAAAACTAAATTCTAGTCTCTTCTAAACCTAGCTAGTGCATTTTTCTACTTCCCATAAGTGATAGAAAACATATTTTAAACCAAATGTGTGGTAATTCTTTGTGTATTTTGATTGGAAGATGAATTTCTTTATCTTTACAATTGACGCCATTTCGAAATTATTGAACCAATCTTATCCATCCACGCACTCAATTTAAATATTAATTCATACTATCGTGCAAAGTTTCACCCCGATCGTTAAAAATATGGCTTCCAGAGGGTCCAAATGTGTATATATATATATATATATATATATATATATATATATATATATATATATATATATATATATATATTTGCATATTATTATTAAGTGTCTATATGTGTATGCATGTATGCATATATAGACACTTAATAATAATATGCAAACTATTTACAATGATTTTTAGTGAACACGTTTAAAATTGTAAAAAAGTAATAAATTGTAAAAAAGTAATAAATGGAATCTCTTAGTTAAATCCTGAAATACGGAATTCAAAGTTTCTTAATTTTTTGTTTAATTTCCCTCAAAGAAAAATTTACTTCACTTAAATAATTAAATTGGAATCTCAATAATATAATATGTATGATCACATTTAATATCCCAAATACGGTTCAAATATAAGAGCGATGGGCCTTAAGGTATTTTAATTGACTCGTTAATCATCAAGTCGATTTTATTTCCGCGGAGGTCGTAAGTTGAACGAATCGAATTGATTATTGGAATGAGGGCTTAAGTGGCTCGTTACCTTATTTATTGCATTTTTACGAATAAATACATTACGAATATTAAATATTCTAATATAATATAATCTAATAATATTTAGGAGAGCCAAGTTCGTGAATTGACATCAAGATTTAATTGGCATGAATAAAATTTAGACATGCAGTTGAGTTTTTAATCAAAATGTTGAGATTCCAATGTCAGTAAGATTATCATTGCCCTCTGAAATACCAAACAAACTGTATTGTTATAGGCTGATTATCTGCAACTTTTCATAGATAATTTTCTTTTTATAAAGGTTAAAATACCTGGTCCCCTCCTCTGGTCTACAGAAACTGTTCATAGATAAATTACTTCAATGATTCTCCACTCTCGGTTGTTAGTCATTAGGTTGCTCATTATATTGGTATTTTATACAATGGTGCTTCTAATTGTCGGTTACATAACAATCAATTTACTTGCGTACCTCACTAGTCATTAAATTTATGTCACATATTATAAAGGGTAATAGCAAAAAAATCAAATTTCAAATCTTTTGTGAAGATGGTAGATTGTTCCGTTGCCTATGAATATAAAAAAAAATTTCAGAAAACATTGACCGATCATTTAAAATTAAAAGGAAAAAATTATCATTTAAAATTAATTACTAAATACTTCTTTTCTAAAAACATGAATTACACTTACTTAGCATCATGAATTTTAGCAAGAAGCAAGGTTTAACAGCACAAATGAAGAAAACAATCCAAAAATCGTTAATTTGTAGTTATATCACATAATTTTTTTTTAAACATGCGACTGTGGACGTTATAGTAGGCAATATATTTTTTTTGTAAAAAATTACAATTTGGTAAATAATTTAATAGGAATATTAGGTAGCATTAAATTTTTTATAAAGGCATAAATGTGTACGAAACCCGCGTAGTGCGAGTTTCATTCGTGCTTGACAGGTTTTTAAGAATGTTCTTGTACTGAATGTTCTTGTACTGGATGGTGTTTACTCTGCTTAAATAAATTGTTGTTATTTTGGCGATAGGTCCAATAACCAAGATAAAAATAATACCACACATAATACCAACAATGAATTCGGAAAATGTATGATCAAACATTTTCTATCCTGGTATTGTTTGTTATTATTTTTTTTGCTGACATTATTGTACTCAACTTGGTTTTTTCAATATTTTAATTGCTTTCAACGTTTCAGCAATACTCCATGAATTTTTAGAAGTCTCTTTGCTTTTATAGTTTGAAATTTTTATTTAAAAAAATTAAAAATTGATGTCACTTAGTCTATGAATATACCCGCGGACAGGAGTCCGCTGAAAAAGCCCTCTCATTTAAGTTGAAATTCCACCAAATTTAACAATATTCATAACAATTTTTCGAAAAAATATTACAGTTTATTAAAGCACTGCAAAATACATATTGGAAAAATTATTTTCTTTACACCTCTCAGCAACTTATATCTTATAATCAACATAATCAGACGAAAATTTAAAAATAAGGCACAAAGACTATTAAGAAAAGTAGTTTAAAATGAATCGAAATAGAAAACGTAAACTTTTAAACTTGTTTTTCTTGCAATTTATCATTCCACGTTAATCAATTTATAAACTACATGAACAAGTTAAAAAAAGAGTTTAAATAATACTAATCCTTGACTGCATTGCAAGTACTTGCAGCAACGAAGAAATACTAGTAAGTGATCATTATCCTTTTTTGTTACTTCAAATATATTTTTATCAAATGTCGTCTTTGGGTATCATTTTAGATCATTTTCCTGCTTCTTTCTACATGAACAAAATATCTTCAATAAAATAATTCCATTATTTCTCACTATATCTCTTCGGTTATGCCCTTATATTTTTTGAAAATATCACCCTTCCTAATTTTTATATCAATCATTATCGTCTAAAATTATAAATTATTTCCTGTAAATAAATTTAAAAATATGTGCTTTCTTCTCAATTTATTATTCGGAAAAGAGCAAAAGAACTAGACAATAAGTTAAATAAGTGTGTTCAGATATAACTGATAACTGGACAATAAGTGAGTTGTGTAATTTGAGTGAAAGTTTTGCAAAGGCATTGATTAATATAATTGAATAATATGTAAGTGTAAAACGAATGTTGGCACTATTATTCGCTGGATGAGTGAAATATTGCTATATTTTGATTTTGGTGTATATTAAAATAAAATATGACGGATACGATTGTTTCCTTTCCAATTATTGAATTTATCAGGATAGGCTGAAGACTTATTTCATACACTAGTAACACAAGGTATTTATTTGCGATTTCAATCTAAATTAATAAATATCTTTTCGAATAGCAAGGGGTCGCAATCTACGTATGTGTCTATATATATATATATATATATATATATATATATATATATATATATATATATATATATATATATATATATACATATATATATATATACATATATATATATATATATATATATATATATACATGTATATACGTATATATATATATATATATATATATATATATTGCATTTGGTTTAGCAGTTCCGAAAACAGAAGGAGAATATATATTTTATCACATATTTTTCAATACATTTCCAAAGATATGATATATAAAATTAGGATAAAAAATATTTTTGAGACTCATAACAAGCGCCTTCAAATGACATTCGGCAGTATAAAATTTAGAATTAAAAAACATTTCGAATATTTAATTTGCTCTTCCTGAAATGTTAAAATTAATATTTTTCAGTTTTAGTAATTGTGATAGGCGTGGTATAGGTTATATTGCTGTACCAAACTTAAATTTTACACATTAAGCTGTTTCTGAAGAAAAGTGCTGTGATGAACAGACACATCGATCATCTTATAAGGATTTCGTTTTTCCTTTTATGGTTCGAAAACTTAAAAACACGAAATGTTATTATAAGTAACCACTTCATTAAATAGCATTAAGGAAATAAGCTAATAAAATGTCATGCAGAAGTTAATTGGGTTGGTCAGGGCCCAGCGTAATTCCTAAAATACCGCAGACCAGTGATGGAAGCAGTGCCATTGATGAGAGGAGAACTACGCATTGCGATTAGTAACCCGCTTTCCCAGCGTGGCAATTGTGAGTATTTACATACAACGATATGTACCTTTCCATAGGCTCATATCCAACAGTGGAGAGAGATAGGCTGCTGATGAATTTAGAATAATAACAGTGTAACTTGAAAATTCATATCTTTTGTAATTAGTATTTATGGCTCTCTAATTTCTATCTTTTCAGTAGAATTATATTTTTAGACTATTAGAAACCAGTTGAATCTATTAAATAAAAAAAATCAGCTTAAGGTTAAATTTTAAATGAGCGCTTCATAATAGCTTGAGCTGAAAGTTTGGATATTTTTCGAGTGGCTTGTGCACATTAGAGTTTATATTTTATTTAGAGTTTTATCTATATGCAACATTAATGTCATTGACTGCGCTAATTGCATTGAACTTAAGCTTGCAAATCTGCTTAAATGTTTATGACAAAGCAAGATTTATTCTGAGAGAGATATTTATCATAATTGTTTATTTCGCTATTTTTAATCTTTTAAACGATCACCATCTACTGTTTTGGCATAATTATCCATTCTCCAGGATCTTGATTATAAATTTATAAAATTTGCTGAAAATATTTGGCACACATTTTTTTTGTAAAATAATAACCTAGAGCAAAAGCTGATTCATAATTTTAGTATTATTTTATATGTGTATATTATAATATGATCAAAGATGTACGTCATCCCTAAGGAAGTTGCTCAGATCTACAGATTAAAATTATTTTGTGAATATTCTTTTAGAAACTACGGAAACGTAGAGTAAAATATATGCATCCTTTATTTTAAGTTGGACTTAAATCTCTAAGTGACGTCGAAATAATTTAATTCCTGCATTAATTAAATATTTGCCGGAAAGTAATTGTACATTTATTTACAAATATGTTATAACAAAATCCTATAAACTTTTAATGCACACAATTGCATACATGTTGGAAGGTGAATTTTTTTATGAAGACACACGAATGCGCTCTAGGTTAGCTTTGTTTCCAGGTGTTCTTGGGTAATTGAAACGAGAGCTGTACCATGTCGATCCTATTTTTTCGACTTTCTCCATCTATGTCTTGATGAGCTGAATATTTACATATTAATTTAAGTGATGTTATCGGTAATAAGTGCGAAATACGAGCTTTAGAATAATTGCCAAGTCATTACATTTGTACTTTCAAATACAAAAGCCACCTTCTACTCTGCTGAAAAGTTTCGTAAGGACTGAATTTATAAAAACTTTTATTTTGTTTAAAATCGCCACGGTTTTCATGCCCGCTAGGTAGTATATAATTTTGTATTAATTTTATTTATTACGGGCCACGGAGAATGTTGTTACAAAGAACTTTTTAGGAAAGTAAAATATAATAAAAGACATATTAGGCAGTATATTTGGGTAATTGGAAATAATAATAAACATTTGTGAAAAGTTTCATAAACCAATAATTACTTCACACTTAAATAAAGAAAGAGTGCGCCTTTAATTAAATGAATGGGCACCTTAAAGATGGTACCTCAATTCCCTCCAATGAAAAAACCTAAATACAAACAAAATCCTCAAAATCCGAGTCTACTCGTACTTAACGTACGTTTTGCGTTTTCCATTATCTGTGCCAGTTTATAATTTAACAATTTATAATGAGAGTTTTTTACATATGCTCTTTAAGTGTTTACCAATCTATTCCAATAATCTGACTCTAAAGTCAAATAATTGTCAGAAAAGAAGTTTAAAATGAATCGAAATACAAAACAATTTTTTAAATTATTTAACGTAACTCTAAAGTTAATTAATGTTTACCAATCTATTCTAATAATCAGTTTTCAAAGATTTCTTGAAAGTAATTATTTAACTTAAGTCGATATCTGTCCAAAAATGGTTCAAAAAAGCTAACCGAAATAAATATTAAAATAATTTTCAAAAAAGTATTAAATTTAGAATTAATCAATACATGAAAATTAACTTATTCGTACGTACTTACTTATTAAAAAATGGGTTCGTTATAATTTCCAGAATATTCAGAAAAATAAATGCACTAAACTTTATATAAGGAAACTATTCAAATGTATACCACGCTACAAGAGACCAAAAGCAACTAAAACTATGCCCACAATAACACTAGTAATCATTGTTGTAACATATAGTCCGCATAAAAACATGAAAAATGTTGTTTCTCCAGTTATAGAAAAATTAAAGAACCTCATATTAAGGATAAATTGACGTCATAGTTCATATTCCACCGCCTAACCTAATGAACGTGTGTTTCATATATGAATTTTGTAGCGAAAAAATAATTAAGAAATAAAATTGTAATTATAATATAGATTTTAAAAATACCGAAATTCGATACCGATATGGTAACAAAGGATATTCTAAAAAGTATTCAGAATCTTGAAAATCAATATGAAAATAAATCAAAAAAATACAATGAATAATCTTTATTAATTGAAAGAAAAATTAATTAATTTTGTACCTGAAATCGAAAATTAATTACTTAGAAGATAATCTTGCCACGAAGATAAGAAAGAGGGCACTATCGCCTCCTGCTCTCTTTACGCGCCTTGTCACGTGATTGGCAGCACGACAATCTGGGGTTATCAACGTTATTGCCAGCAGCGGTTCGACGTAGACGCGTGAGCCGCCGCCCAACCATACCGAAGATTGCCGAGTGCAAGCGACGACCGTTAAGGTCACACCGCCTGCACCTAACAACGCCGATGCTGCTGAATGCACGCAAGGTTCGCTAGATTCTACTGCGGAACAGCATTAGAGCCAAATGGTATGACGAGAATCGTACCACAGTAAAGTCATAATATGCAGCAATGTTGACAGTGAATTGTCAGCTACTGAGTGTATGAAATACATTCATAAATGTCATCTAACATTCAATTAGATGCCCGAATCGCTGGCCAATTATATAATACAATATAGCTCGTTTGCGCCCCATATTGAGGAGTTAATCTCAAAACAAGACCATGCTTCCTTTAAAATTGATCTACCGGAAAACAAGTTTGAAACAGTTATGGTACAGTTAGTTTGATCCCGCAACACAGTTGATCACTTCCGAGGCGTGCTTGAAAATCGCTCGCCAGACTCGAACAACTAAATATCGCATCGTTGTAAGCGGTACCCGCTTACAACGATTCAGTTGTATTATCAAAATAACTTCAAAGGAAAGATTAGTAAGTTTTCAACGTCAAACCGAACAATTTGATATAATTGAAGCGAGCGAGACATGGTTCGACGATTTCGTACGCGATGGCGAGATTTTGGACAGGTGTTACACAATGCTGTGATGCGACCAGGCTTTGCAAGGTGGCGGTGTTCTGCTGGCCGCACGCCAGCCCTTCACGTAGGAGCGCTTCCTTAATACGAGATTTGTGGGTTATCTATTGGCCACAATAGGGATATATTTGTGAAGTGTATTTTTCTCCAGCGAAGTCCAGTGGACCTTATGACTTATTTTTCATCCACATTACCAATATTTGTGAACATCTGAACCGTAACGTGTTCGTAATTCTAACGAGTGCAGTTTATCGTTAATGATATTTTGACACTTTGATAATAAATAAAAAAAAATAAAAAAATATGTTGCAGCTCGTGATTATGTGTTATAACGTTATTATGTGTATATGTGTAATATATATTATAAACATCCAAAATTTAGTAAGAAAAAAAATATATTGAAAATTATGTATATATTATATATATATATATATATATATATATTGCATTTGGTTTAGCAGTTCCGAAAACAGAAGGAGAATATATATTTTATCACATATTTTTCAATACATTTCCAAAGATATGATATATAAAATTAGGATAAAAAATATTTTTGAGACTCATAACAAGCGCCTTCAAATGACATTCGGCAGTATAAAATTTAGAATTAAAAAACATTTCGAATATTTAATTTGCTCTTCCTGAAATGTTAAAATTAATATTTTTCAGTTTTAGTAATTGTGATAGGCGTGGTATAGGTTATATTGCTGTACCAAACTTAAATTTTACACATTAAGCTGTTTCTGAAGAAAAGTGCTGTGATGAACAGACACATCGATCATCTTATAAGGATTTCGTTTTTCCTTTTATGGTTCGAAAACTTAAAAACACGAAATGTTATTATAAGTAACCACTTCATTAAATAGCATTAAGGAAATAAGCTAATAAAATGTCATGCAGAAGTTAATTGGGTTGGTCAGGGCCCAGCGTAATTCCTAAAATACCGCAGACCAGTGATGGAAGCAGTGCCATTGATGAGAGGAGAACTACGCATTGCGATTAGTAACCCGCTTTCCCAGCGTGGCAATTGTGAGTATTTACATACAACGATATGTACCTTTCCATAGGCTCATATCCAACAGTGGAGAGAGATAGGCTGCTGATGAATTTAGAATAATAACAGTGTAACTTGAAAATTCATATCTTTTGTAATTAGTATTTATGGCTCTCTAATTTCTATCTTTTCAGTAGAATTATATTTTTAGACTATTAGAAACCAGTTGAATCTATTAAATAAAAAAAATCAGCTTAAGGTTAAATTTTAAATGAGCGCTTCATAATAGCTTGAGCTGAAAGTTTGGATATTTTTCGAGTGGCTTGTGCACATTAGAGTTTATATTTTATTTAGAGTTTTATCTATATGCAACATTAATGTCATTGACTGCGCTAATTGCATTGAACTTAAGCTTGCAAATCTGCTTAAATGTTTATGACAAAGCAAGATTTATTCTGAGAGAGATATTTATCATAATTGTTTATTTCGCTATTTTTAATCTTTTAAACGATCACCATCTACTGTTTTGGCATAATTATCCATTCTCCAGGATCTTGATTATAAATTTATAAAATTTGCTGAAAATATTTGGCACACATTTTTTTTGTAAAATAATAACCTAGAGCAAAAGCTGATTCATAATTTTAGTATTATTTTATATGTGTATATTATAATATGATCAAAGATGTACGTCATCCCTAAGGAAGTTGCTCAGATCTACAGATTAAAATTATTTTGTGAATATTCTTTTAGAAACTACGGAAACGTAGAGTAAAATATATGCATCCTTTATTTTAAGTTGGACTTAAATCTCTAAGTGACGTCGAAATAATTTAATTCCTGCATTAATTAAATATTTGCCGGAAAGTAATTGTACATTTATTTACAAATATGTTATAACAAAATCCTATAAACTTTTAATGCACACAATTGCATACATGTTGGAAGGTGAATTTTTTTATGAAGACACACGAATGCGCTCTAGGTTAGCTTTGTTTCCAGGTGTTCTTGGGTAATTGAAACGAGAGCTGTACCATGTCGATCCTATTTTTTCGACTTTCTCCATCTATGTCTTGATGAGCTGAATATTTACATATTAATTTAAGTGATGTTATCGGTAATAAGTGCGAAATACGAGCTTTAGAATAATTGCCAAGTCATTACATTTGTACTTTCAAATACAAAAGCCACCTTCTACTCTGCTGAAAAGTTTCGTAAGGACTGAATTTATAAAAACTTTTATTTTGTTTAAAATCGCCACGGTTTTCATGCCCGCTAGGTAGTATATAATTTTGTATTAATTTTATTTATTACGGGCCACGGGGAATGTTGTTACAAAGAACTTTTTAGGAAAGTAAAATATAATAAAAGACATATTAGGCAGTATATTTGGGTAATTGGAAATAATAATAAACATTTGTGAAAAGTTTCATAAACCAATAATTACTTCACACTTAAATAAAGAAAGAGTGCGCCTTTAATTAAATGAATGGGCACCTTAAAGATGGTACCTCAATTCCCTCCAATGAAAAAACCTAAATACAAACAAAATCCTCAAAATCCGAGTCTACTCGTACTTAACGTACGTTTTGCGTTTTCCATTATCTGTGCCAGTTTATAATTTAACAATTTATAATGAGAGTTTTTTACATATGCTCTTTAAGTGTTTACCAATCTATTCCAATAATCTGACTCTAAAGTCAAATAATTGTCAGAAAAGAAGTTTAAAATGAATCGAAATACAAAACAATTTTTTAAATTATTTAACGTAACTCTAAAGTTAATTAATGTTTACCAATCTATTCTAATAATCAGTTTTCAAAGATTTCTTGAAAGTAATTATTTAACTTAAGTCGATATCTGTCCAAAAATGGTTCAAAAAAGCTAACCGAAATAAATATTAAAATAATTTTCAAAAAAGTATTAAATTTAGAATTAATCAATACATGAAAATTAACTTATTCGTACGTACTTACTTATTAAAAAATGGGTTCGTTATAATTTCCAGAATATTCAGAAAAATAAATGCACTAAACTTTATATAAGGAAACTATTCAAATGTATACCACGCTACAAGAGACCAAAAGCAACTAAAACTATGCCCACAATAACACTAGTAATCATTGTTGTAACATATAGTCCGCATAAAAACATGAAAAATGTTGTTTCTCCAGTTATAGAAAAATTAAAGAACCTCATATTAAGGATAAATTGACGTCATAGTTCATATTCCACCGCCTAACCTAATGAACGTGTGTTTCATATATGAATTTTGTAGCGAAAAAATAATTAAGAAATAAAATTGTAATTATAATATAGATTTTAAAAATACCGAAATTCGATACCGATATGGTAACAAAGGATATTCTAAAAAGTATTCAGAATCTTGAAAATCAATATGAAAATAAATCAAAAAAATACAATGAATAATCTTTATTAATTGAAAGAAAAATTAATTAATTTTGTACCTGAAATCGAAAATTAATTACTTAGAAGATAATCTTGCCACGAAGATAAGAAAGAGGGCACTATCGCCTCCTGCTCTCTTTACGCGCCTTGTCACGTGATTGGCAGCACGACAATCTGGGGTTATCAACGTTATTGCCAGCAGCGGTTCGACGTAGACGCGTGAGCCGCCGCCCAACCATACCGAAGATTGCCGAGTGCAAGCGACGACCGTTAAGGTCACACCGCCTGCACCTAACAACGCCGATGCTGCTGAATGCACGCAAGGTTCGCTAGATTCTACTGCGGAACAGCATTAGAGCCAAATGGTATGACGAGAATCGTACCACAGTAAAGTCATAATATGCAGCAATGTTGACAGTGAATTGTCAGCTACTGAGTGTATGAAATACATTCATAAATGTCATCTAACATTCAATTAGATGCCCGAATCGCTGGCCAATTATATAATACAATATAGCTCGTTTGCGCCCCATATTGAGGAGTTAATCTCAAAACAAGACCATGCTTCCTTTAAAATTGATCTACCGGAAAACAAGTTTGAAACAGTTATGGTACAGTTAGTTTGATCCCGCAACACAGTTGATCACTTCCGAGGCGTGCTTGAAAATCGCTCGCCAGACTCGAACAACTAAATATCGCATCGTTGTAAGCGGTACCCGCTTACAACGATTCAGTTGTATTATCAAAATA